>VZRR01004288.1:97375-239190 GCA_013398015.1 Oreocharis arfaki
CATGGTTGGCCCTCCTGGCTGCGCAGGCACTGCTGACTCATATTCAACTTGCCATTGACCAGGACCCCCAGGTCCCTCTCTGTGGTGCTGCTTTCCAGCATCTTGTTCCGCAGTCTGTCTGTACATCCAGGGTTGCCCCATCCCAGGTGCAGAATCCAGCACTTGTCTTGGTTAAACTTTGTATGTGTTGGAGGTTAGGATTTGTTCAGTTTTTGTCTTTCTCTTAGGGAATTTTTCTCCCATTTGTTGCCTAAGTGACTGGAACATGGGTACTTGAGAGAGACAAAGGATGTGCCCAAGATGGGGGAAGGGGTACAGCTGGCTGCAGTGTCTTAGCTGGGGGATTTTCTCTTTGGAAGTGCAGAGATACTGCAAAATTTTGGCTGGGGGGTGAGGGGCTGGGCTTGTCCCTCGCTCTCTCTTGCTCTCAGGATCAGAGGGGAGACAGTCAGGCTGCTGCCGCCGTGGAGTTCTGTCGTGCACTGCTTCTTACTCTAGGTGAGCTTTTGCTCATAAGAGTGGCCATTGAACTGGGGACTTTTCAACACCCAATCTCACTGGAAAGGACCCTCACCATCTACTCAGGCACCTCAGGGCAAAACCTTAGACCCCGACCCCCACTGGAGGGAGCATCTCCTGGGTACATGCGGCAGCTGCTTGCAGAAGCCTGTGTGCTGCTGTCCAGCCCTGCTGTTTTCTGCTGCTTCTTGGGGTTTTTTGCAACACTTTAACTTGACACCCTCTGCCTGCACGACTCCCCCTACAGCTGTGGAGTTTCTGCTACATTTTGTTTGCCACCCCGGGGTCTGCTCGCCTCTGCTGTTCCAGCCTGCTGCTCTGAGGTTCCTGCTACAGCCCATTTCTCCCTCTGGAGGAGCACTGGGACTGGCTGCCCCCCGTGAGTTTGGAAAGGAAGCCCATTTTCAATCTCTCGTGCCAGCTGTGCCGCCATTACCACATGGAGAGGCGGCTGAGCTCGTGCCACAGCGCCCCCTGCAGCCGCGGGGAATCATCGCACCTGCCCTGCCCAGCCGGGAGCCAACAGCGCCCCTGCCAGCTGTGGCCGTAACTACAGCAAAGGGGAAAGTGCCTGACAGCCGAGAGAAGGCTGGCACTGGGCTCCTGGTCTGGTTTGTTGTTACGGCCATCATTGTTGTTTGTTTGCCCTGTTACGTATATATATACATACTAGTAAAGAACTGTCATTCCTTTTCCCACATCTTTGCCTGAAAGCTGGTAATTTCAGAGTTACAATAATTTGGAGGGAAGGGGATCATATTTTCCGTTCCAAGGGAGGTTCTTGCCTTCCTTGGCAGATACCTGTCTTTCAAACCAAGACAATATGGTTGGTGCTTGCCCATCTCTCTGATTTGCCAAGGTCTTGCTGTGGGGCCTCCCTGCCCTCGAGCTCCTCCCATTTGGTGTCATCGGCAAACTTACTATTGCTTAGAGTTCTGCATCCAAGTAATTTATGAGGAGACCTGGGCCTAAGATGAGCCTGGGGAACCTCACCAGTGACCTGATGCCAGTCTGATGTCACCCCATTCACTACAACCCTTTGTGCCTGACCTGTGAGGCAGTTGCTAGTTCATCATATAACATGGTTATCCAGGTGTGTGCAGGCCCCTTTGTCCAGAAGGATCCTGTGAGAGACAGTATCAAAAGCTTTGCTGAAGTCAAAAAGGATACAATCTACTGACTTTCCTAGGTCACCTAGGTAGATTACCCTGTTGCATAAAAAATTAGGTTTGACAAACAGGAGTTTCCCCTCATGAAGCCATGCTGGCTTGTGACTAGTGACTGAGTTGTCCCCCAGGTGTTTTTCAGTACCTCCCAGAATAGGATTTTCCATGATTTTACCAGGCACTGGAGTGAGACAGATTCAATTGCAAAGTTTCTTTAGAAGGTTAGTTTCACAAACTTCATATGCCTCTTAAAAGGGTATATGGGAGATGTGAGGTGTTTTTCTGGCTTTTAGGAAAGTGTTCACTGTGGGAATGTTTTGAATCATCATGATTTAAGTAATACATGCTGAGACTAGCCGTCATTTCAAATAGTTAAACTACAATGACAGTTAATCTCTGTTGAGAAATCCTAGGACTGTCATTAGAATTCTGTTTGCAAAGTTGTATTGACTCCTTATTGTCTCTTTGCCTAGCTGATATTTGTGTATACATTAGTTCTCATGTTCTCAAGATTAACATTCTGTATATCTTGGCAGAATGTACCTTTGAAGGTTCTTTTGCTTGAAATCAAGAGTTTCCAAAACGTGGAACATATATTCCATTTGCAAGGAATCTCACTTAAAATTAATGCCACTCAATTGAATGCCACATTCCTTTTGCAGTCCTACGAGGCACATCTGCTGCAGGATATTTTTGAACAGATATGCACTCCTTTCCTGGACTGGGAGATGTAACATCTGTATTGGATAACATGCATAATTAAACTTGAATTTTTAGAAATCAAGCTTGATAGATATCAGCAGCAGAAATCTGCAATATGTACTGTAGTACTTAATCCTTTGACCTGAATATGCTGGACACTTAACACCGGCTTTCTATTTTCTGATGGATTGTCAAGAAGAGACTTATTACCCACCGATTAAGAGGAATCTTATATAAGTAGCAAACTCTCTTCTTGCCTGCTGCAGATGTTACTAAGAGGTACTTGTCCATTTAGACCGGAGATACGAAGAATATTTAAAATTGGCAATGATCTAACTATATTGTGTTGAAAAGTTAAATAGCATGAACATTCATTTTAACCTTCAAAACAGACACTATAGAGAGGAAGACTAAAACGTCATTATGAAATGAACCTACCCTCCCTCCCCAGGAAGTTCTCTGGCAGAGTTTTAAATAGGCCTATTGAGTATTGAATAGTCATAAAATAGTTTTAAACAAATTAATGTATCCAGTGAAGATGTAGACGATAACCATGTGACCATAAGCAGTATGAAAGCTAGTTTTAGTTTTTAGATACCCATCTGTGATCTGGAGGTAAAGCCTTTCATTTTATAAATAATTGGCTTGCAATCTTTGGAACAGTTTAAAACTGGAACATATTAAAAATTGTAGGAAATAAGTAAGGTAAGGAAGAATTCCTACTTTTGGAACCATGTTGTAGCCTCCAAATAGGATAGTTTTAAAATTAAGATTATTCTTAACATGTTTTCATACTGTAACAATTTGAGATGCTTACTGCATGTGAAATATGTTTTAATTTTAAATTAGTTGTGGTTTTTCTCTTGCTTCTTCTCACATATTCCTTTGTGTGAACCAAAATGAACATTCTCTCATCTTTCAACAGAATAAAAGATATTAAGGTGCCTTAGCTAGTTGTCATCACTCATTTTATAAGTTGGGTTTATTATTTTCACTGTCACTGTAGAGCAAAACTAGCTGTAGAACTTGAAACTGATCCATTTGCTCAGAAGCTTTGTTCCTATAATAGAGAAAGAAAGGTGAAATATGTATGCGGAAACAGTATAATAATTTCTATTAGGGCTAAAATAACTTCATAAATTACTTAAAATCTGATTGTAGTGATTATACAGTACATTTCTTACTAATGTACTTGTAATTTTGTTAAGCTCTCTATTTTTACCTTAATTTTTAAATTTAAATAATTTTGTCCTTTTTTTCCACAGTAATGTACTAATCGTAAGAAAGACTACTGAACACTAGTTGCTAATTATATTAACCTGCCTAATTTGCATCCTCTAATTTAATATCTTGGCATACTCATCCAAATCAGGTGAAATGAGCTCTTCTGCCTTGAATGAGTTTGCTTGCCACCATGGATTATTCAAAATTACACATAGCATTAGAAGTGCTAACAGCATGTTGCTCACTTTGCCTTCCTAGTATTGTCAGGTATTTTTTTCCTTCCTTATGAAATAACTCTGCATTTCTTCTTTCTCAGGAAGATGCAGAGAAGGCCAGATACTCTCACCAGTCCAGTCGACATTCACATTTGGTTTGTGTCCAAACTGTATACTTTTTCATCATGGCCTTTAAAAACCAAACCGAAGGAAAAAAGGGTTTGGGTTCTGGTTTCATTTTCTAATGGAAAGGATGAAGCTTCAAGTCTATTAAGTATTTGCAGTTTTAGTCATTATTTTAAGGCACATATAATGTTTAAGTTCATGTGGTCTTTTACTTCCATCCATGTTAAAAAGGTAGTTTATTTTCATATGTTTCAATCTTCCAGTCTTTTCTTGCACTTTGAGAAGTACTGTGTCCCTATAGTATTTGAGAAAGAAAAGGTATCAGTACCTTAAGATACAATTTGAAGAAGAGTTTGATGCGAAGTTCTCTTTCTTTGAGAAGGTGGGAATATATTATTCATTAATGGCAAAAAATTTAGCTGAATGATGTAAGGTATCCCAAAGACTGCTAACAGAAATACTTATTGTATAGGCTCTTTTATATCATCTTTAGGCCATATACATTGCTAAAGAATGGTTTTATTGAGGCTATGTAAACATTTTCCTGGTCTCGGATCTGCCTAGAAATCAGCTGGTCGTTGATCTGGGTTTATAGGCCAGGAAAGGGACAAATTACTGAAATAAAAGGGTTGGTTTTGTGTATTTTGGAAGTTGGAATGAGCTGTTTCTTTGTGTGACTTTTTAAAGAAAGTGATTGTCACTTGCTAAGAGGTCTTGGCAATTAAACAAAGTCTTTGATTAACTGAGTTTTGTGTAATGTCATACAAGTCCTAGAGTTAAGTGTTTCTGCAGTTTGCCACACAGGTATTTTTACCAAATAATTTTGAGCAGTAAATGCTTTATCAAGAAAACATGTAAAACATGCTATGTGCAAGACTTAGAACCTTGTGAGCTGGTACAGATTTGCTCAAATCTGTTCTTGTCTTGGTTGGCATAGCAAATACGCTAAGATGGAGATTAAGTAATTGACCATTGTCTAAACAAGATGGTTTGAATTGGGCAGAAAACGGCTCATTTTTGGGGGGCTTACTTAGAATTTCTTTGACTGCCTTAGTTATTTTTTGTCATTCAGTGTAGATAAATAGAATTAAATATAAAAATTTATTTCATATCTTGATATATTTTTATGATTTCCTTCTCAAGAGTTCTTTAGATGTCAGTGCATCTCACAGGAGCAGAGCAACTACCTCCAAAAGGAGAGATCTTGTGGTGTGTAACCTGGAATGAGCATGCTTTTTATTTAGAATGTGTTCACACTGTAACATTTTCTGGGTCTACTTACCAAGGTGGTAGTTTGGTGAAAGCATGATAGAAAATGGTATTAATGGGACTCCTGCAATGATTGATGTAATCAAGTACTTTGTGATAGCAAATCTGAGAGCTCAAAGAAAGTGCTAAGTGAAGTTATCTTCGAGACAGAACACTTACAGGTGTGAAGAGAATTCATCTCTTCAGTCGCTCTCTCCTAGGGTCCCCAAAAGAGAAGTAAAATAAAGTGGAGAAGGGTTGTCCATCAGCCTTGATAGGTAAAAATACGCTGTTGAAAGTTACGACAGAAAACATTTTTCTCTTTTATGGTGTGATTTTAGAACAACAGGCAAGGCTGAAATACAGAAATCTTGCTTTTTCAGTAATGGGTATTTCTGTATATTTTTGGTATTCCTAGTTTAGACAACTTAAGCGTTAGTAGACTGTTAAGCTGCTGATAGTTATAAAAGGTGTAAGTTAAGTGTCAGGATGATAATGAAACAGAGTGATCTGTCTTCATTCTCTGATAGCAAAGTTGCTTATTGGAGGTAATAATTAAAGAATGAAATTGTTTTAAAAAAGTAAATAGTTAAGTTGGTTAAAACTGATACAGTGTCCTATGGGTCCTGCAGGTAATACTTTTACTAACACAGGAAGAGACCATAGTCTCTAAATTACATTCATAATATTAAAGTATCATTTAAGATACTGTTAATATTGGATGTATTGGAACTATTGACATAATATGAATACAGTATGAACTAATATTACCTAAATCTGGCCTATATTAACTTATAAACAAATACAAATTCTAAAACCAGGGAATTTCTGATGTTAATTTGGTGCCTAGAAGAAATTTTCAGATGTACCAATAGAAAAAAATAAATAATTTTTCTTCCAACCCTCCATTACTCCTCATTTTGAAAATTACACTGAGCAATACTCCAGCATGCTACTAGTATATAATGTAATATTTTCAAACTACCTTTACTTTCTTTTTTCCGTTGTGTTACAAGTAGGGGCTTAGGTTGATACTAGGTTATATTTTGTATTGTACATCACCTAAAGTCAAAATACCTGTGAAATTTTAAAAATGAACTGGATAAAAACAAACTTGCTCTGAAAATTCAAGTTTTCTGAGTTGAAAATAAGAAGTATAAACTTCACAAATTTTGACGAGAAACAGGGGACACTGGCTAAACTATTACTACAAAGCTGTTTTTATTAGTATTCCGAAGAGTTGCCAAATCTGATAGACTCCCGTTCTCTTTACACACAGCTGGCCCTTTCATCACACTGTTCCTTCTTTTTCACACACTTGCTCCTTCTGAAAACACATTTATCCCTCTTTCCCCACCTTTAATTCCTCCCTGATCGCAAGATACTATTTCCCCTTCCTCCTGTAATGTCTTTCATGCCCTGTACCCTGTAGGCAGTGACCTTCCTGAGCCTATAAGGTGCCCTGAGAAGTCATTGCATCCTGATGAGTTGCGCAGCTCAACAAGGGGGCTGATGATCCTTTAGACTGCTTTGCCTGTGTGGAGATGAGCCTTTTGTTCCATAACCATGTAAATGCTGTCTCAGTTTAATGAAATCTATTCTATGAGACTTGGCTTACTTATTAAGCTTCTGTTACTAAAATCACATGAAATATTTTACATCACCTAGTACTGTCCAAAATTATCTCACTTTTCATAAATTAGGATGATGTTGGGGAAAAAGATTAATTTTATTAAGTGTTCCAGCCTCAGAAAGCACTTCAGATAGGATAAATGGCATTCCTTCATGTTTAAATGTTCATAATTAGTGGAATATGTTTTTGTAATTTTCCTGTAAGTCTTTTCAGTCATTCTTTGAAAAAATGGCAATTTAATTTTTTTTTTTAACATTGTGATTTTCATTTTAATTTAATTTTTTTCCTTCAGCGTGACAATGCTAAGGATAGATCTGCAAGATATTTGGTCCCTGTATGTTAATACTTTGCATGTCATTGAGTGAAGACTGTTTTTGTGCTTTGTTTCTAAGGTGTAATGATATTAACTAGTGACTTTGAGTTACTAATTTTAAAAGGTACATAAATTTGTACTATCACATTTTCAGACCTAGAATAATTTAATAATTCTAACATTTTCTTTAGACTTGTCCCAGTTTGAGGGACTACATGTATAATTTTTTTAAGGAAGAAAAGGCAACTGTTTTGCAGTAAGCACTTTCTATTATTTAGTTGTTATTTCTAAACTTTGTAGTGAAGTGACATACAGATTAGACTTGGAAGACATTCTTGGGGGAAAAAACTGGATCTGCGTCTATTTGTATTCTCCATTACCACATAGAAACTTTAACTTAATCTAATGGAAAGTTATTTCAGTCCAGAGAAAAAGCAGCTGATTTGTGTATCTTCACTTAAAATATTCCTTTCATGTTTTTATGAAGTGATAGTAGGTTTCATCACATTCTCAGTGGTATTATGCCACATAAGATCTGTGATTCTTTAAAGAAACGGCACGCATCAAATACCACTGAAAGGAATATGTAAGCAGCTTATGAAGCTGTATTTGTTCAAACAGCAGTGTTATCTGAATTAGCTATAGATAGGCAAGCACAATATAGTGCTTAAATTGGTCTGTATTGTTCTGCTTTTTTAGTCTATTGGTTTAAAATTTTTGTGAAATGTGAGCACTAGCTTTAAGCCAAGCCTATATTAATGAGAATAGGGTTGATTATGGTTTCACTTACCAGTTCTTTTTAACGCAGAGATAGAAGCATGGCCTATTTTTTTCTAATTATGTAATTAGAATTTCCTGTGTTGTTTCTGTTTTGGGTGATAAAAACCTTAAACCCTTATGTTTGACTCCTTTATATTTTAGGGTTGAAGATGCTGTTATATAGTGGTACTAATTCTCAAAATTTTGTTCTCAGAGTCATGCTTACAATGAATCTCATAGTTCAAAGAAGAAAGCTGTTTATTCCCATAAAGGTTTATTGGTTAGTTTTTTAGTATACTATTCATTATAAATATACTAAGTGTCTATCGTTATGGATAAATTTGTTAGCTTCCTGACATTTGCATAAATGTTTTTAGGAAGAAAGAAACCTCATATCGATCAGATTCTGACCTCAATTTGTTTTTGGAACTGTGTTCGTATCAGTGCAATACCATCAGTGGAATCAGCTGAATAGAAATCTCATTGTTGGAGGCCTGGGAAAGGCCCTTGGAACTATTTAAAAGTGGCACTTCTCTGGATTAAAGTTCATTCAGTTGGGATGGAGATACGTGTTCTATTATTCCCACTTTGTCCCCCATCAGAGACTTAGAAACGTTTCATATGTAGATGTACAGCAGTTTGGATTTGCCATAGACCTTGATGTTAACCCACTGACTTATTGAGAAAGCCATGTGGATTATTGTGATCTTGCAGAAACTGTTCTAGAAAAGTCGGTGTATAACATGTGAGTATAGTGTCAATAAATGAAGTATTTTGGATGTAATTTTTCAGATAATTTTTGGTACTGATGAATTAGCAGTTGCATTAGGGGTTGGAGAGGTCAGAACAGCAGTGGACATTTGTGTTGAGACTAGGGTGAAATAATTTTGTATTTACTTATTATTGCATTACAGTATTTCTCCATGTGCTTTTCAGGTGCTATATTCCTGTACTCTTAGTTCCTAAGCAAATAAGTAATATGAATATTTCTGCTTTCCGTTGCTGATTTACCAAAATATGGGTATTAACCTAATATTGATACCCAGCTGAAACGGACAAGACTCTCTAACAGGGTTAGAAAGTGTATGTTTATTTTGGCACCAGGCAGCTGCACGGGATAGCTCCCTAACAACGCAGAGCTCCGAAAAAACAATACAAAGTCCATTTATCTACAACAATTCTGAATATTCATAACATAAAATGCATATGCATAACATCAGCACCTCCCATTCCCCGCTTCGTATTATAATTAGCTAAAAGCAATTAAGCATGCGTGGTTTGTCTTTTGAATTGGGTCGGTGATCTAATATATGGGGGGAGGTCTTAAAAAATGAAGTAGGCCTCTTCTCCCTCACTTTGACCTTTCTGCCTCTCTAGTTCTTAGACAGCATGCATTTATCACATGGTTCTTATTACTTTGAATAGGTTTTCAAACAAAAAAATTAGCAATTGTTTATATTTCTTTAAATCTATTAATCAGTGTTTTCTGCTCCTCATTCCAAGCACAGCTGAGCAAATATAAAATGACAAGCAATCAATTACTTACATCCTGAAAACTTATCTCAAGCTTAGTTCTGCTATTAACCTTAGCTGGTTTCAATTAACCTCAACTAAATTCATTTGTTAAATGTACTTTTACTAATTTCCACCAGCTAACCTCTAACTAAAAAAACCTTAATTTTTGAATTCCGTGTTTCATTGCCTGTTGAGATATGAAGTGCTGTATTCTGCAGACACTACTTTTTGCTATGTTTTCATCTGTCTGTTTTTTTTTTTTGTATGTGTGTATGAATTTTTTGCCTCACATGTACACACATATGCAATTTGTGTAGAGAGTGTCAAAAACCAACAGAAATAAGCCAAAGTATAATTGCTAGACTTTCACTTTGCACACTTGATGTAAGGAATGGTGGTAGGGTAAAGGCTAATTCTGGCATCACATAATCATCCAGCCCCTGTTCAATCAGGGATTTCTGTCCTTCTCTCTCCCCAAAATGCTTTGATTGATTTGATGATGGTATCTAATGGAAAAAAGATAAAGTAAATAATTGTACTAATTATTAGCAAGTCTTGTCAATTACATTTTTTCATGTATGTCTTGCTACACTTGTCAAGCTTTTGGAGTTTTCTGATTTGTTATGGAGAAAAAAATACCAAAATTGTATACTATTTTGTTTGAGCATGGCATTAGAAATACAGATAATGTTGATATACAGAGTACATAGTAGTTTGGGGGGTTTTATTTTTTACTTGCTTAAGAAAGTTATATGAATTTTGGGTCAACAGCAGGGAAAACTTTACGGCATTCTGCACAAGTTCTAAGCTTGGGAACACTTGGGCAATGTTAAGATAACACTTTTGTTTGCGAGATCTACAGATGCAACCTTTGTTTTCTCTCTTCTTTTCTTCTTCACCCCTCAGAGTGGAATTTACTGTGATCAAAGAAATTATAGCAGCCTTGGATATAGTAAACCAGTTCCTTCCTACCATGTTCGGGTCTGTCTCCTCTTTCTATATTAATTTCGTTGTTTATATAAAATACATATATGTGGGTTTGCTTACTTATGCCATATGACACTAACTTATTTCTCTATGAGACTTCAAATTATTACAGTTAAAAGTAGTTACAGTTGTATTTTTTGCTTGTAAGGGTTGTGCTCTATAAAATTAATGTGTAACATGGAGGTTACTCTGCTCTGCATGTGAGGTTTTGAATTTAAAATAACTTGTTTCATGATTCTGTATGATATACAGAAAATAACCAGTAGCTGTGACAGTTGCTGTTTCAAATTCCCATCTTCTAAAAAACAACAAAAAAAGTCTTAAATGCTTAGCACCATTACACTACTTTTTTTCCATCTTAATATAAATGATAAAACACTGATATGTCATGAAATGAGTAGTATCTTCCAGTACCTGCAGCTATGGTCATTGCCAGGTTTAAATAACTAGCTAGAGGAAACTGACATGTTATTTTGAAAACTACTTAATTTTTTCACTCTCTTCCACAAATCTTCTTGCAAGAATACTAGATTGCTTTAATAATGTTTAAATTGATTTCAAAGATAACAGGTTTTCCTGGAGGCTCTTCCACTCTTTTCTGAAAGTTTTTGTCTACTATAGATAGATTAAAATTCAGTATTTAAATATTTAGAACTTTTGTGGAATATAGAGCAATAAATTTAAAAAAAATGTATGCAGAAAAAGTATTTCTGACTTGTTCTATTCTTCACATTATAGTCATCTTCTCTATACAGTGATCCAGTGGCACAGCTAGGAGTTACAGGGTTAGTAACATGTGAAATAATATCTCACTTATCTTTAGATGTTTGAATGGCCCACAGAAATATAAAATTACACTTTTTTTCATAGGTGCCTCCTTTACACACTGGTTTGATAAGAAGTATCAGTTTGGTTTGTAAGCATCATTTGCATGGATGCCTTAAATTTGTATTGTATGGCCATGAGGCTTGACAGTATTACATGTGCATTTTTTGGATATTTTTAGAGTTGCGTTTTCTGTGTATCATTTTCTGGAGGCATTCAGTTTAATGTTCTTAATGTTGTTAAATTGCCTCTTTAAAAGTATTTTAGTAGTTGCCATTTTACTGCTCTTTTTACAGACAAGCATAAAATTGGTGAATGCAACAATGTTGAAGAACACTGGGGTTAGAACAAGTTAATTCAAGCATACTAAATAACAGCTGCATGTATAATACTAAAAAAGGCATTTAAAGCAGTTAAGCATTTGGATGGAAAAGTCATAAGGAAATAACTGAAATTTGTGGTAAATACACCTTGAATACTTCTAAATAGGATGCCATATTTCAATGTAATAAACATATAAAAATGCAATAGCATGAAAACCTAATCTGCGTCTTAACAAAATAAGGAGTAGCTAGTAGTGCTATAAGAATGGCTAAGATAGCTCTACAAAAAAATTGTCTTTAAAAAGTGACATGCGTGTCCGAAACTTTATGCCTTTTGCTACTATAGTAGTTCAAATCCATCTTATGCTGCCATTTAGAGGCGTGCTAAACCTATGTAAAAAATCATCAAATATTATGTAGTATTTTTAATTAGTTAGTGAGATTTTTTTTTTCACTTGGATTGCAAACAGGTGATTTACCTTTTTTTGCTTTGTGTATGTTCTCAAGAAAATGTTAGAAGATTCAGTGAGAGAAATAAGACCACAAAGACTCCTATTACATATAACTCTGATATACATATAATTCTAGTTTCTGCTAGAGGTTTCTTCATAGGTAGAGGCAAAGCAGCATGAAACTGTGGGTTTTTTTCTTTTTAAGTTGCGTTGCTCAGAGCTGCTTTTATTATCCATTGCATAGATTTCAGCCTTGCCCCTTTAAACATTCTCTTTCAGGGGAATGTGCTTGGGTGAGCATAGAGTAAAACCCATAAGGGTACAGCACAGCTTCAGTTCCCAGGATGTGTTAAAACTTCTGCAGGCTTCAGAGCAGTCAAAACCAAATTGTAATTTAAAAATTTAAGTATGCAAATAGTTAAGATTTGATTTTTTTAAACTATTTGGCTGTTTTTCAAGAGAATTCTTAGTGTGACACATGGAAATAGACATGCCTAGTAGTAATAATAAATGCTTCTGAGAATCTTTGAAAATTGTTTGCTTTTAAAAAGTATGCTACTAACTGAAAACGCATAGGATAAGAGTACGTGACTGTGCATAGGAATTACAGTGTATGGGTGTGGCATGATAATTGCTGGGACTGGATGTAAGTGGTACTTCATTCCTTCTTTCTCAGGCCTTGTTGTGTGGTGATGGATGACATAACTCAAATAGTTCTCGCACTCTTAGTGTAATAGGCCTTTGGTTGTTTGTTCTATTATCTTTGTTTTCTGCAGACAAAAATCTATGAAAGTTGTGAAAATGTCCTTCATAACTTTTCTTTAGCCATCTGAATACAGTTATTCTTCAAGAGCAAGCTCAGTCCGAAGTAGTCCTGTGGTGAGCATTCCTATGCATGATTTGCTGAATGCTTTGATATTAACACATCAGCAGTTATGAGTACATCCACTTGGGACGGTTTCACTGACCAACACACAGACTTGATTTTTCCATTCCTCATAAGAAGTTGTAGTTTGTCAGAGATGTGATTTTTAGCAAGATACGAATTTTTAGCAGTAAGACAGTAAACTGTAGAAGCAATAAGGAATTTGTTTTTCTAAGTATCTTTTTAATGTTTGTAATAACTAACTAGTAACTGAAGTATAGTACGTTGTTGGGGGTGCCACCCCATGTCATTGTTGGGGTTACTGGCCAGTATCCAAAATGAGAGAAATTCGTTTCTAGGCCTGTATTGTATTAAGTGTCATTCCGAGGTTGGCTTTTTGTGCTGCAAAGTGATTTTAAATAGTTTTATTTTGCTTCTGCTGCAGAACAATTGTCTAAATTTCGTTGATACAGCTGCTCATTTGTCATGCTACACAAAACAAAAAAGTGATCAGTGTTCTAGTATGGGCTAAATTGAAATGTTCAGTCTTTTTTTAAATTTCTCACGTATTAACAGTGTTGTGGGTACTAAACAAATTAAAACCACATTTGTCAGAAACTGATGTTTTTAGCTATAGGAGATACCAGAATGAATTTTTGAGGGTGTGGGAGAAAGGTTTTAGAAGTTCATAAAGCAATAGCAAAATTACCTAATGGGTATTGACATATATTTGTAATCTTTTGCACTGTGAAAACACTACTTGTCTCCTTAGAGATTAATTTCTTAAAAGTATATATACTTTTAGATATATAGGAATATATATATATCAGATCTCACTGTGTGTATGTTATACCAATAATGCCAAGGTAACATTCACTCACACTAGTGAATGCTTAGAGTTCAAAGTATTTGTTTAATGAAATCGTCCTGAAAAGCAGATGAGGTAAAAATCTTATGAATAATTTAACATTCATATCATACTGTTTCTGTAGCTTGTGTTTTGGTTTTACTCTGAATAATGCATTTAAAGTCAGCATAGTACTCTCTGGAAACCAGAAGAGAAAGTAGGAGAGATGGAAAAAGTAGAAAACATTTGTGAGAAATGGAATGATGCTTCTCCATCTTAAAATGTGTGAGTTTTGACGAATCCATTGGGAAAGATACTAGGAGTACAGAAAGTATAGAAGGAGAAAGAGCAAGGTTTATCAGGTATATGGACTTCTCAACAGTAAAGAGAAGTGGATTTTGAATGAGAGACCAGTGTTGTCGTAGATTGTAGCCTGAGTTGTTTATCATAATAAAAAAGGATTCTCTTCAGTATCTTTATACTTTGTGAAATGGAAGTGAAATAGGGAAGGCCAAATTTCCAACTATCAAAATTTATCTACCTTGTTACGTTTAAAGAAAATTAGGATACTATTTTAAATATAGGTGTAGTTTTATAGCTGGAAAATTTGTTGTCAGAGAAATAGAACGTAACATAGCAGTGACAACAAATAAAAATTCTGTAGTCCTAAAATAGCATAATCTGAGCCAGGTGTTCATCAGTAAACTGTTTTTTATATAACTGTTATATATGTAACTTCTGGACATCTCACTATCTTTTAATCAGAATGAGGCTACACATACATCAAGTATAAAGAATTTTTTTTTTAAATGGTGAGGATTGGATAAAGACAATATATTTTCAAACTGTTCATATAAGGATTTTTTTCTCCTGTAATTACTTCTAAAGCTAAATACAATGTTCACAGTAACTTTCTGCCTTTTGAAGTAGAATATTGTCAACAAGCTTATGATAAACCCACTCTTCTCATTAAATCCTGTGTTTTTCATGCATAATGTTTCTCAGTTGAATATTGGGCTTGAATTCTCATGGCAGATGTAATTGCTGTAATGAGCTTAGATATATTTTGCCTTTCTTAACAAGCACTGTGTAGCACTAGCATTTCTTCCCCACCTTTTTAGGTGCCTGTCTGACATACATCATTGGGGAATAACCTTACCTTCTAGTGTAAGACATCTTAAACTTATGAATGAGAAGAAGCCCCAACTAGCACTGTTGGGTTTGTGTCGATTTGAAAAAAGACAACATTTGTAGAGAAAAATAATAATTTTTATCAACTTATATAATCTGTCTTTTATGATCTGCAAACTTTTTTTAAAGATAATTTTTGTAGTTTTTGTTTGACCCATAATTAGTACTAAACCGTTTGGTATCTGGTTGTGTGTTTTTTTTATATTACTCTAATTGAGGTAAATGAATCAATAATAAATGTTCATTGTTTTTAGTGCAATAATGGAGATTTAAGGTAGGATTTTTTTGTTTTTTAATAAACTTTTGTTCATTCAGTGGTGTTATCTTCAGTTCTCATTTACCTTTTCCATATCTTTTGAAGTCTTCTGATTTTTCTGATCAAAGTGAAACTGCTGCTGACTATTTTAGTCGTTCCAGCCGCAGGGGAAGCATTGTTTCCGATGCAGATGATGGCCAAGTTTTGACTAGTGTGAGTGTAATGCTTTTATTTACACTGTGGTGAATACAACAGACTTACTAACAGTGGATTTTCTTTTCATACTCTGAAAGAGTAAATACTGTAAAAGCATTCTAAATTACTTAATTGCAAATAAGTTTATTGTGGGGTTGGGGCTGGTTTTTTTGTAAAAATGTACTGAGTGAATTTTAAAAAAGCATGCTGCTTTATTTTAAAGGAGATTTTCCTGTTACTAGAAGCATGTGACAAGTGTAACGCCTTATATTTTTGTGTGTGTGATAAGCGTAACAATCTCTTAAAGACCCAAACATTTTACATTTTTTTTCTTACGGAAATTAACAGTTCGGGGCAGGGGGCGGATGTGTACTTTTGGAATACTATTACTTCTCTTAGTGACAAAAATACTTAGAACTGTGCCCACATTAGTGCATTTTAGTGTTCATTCATCCCAAATGAGATTTTGTCAGGATCCATTACTGAAGCACTCCTTGTTGGGTATGCACTTGTACTGAATCCCATGTCAATCAACAGATCATGTTACGGGAAAATTATCATGATGGTTTTCCTGTGCATCTCCCTTTAGGCTAAATGTTGTTTATATCAAACCTAGCCACCTTCTCTTGCTGCTGTAAGTTCTAAGAATTCTTGTTACTTGGAATCAAAAATTTGTGTTTAATAGCATGGAGAAAAAAAGGGAAATTTCTCTTCTTAGGTATATCTTTTGAGATAGCAGTCGGGGTTAACACATGCAGTAAGTAGGCAGAGAGGCTGAGAGCACCTGTATTTATTTAGTTGAGCAAAAGGAATGCTATGTGGTCATCAGCAATTTGTAAGTGCTTGCTTAGGTGAGAGCCTAAGTCTTTACCTTGCCAAGCAGTGCAACAAGGGCCCGCAACCTCACACTACGGCTTAGGAGTTCAGATGAGACACTCCAAGAAGCTCCATAAGGAGGTTATTGTTGCAGTCTGTCAGGTGACAGCAAGGCTGGAGAGCCTCTGTGTTGAGGAGCTGATGAGACTTAGCTAGATCAAGCTGCAGCTGTCCTGGGCTATTGGCTGTGGTTCTCCTTTAAATGGGAGACTGAGAGCTAGAGTACTCCTACAGCCACTTTCTGTGACTTTGCATTTAGATGGTACTTTAATACAGTTACAGTGCTATATAACTTGTAATAATTCATGTTATTTATCGTCTGTACATTCTCAAATCATGAGAGACTAATCATTTCTCCAGCTTAAACTTTAGTGCTTTTTTTGTCATAATAAAGTTGACTTTCTGAAATTAATGCTCTGCTGAAAGAAATGTGAAGGTTGAGAGACGAGTAGTTATGCTACTTTCTCAGTTGCTTGTGTTATCATCATTATGTATTAGTAGATTCCTAATTTGTATTTTTATTTAGGTTAGTCTAAATGTATCCTTCAGATCAATTGGATTCTTCGCATTGTTTTATCATCATACTGGTGACAAATATTTGCGATCTGTAATTTCAGTACATCATTGGAGGTGGTGAATTTGTCATGAAGAAGCAATGTTGCTTTTATAGAAACCGCAATGGGAGGAAAAGGAAAGATCTTATAAAATAGTGTTTGTTTCTTCTGGGATTGTGACAGACTTCCAAAACTCTTTTCCCTGGCATGGAGGTGTTCTTTGAGAAGCAAGATATGTGAGATACCATACTAAATACGTGCCTAATTCCACCTATTTTGATTCATACAAATGTAGAAAATGTGGACATCTGCAATACAATTTTGCAGTAGCAGGATTTCCTAAGTAAGAAGGGAATGTGGTAGTTCTTTTGCGTAGTCTTCAGTACATAAAATATGAATTGAAATAATTTTGTAGGTTCCTTTTACTTAGTACACTCTAGTTACAACCTTTTACCTGAACTGATTTTATTGTGATGTAATTGCAGGTTTCGCTAAAGAGACTGAAAGTACAAATGTGTTTTCTGTTGACTACGACATTCACTCTGCTGTCACTGACTGCCTTAAGTGTACTTGCATGAAGCTTTGCATCTGTTGTGCCACCAAGTGTTGTAATGATTACTCTGTTGAAATTTAAAATAGTAAAACATGTTTTGTTGTTCAGTACTGGTAATGACTTTTTAAAATCTTCGAAGAAAAGTTTCTGGCTTTTTCTTTACAAGCAGTCATTTATTTTGCAATTGAGGTAAAATCTACTTTTTTAGGCTGAGTATTGCTTTTCCTGTCTTGATCTTTGCTAACATCTGGAATTTTAAAAATTATTTAATTTTCAAATATTTTTGAACAAAAGTTGCTGATTCAGTAGTCCCTTATTACAAAAGGTAATCATGTTCCCTATTCTCTTTCAGCTGGAAGAAAAGAGTGAAAAATCACATTCAGAAATATTTTCAAGGGTAAGAGTTTTTAATTTAAAAATTACTTAAAGTCAGTGTTCATCCACAAATTCACAAGTGTTGAAATGGTTCAAAAAGTATAAATGCTGTGTATTTTTTTCAGGGTTAGCTTGCAAAGATATTTTTAGATATACTTTTTTATCGCCCAGAATTAATGCTTTGTGCCTTTTATTTCTTGGGGGGAAAAAAACAAACCTCTTTAGCTTACTTTTGGCCAGTAATAATTTTCTATACAAGTTATTTTTCATGTGAAAAATACTTAGCAGGAAAGGCTAAAATTTAAGAGGCTAAGGCTATAAAAATCCATATGGTAGATTCTCATTGTAGGCTTTCTTCTGAATCCTGGATCGCAGAAAACATAGTTTATAGTAATTTTGTAAATGTCTACAGTATTTCAGCATTAGTAGCCATCTATGAGTGTATTCTGGACAGATGGCTCAAAATTCTAATGTTCTGATACACTAAGTCATTAACAAGAAACCAACATTTTACCAAGAAGAAACACGAGTGCTGGAAAATAACCAGTCGAAAATACTGTCTGTAAGCTAATATTAAGAAAAATGAGAGAGAAAACTCTTCTGTGACTGTACAAAATGTATTGTCAAGTATACCAGAAATAACCATATGATTCCTGATACAATGTTTTTCCCTTTTTTAAGCCCTCATCTCGCAATTCACTAAGTGCAACTCCTCTGAGTGGCAACTCATCTAGGAGAGAAAGTGGAGATGCAAGTAGTTTGGTGGATCCTGATGCCTCCCTCAGTGAATTACGGGTAAATTGCATTGTCAGAGAATGTGCAGCTAGTTTAAATAGGAAGATTGTTTTTACATACAGAACTTCTCTAATAATAAGAAAATGTTATGAGGATGTAATTTGTAATCATGAAGGATTTCTTTACTTTCTTGGTAATTTATCTTGGTATATTTTGTGCTCATAATTATGGTTTAAGGGTTTAGTTTATTAAGATAAGACTTTGTTTATGTCAAATTTCAAGCAGTTCTGTCCCATTTGAGATGGCTTGGAGTCAGGGTTATAAACAAAACCTTTATGTGAATTAATTATAATTTCTGGGAATTGTTGCAGGCTTTGTCATTTGACGGAAGTTCATGTCAACCTTTTAGTGCTTTTTTGACTTTAAATTATTTCCGCATGCTTCTTATCCAATGGTGCATTCCTGTGTCCTGCAGGATATCTATGATCTTAAGGACCAGATACATGATGTAGAAGGGAGATACATGCAGGGACTTAAGGAATTAAAGGTATCAGGGCTCCTCGCGAGCATGCATTCTGAATGGGTGTTTTTGGGTAATGGAGTTATCACTCATTTCACTAACATATAGTGACTTCACTAACGAATTTTTAAATTTCTTTAAAGCATGTCTCTAACTTGTAATGCATGAAGAGCATCAGCTTAAAATGTACGTGAGATTGCATGTGTTCGTTATTTGATTAATGTTAAAAGAGTATTAAACTTTCGTATTTTTATGTATATAGGTGTTTCCTGATAATGAGATATTCAGGTTATATTTTTAGAGATTCGTTAGCAGATAAACAGATATACAAAATAATTACTAGGTATCAAATGGGGAACAAAGAAATGGGAGATAATTATGGCAAAGAACTTAAGAATTAATCTTCCAGGTTTCAGGAAATACTTCATATTATAAAGCAAAACCAAAATAATAATTTTGAAAGATGTGCTGCAATTAATTTGGCGGGCATATTACTTGCAGGAGAAATTTAATTTTGTTTTAATTCTTTGCCATTAAAAAAGAATTTTAATTTATGCATATGGTTTATACTCCCATTATTTTCTCTAAATCACAGTTTGTTTTTTTCAGCATTAGGCTACTGAGTGCTAAGGAAACTTTCCTGTCTGACAATCCAGCATCCACTGCGGTAGTCACATTGCCACCACCCCAGACTTTCACTGCTAGGAGTGAAACCCAGTGAGTCAATGGGTGCTGCGCTAGACTGGCTACACACACCATTCTCACACTGTCAGTCAAGGTCTCCTTACCGGCTCAGCCACAGGCTTTCCATAACAGAGCCTCAGATGTCTGATTTCTCTACTTTAATCATGGCACAGTCACACATAACCAACTTGAGATCAAGCTGGGTGCTGCCGAGGAGGGACCCTGAACCAAGCAATCCCTGGGCTTTTGTATCCACAGTCCATGCACACAATAGTCTGGGGTTTTCCTGCTGAGCCATTGGCTCCCGCTATATCTCTTGAGTGGCCGGTCACCTGGCTGGTGCCACAGGTCCCCGTAACCTTTGTTGTGCAAAGGGTCAGTGCCAGATCACTGCTCTTGCTGGGGACTCCAGCCATTTCCCCACACCCAGGGTGCAATCTGCAGTTTGCACTGCAGCAGTACACTGAATTACCTGGGCTAGGTGTAGTCTTCCACATGAGATTTGTCTGTATTTTGACTTGTTTAAACTAGTATGTATGTGTTTTATACATTTCCGTACAGTTAACAGTGCAGTAAATTTAAAATAATTATACTTTTCACTGTTTTGTGCTGAAGGGAAACGGAGTTCAACAAATTATGGGGCTTACAAATCTTTTTCAGGATATTTGTTCTGTTCTCTTTCCTGTTGTCTAATTGTGAATGGTTTCATGTAAAAGTAAAGAGAACTTTTCATATTTGTTTTACATCCATATAGAGACTGAATGGAATGAATGCTTCTTGTATTACAGCATGTAACAGTGATGTGTTTATCAGCTTCCTTGAATTTCTTCAATTTAACAATATATTAGATGATATAGTAAGGAGAAAATATATAATATGAGCGGGTTTGTATAGCAAAAATTATTATCTCTTTAAAGGATAACTTTACCTTTAAGGGTAACTTTCAACCTGATAGCAATATGCTCAGATGAAGTATGTTTTGGTTTAGTTGTATTGCCATATGAATATTAAAAGGACTTCAAAGAGTAGTAGATTGCAGGATTATTAGACATAGACATATGAAACAGATTGAGTGTAATGTGAGACTGGTTCATATCTTCAGAATGGATCTAGCTCTCACACTTTTATGTGTTTGTCAGCATCTCATGACTACTGTTCTGATTCATGGTTAGTGGATTATTGTTTATTGTAATCCATTACAGTTACCAGTAAGATCTTCATCTATGCTTGGCTTTCAGTATTGAACTGCTTTTTATGTTATTCCTAATACTGAGTAATATGTTCCTAAGTTAATTCTCATTCCACAGAGATTCTTTTGGGAACCTTTTTTGAATTAGGAAGATTTTTCTCAACTTGTACTTGATCAGTTTTGTCTTGTGTATGTTATAGGAGAGTTACTAGGATACTTGCATTTACACTAACTTTAAATGTTGGGATTTTCTTTGGTTGGTTGGGTTTTTCCCAGTGGTTGACTAATGGGGATTTGTAATCACACTACCTTCTGAGCTCTCTGGTTGCCTTTATGCTGCTAAAAGTGTGGGTTTTACCTGGCTACAAATGGGCTGGGTGTCAGCAGAATAAACTCTAATGTGGCTAGTTCTGGTTTAGCTAGGTCTTCAGATCTTTTCCTGTCTCAGTTTGATTCAGTTTTGTTGCTTCTTTATATCTTTCTTTGCATCAACTGGAAAGGAATCCTGTTTCTTTCCTCAAAATGTTTCTTTTATGCCGTTAACAGTGCACTCTCTTGATGTCTGTGGGCTTGAATCATCTTGTTCTAGCCGAGCAACCTAATTTTTAGAGCACTTTGACTTTACTGATAAATTTGTGGGTGGTATTTCTTCATAGCTTTAGGTTATATGCAGAGCCTTATCTATTTTCATTCCATCCCGTTCCCACTGCTTCGTCCTTAAAAATCCTACCGCCTCCTTCAAGTGTTTCAGAAATTATTTCAAGTCAAACTGGAAGACTTGGTGAAACTACATGGAATTCTTGAACCATGGGGAACATGTGTAATACTTGAAAAGAAGACAGTTGCAAAGAACTCTTTGCAGTATTTCAATTTTTTTAACCCATTAGAGACTTAGACATAAATTAGCTTCTCTCTCAGAATCAGTTTTCACTCTTTAGTATCCAAACCAATTTATTCCTCTTCTGTAACTGCAGATTCACCTTTCTCTCTCACTGCCATTACTTTTTTGGTTAATGCATTCTAATACAATGTTTTAAGCCCCAACCTAGTCTTGTCTTTACAAGGCTGGAGTCCTGGAATATGTGGCATACAGTAAGAGGCTGAGACAATGAGCTTTGACAAGTCTTGGAGGAGTGGTTGGCAGCACTGTTGCTGTTTTCAGCGTGCCTGATAGGAGGCTGTGGAGAATAGAGGGCAGACTTCTGTGTAAGGGAAATATGCAACAGACAAAAGTTGCATTGTAAGAGTAGAAATTCTGATTAGAACTCAAGAAAAAAGAGTTTTCACAAGGAAGACAAACACTGGTGCAGGTCATCCAGCAAGGTTGACCATCTGCATTCTAGATTTCTGGAGATACTTAAAATGGAGATGAGCTGTGAGCAGCCTGATCTTGGTTGACCCTCTTTAGTTAGGAGATTGGACCAGATGGTATTCAGAGATCTCTGCCAGCCTAAATTACTACATGACCCTAGTCACCACATTCACAGAAATAATCAAATTGGACTTTTTTTCCTAGTTGCATTTTATTTTTTGTTAGATTTCATATCTCCTTGTGAAATCACTATAGCATCCATTATAATCCTTATATTTTCCCTTTTTTTAACTCTAAACTGGATTATTCTTTGAAAGTCTTTAGGTTTGCTGTCTCTAGCATTTTGTTTTGCCAATCTTTACAAGATTTGTCATATTTACAGCATCACAAAACCTGACGTTTTCTCAGGTTTTAACCTTCAGAATTACTTGCATGCACTTACATTTGTATTTTTTCATTTTTTTCTTTTTTCTTACCCTGAGTCATCTTTGCTGTTTGCTACTACTTCCCAGATGATAATGGTACTTTTCTTATATTCTCACAACTTACACTGTTTAGTCTCATCTGATCTGTAGTTAATTTTTTCTGGGGTTCAAAAAACCGTATTTTGCCAGCAGAAGATTCCAGAATTCAGTGAATGGTACAGAAATGTATAAATACATGTAATTGTGATAAAATTATAAAAGGTAAAATACATAACTCTTAAGGACAGCTTTCCCAAACTGGAGATTTACAGCGTGGAATAGGGTTTGGGGATAGGGATTTTTTTTTTTACTTTCTTATAGCAGAATATTCAACTGTGGCTTGGTATTTCTTAAGAGAAGACATGACTATAATTCCAGAACAAAAATGATTGCATAACTTTACTGTTTAACAGATAGCAGTCTTCAGTATTTTCTTAGAAAACTTAAATTGTCGGCACCTTCTCTCTTAATATCTTAGTGTTCTGTTTTCTGCAAAACCCAGTCTTCATGCCCTTTCTGTGCTAGTGCTTCTACTGTCCTAATACAAAAAATTAAAAATGGATATAATTCTACTTTGGCCTTCAAGGAACAGATTACATGAAGTACAAGGAGATTTATAGTAGGCCACAGTTCTACTTTGTCCAGGGGTTGTAGTTCTGTTTCAGTTCTGAAATTAGGACTCTGAAAATAAATTTTTATTATTTTTAAATCATATAATGTTAGGGGGTTGGAATGGACCTTAAAGATCATGTAGTCCCAATCTCCATATAATGCATATTGAAATAACGGCATGGTTAAAAGTGCCTGGAGTGATAGTTGTTCTGAGTATTTAAATGGCTGACATTTGTTACAGCTCTGACAAAAAACCCCAAATATAACTAAAAATAGGATTAAATGGTATTTGGGGGAGATTTGTTTAAGAGGCTATGTAGCAAGGCATATATATACCTTTATATCAAGTATGTGAAAATCTTAGTAAAAAACCCAAAGATAAAATATCTGTTAAAATAGCGAATCCTTATTACTGGAGTAATGTGGCTATCTTGAAAGTTTGAATCTAAGGTCATATGGCACTACCTAAATAATGAGCATTAAGTTAAAGCTACTCTTGGAGTTACTTTCGTGATCTCTTTTACTGATTTAATTGTCCAAGTCCTTTCTATTAGGTTTGTTGCCTCCTTCTGAGCTGTTTTCTCATGCATGCCTTGAGAATATGTGATACTCCTACTAGATACATGGTATTCACTAGAATGTGAAGCCATGATATTACTGCTGTATCCCCATGAGTTGCAGTGGTTGTGGCAGACTAGAAAATGCAAGTGGAATATTATCTTGTATTGTTCATGCTTTTGTAATGATAACTTTTCGTTGTTGTGTATGACCCAAGTTGAATAATGGAACTGAACTGTGACTTGGTATCTCTAAAGAATGTATTTCAGAAACAAAAATGGTTGCATAATTTTACTGTCTAACACCTCATACTTTAACATTATGGTGGTATTTTAACATTATAGCAGTGCATCAAAAAGTTAGACTAATGTAAACTTTTCTGCTATCTGTAGGATTCACTAGCTGAAGTTGAAGAGAAGTACAAGAAAGCTATGGTTTCCAATGCTCAACTAGACAATGAGAAAAACAACTTGGTTTACCAAGTGGATACTTTAAAGGATGTTATTGAGGAGAAAGAAGAACAGATAGCAGAGTTCTATAGGGAGAATGAAGAGAAGTCAAAGGTATTTTTTTTTCTAACTATGGATTACAGAAATCTGGACTACTTAGTAAGAACAGCTGAAAACATTCGGAGTAGCTTTACCTGTTATAATTGGGCTTAAGTCTTTATGGCATCTTTTTTCTCTACAGTTTATTAAATAAAATCTTCTGTGTAGTAAGTATCTGGACAACTTATCTGTACCACTTCAGTGATTCTGTGATTTTTTTTTAAACTGCTTGGCAGGTATAATTTCTCAAATCCTTGCAGTAATTTCTTACATAACTCCAAATAAATATAAAAGAATGGATTTATTTGATACAGGAATTGGAAAGACAGAAACACACCTGCAGTGTTCTGCAGCATAAGCTGGATGAACTTAAAGAGGGCCTTCGACAGAGAGATGAATTGATAGAGGTATGTTCATATGAGTGTATGATAGAACCTGTGCAAATAAATACGGTGTAAGATTTGAATGGGAATCATACACAAAACAGGATTAAATATCATCTTGCATTTTTAAGAAAGAATTTATTTTGTTTTAGTGGGTAGAATTTAAGCTACTGATCCTCCTAAATTTATGAAGCTGAAAATGTCTCTGCAAGGTTTTCAAATGTATTACGTCTTGCAAAACCTGTAATTCTTTTGAGAGTTGTGGTTCTGTTATGACTGTTCCTTATATCTTTCCTTTGCTGTGAGGGCAGAACTAACATTTTTGTGGCCAAAATGATTTTCCATAGCTAGAAGTTCTGATGAATGGATGATACCAAATGTTATTTTTTGCTTTTCCCAGAAGTTTCCATTTCAGTTATTTCAGATTTTTGTATCAACCATTGAAGTTTGCCATAGTGAATATTTGTTTGCTTACCAGTCAAGCATAATACACAGCAACAGTGGTCAGCATGTTATTGGGTCACAGCCATGTTGCTGGGTGTGCAGTATGTTCTTTTCCCCTCTCACCCTGTCCTTTTTTCTCTTTTCCCTTTTATTCTGGAAACAAACTCACGTATCTTGAAATCCCAGAGCTATTATCAGTCTTCATTTTAAAATGGTCCACAAAGCAATAGATCTCTCTCTATATAGATATATATGCATATATATATATATATCTTGTCAGCAGTATGTGGGTGTCCATTTCCCAATGATTTTAGTTGGAAGTTGTAGTTCAATTATTACATAATTTTCCCACTGTCTCTTCATTTCAGTAAAAATTGATTATCGGTAAGTGTATAGGCCAAAGTTTCCATTGTCATTTTCAAAAGCTGTGTAATAATTCATTGATCCTTTATTTCTTCACTATACTCTTGTGCTCTCTAGGTGGTAGTACTGTAACTCCAAAAGGTTTCTGGAAAGTCCCAGTTCTGTTTTGGAAGTGTTATGCTTCATGAACTGGAGTTGGTATGACTTACTAGCAGAAGAAAAGGATTAAGATTACCCTAAGTATTTGCATTTTGAGTCAGATAAATGCTGGCAAGCAAAAAACCCTAAAAAAATCTGTTGTAGCTGTGTTGCTTGCTCTAATTTGTCTTTGACTTTGCTGAGAATTGAAGAAAACTGCATGTTCTTGTTTGGGGTTGGGTGGGGTTTAAGTATATGAACCAAGAATATACAGCAGATTTGTCTAGAGTGTTTGCTTTGGGAGAATGCAGCATGTGTCATATATTCACAAATACATCCAGTCCCTTTGAAGATTTGACCCATATTTACCACTTCTTTGTGTTGTTTCCCATCTATGAACACTAACAGAAAATCTAGCTGAAGCCATGTAGCTTTTTGCAGAAAGACATTGTCTTCATTCCCAGATGTAAAATCAAGTTCTCGTGTTAAGAGGGGAAAAAAATTGTCCTTAAAATTCTTATGTCATCTTCATAGCTAAGAATTTAATTATGTTTGCAGGGCAAGCAGCAAAATGCTGTGCTAGTCAGCTAAAAAAAAATAGGACTACACTTGATATGTATTCATATAGTGTCAGAGAGCACTCAGCAGTTGTCTTTGTTTCCTGGATGTTTGATTCAGACTCCCTTCTTTACACTTTCAAGAAGATTATTTTATTTGTAAAACATTAATAAAACCAATTGTTAACATTAGTATTCACTTCCAAAGGGGACTTGAAGGTATCTGGAAATTACAGCAGAGTAATTGTTTATATCCACAGACTGCAGTGAGAACAGTCACTAAGGAAAAGTAACTCTAGCTGCATTAAATTTTCCCAACAACATTCATTCAACAGAATTAAATACCATTCTCTTGCATGAATTCATGAGAAATGTATTACATTAAACTGCATGCTGTTTCTGTATTTTCATGCTCATAAACTCTTTGGTTGACTTTTATTACTTAGTTTCCTTGATCTATTTAATGTTTGGGATTTTTTTTCCATTTCCTTACTTCTCTTTCCTCTTTTATTCTTCCCTCATCCTATTTACCACAGGAGAATCAACGTATGCAGGAGAATATAGACTCCATAACCAAAGAAGTATTTGATCTCCAGGAGACAATTAATTGGAAAGATAAAAAAATAGGGGTATGAATCAAATGTGGGAGGAAAGGTATTTTTTTAATTTAGAAGTAGTTGGATGCCCTCTACTCCGCAAGGAATGCTGTGTACTCCAAAGAAATTAAGGCCACTCCCAACTTAAATGTATAAAGTGTTTTGCAGTCTTTCTCTTCTTCAGAAAATGAGCCACGCTATCTTTACTTGCATAATGACAAGTAGTACTAATTAAATATGTAACACAAACTGTTACACATACAATTTTACAGTTTTTTTACAAAATTTTTTATGGCATGCCTAGTGGTAAAAAATATGATCTTGAATTGACTTCTGCAACCAACTTGTTCATTCCTGTATTGCACTTCTGATCCTTGCAGGATTGGTTAGCTTAGATGCAACACTGAACCAAGCTGGTTTTGTGATACGACACACAAAATACTTTGGGAATTGAGAGTCATAATTGAAACAATGGTTGTAGGTGAACTTTTGAGGAGCATCTGTAGGGTTCCTTTATAGGAAGAAAGGTGATACAGGAAGAACCATGCTGATACTATGCAGCTAATGTTGGTCAGGTAGGGTTTGTCAGCTTTGCTTCTGGGCAGTGCAGAAGTCACAGAACTGAGTCAGCCTGACCCTCAGTGATCACTACATGACTCTGAACTTGCAGCTGTTCTGGGACACGAGTAGATTGCTTGGTGGCAATAGGGAGTTAGTTGGAAAGTCTTTAAAAATGAATTGTCTGCCTCTTAACAGCTCAGAGGTCATTTCCCTCTACCTGAATTTTAATAGGCAGATTTCTTTGAAAATTGTTTCATTTGCTGGAGTTCAAGTCACTTTGAAAAGTTGCCTTTTAACTGATGGTGCCCAGTTCAAAAGCTGTGCTGTCTTACATTTTTTCATATTTCAGTCTTTCTCTTCCATCATAAAAAAATTGAACATTCTAAAGTTTTCTGAACATTCTTCTGAAAGCTTTTTATCTTTAATTTACATGTTCTTACTCTTTGCCTATTCTTTCCATACTTATTTCTCATATTTGTATATTGAACTGTCTCAATTTGTGCAATATTTTTGTGCTCTTTCAAATACATTGCCAGAGTTAGTACAAGCATATCCCATATTTAAATATAGCTACCAGCCAGAATGACAAGAAAGATAGATGTATTTTCCTTAAGCCAAAATTGCCCTGCCAGTTTGTGTTCTTATAAACACCATAGCTGGTTATTTTTCTAGTTAGGTTTTTTTAAACTCTTAGAATTGAAGTCTCTTAGATATGAAAGTGTAAAAATGCTGCTCTTTTCTTTCTCATTTCTATAAAAACTTACATACTTTTCTTAGTTCACAGTTTTTGAGCCTTTCTCCCTCCTACTGAGCAGCTTTGTAATTTTTACTCTATTCCAGCTTTAGAAGTCTGAGAAGCTTTACAATGTAGCTTATAACTAGAATTGTAACCTAATTTTACAATGTATACAAGACTTTTTAGCTGTTTCAGAGAAAGAAAGGGAGGCAAACAGAACAAAAATAGCACAAGTTTTACACCTGCCTTCTTATGTTGTCCTTTTTCTACAGTGATTGAAATTTGTGGTTATATTTGATCTTTGGTTAGATCAGTTTGTGGACACTGAGTTATAGTTTTGGGTTGTATTCCTGAAATATAACAGTAAAATAACTGTTTGGTGGCTCCAAATTTTCAATTAGTAATGGCAACTCTGAGTTTGGTATAAATTTCATGAAGGCTTTTGGAATATTTAGAAAATAGGACCCCAGACATTTCTTGCATTCTGGCATATGATCAGATTTTGCTCATACATATGGTAAAACATGCCTGCAGAGCTTTGTTGTCCTGTTTTCTGTTCCCTGCCCCAACAGAAGAATTGCAGAGGAAGATTTTGTGCAAAAGCCATGTCAAATTAAACCCTGAGCATACAAACAACTAGGATTTTTACTAGTTTTGAATGATGATTACTTAGATCTACATAGGTAGAAATATATAGTTGTATCAGTTTCGCTTCCCTCCCCATCAGAATTTTCTGGTTTCAAACATTTGTGTATTAGGGGCTGAGGATAGAAAATACGTTTGGGGAAGGTCAGCATTGTCACAAGACACTGTCAAGTACACACAATCTGTGTGTGATCCTGGGCCACTGTGTCCATTCTCTGAAATGGTGAGCTTACTTCCCTTCTGTCTCTGCCACTATTCTTCAAAAATTAAAAATATGTATGTGTCTTTTAAGTAGAGCACAAAATGATGTAATGATTAAGGTTCTTCATGCTATTTATAATGTAGTTAGAGATCTAGTGTGTGCTAGGAAATAAAAGGACATATTATGAATTTTTAAATTAAGGTATCAGCTAATGTTTTTACATGTGTTGATTTGCCTTTATTTTAAATGTTAATTTACATACTAATACATCAAGTATTTACATACTAATACATCAAATTGTCAAAATTTTCTGTTGAAAGTGAGTAATGCTTTAAAACATTGCTTAAGTATACAGATTCTAGATGATTATTAAAATTCAGCGTACTGCAGTTACGTGTGGCAAGTACAGTACAAATGTATACACTTCCATTTCTTTCTTGGGATCAGTCCATTCCTACACATTCATGCATAACATAAGATTTAGTTGGATCGTTTTCTTGGCAAAAATATGTGTATACTTTTGCAGTTGTTGTATAGTGAGGATTATTTGTAATGCATGCGGTATTGAATGCTGTCCAGTCAAGTGAAAGTGTCCAACTAACTGCCAGGTAACACCACTCCAGCATAGGTAGGCAAACCTATCTACATCCATATTTCACTTCTAGCTGCCATACTTTTTTTGTGCTAAAATAGTGCTACTAGTGTTCGCTGCTTTTTTTTCCTCTAAAACTGATTGCTTTGGGTTTAATAAATGGTGTTGTAACCCTTAAGCAACTAGAAAACACACTAGTATTTGTGAGTGGATACATTCAAGGTCTTCTATGATATATGATTTCTACTTCTGTACCTTATAAAAGGCAGAGAAATTAGTTCAATAGATGTGATGTTTTAGGATCTTTGCCTTTTGAGTTTTAGCAAATTTTATTTCTTGCTGCAGAGTGCTTGTATGAAGAAGAATCACTTATTCTTTTGGTACTCAATTTAGTTCATCAAAATTTACCAAAAAATAGATTCACTAAATAAAAATCTCCAAAAAAATCTACTAAGACTTGTCTGAAAAAAATGTCATGACAAATGCAGCATCAAGTTAGATATGCAACTTGGGGAAGGCAGTTCTCAGAGATGTATGTTACTACACATTTAAAAAGCGCTTCTAATTTCTTTACTTTTATTGAGCTCTTTGTATTTACTTGTAGAAAATCTTTCTGCTGTCATATGCTTTTTCTCTGTGCCATTCTTTTTCTTGCTATCTGCCTGAGCCCAGGCCCTAGAAAGACAGAAAGATTACTTTGACTGCATTAAGAATGAGCGAGATGAGCTCAGAGAGGAGGTGGCAGACCTGAAGGAAACAATGAAGAGAGGACAGGTATGTTGGTAGTAGTTACTTTATAGTAAAAGAAATCCAGGAATGGGGCATGAAATCAAGGTCAGTAAAAAAGAGGAAGAATGGTTACTACTCTTGTGCAGTTTGAAAACCTGACCTTAGGGTAGGATAAATGGTCTGTATTATTGTAACAGTTTCAATGAACTTGAAAAGCTCTTAAAAAACTTTTCTGTTGATTTATGTTTTAGCCCTTCTGTTGTGTGACTAGTTCATTTTTTGTTTTGCATTTTTAGAAACATGGATTAGTTATAATTCCAGATGGCACACCAAATGGTGATGTAAACCATGAATCAGTGGTTGGTACAATAACAGTCGTATCACAGGAAGCTGCTCAGGTCTTGGAATCTGCAGGAGAAGGACCACTAGGTAAAAATATCCTAGCATACTTTATAGAGTTTTTGAAGTCTTTGTTGCCTCTCATTCACAGTGGATATGATTTACAGTTGCAGATGCAAGCACCTGTGATACTTCTGGAATATATGCTTACACAACTTTCAGGATTGATTTAAATTTTTTATTTGTTCTGAGTAAAAGGACCGATGTATCTTTTGAGTAAGAAAAAACATGTGCTTAGATGTTTGAAACTGATTAGTTCTCTTGGTCCAGTTCCTGTTTTAAAACTGTCAGAAAACATCTTGCTTAAAAGTGTCATCTTTGGGATTAGTATGTTTTCCATTGTGTTTCATGAAAATAATTCTTTAGAAGTATGCATAATTAGTGAAAGAACAGCAAGTGCAGTCTTCCATCACATTCATTAGGAAAAGTAACATTCAAATTTTAAAACATTCAAAAAGGTACAAGGACAATAGAGACGCTAATTGGGGGTTTCAGGGTTAAGTTACTTTAACTTGATTTATCCTTAGGTTGAGCAAGTTATTGTATGCAAGGTCAATCCACTGTAAAACTCTGTTAACGTGTAGAAAAACATCTGTATACACTTGAATTATACTTGTACATAATATATAATAGTTACATATTTTTGTATTGACAGAAATTAGACTTGGTACATATTTCTGCTGTTGCTCCCTCACAGGGAAATACAAATGTCATTATGCTTCATTTCTGTCAAAGCTACAATTTCAAAGGGAGCTACTCAAGTCTTAGCACAGTGTTGCTTGATAGACTGTTTTGTAGCCATTACTGATCTTCTGACTAAGTAGAGATATTGCTGCATTCCTGTGGGTCTTTTTCCAGGTACTTGTTTTGTTGTTTGGGATCACTTTTTGCGAACTTTCTAAATATATGGGGAAGCTTAGTGGCTTCCCTGAAGTGACAACAACCTTCAAATAAGATGGAGAGAAGAATACACAATCAGAAGAAACTTCTGTTGGAAATGGCTGGTCTAGATATGGGACAAAATTGTTTTAGTATTTTAAAAAAATCTTCAGTTGGTAATTTGCTTTAAAGATTTACTAAACTCTGAGGTCTTGCTTTTAGAATTGTTATACTAATAAACGATTACAAATATACTAATAAGTGTGAATGAAACATTTTTTTCCTTTTTCTGCTATTAACCGAAGGTCATTGTGTTATTAGCAAGATATCAAAGTTTTGTGGTCCCAGTGCTATTAGCTTTGAAGAGCGTTTCATTTGGAATGTAACAAAAAGTTACGAAGAATATATTCTTAGTTACAGATTTCTCTGATTTTTATTTGGGTTCTTTGGTTTTAGATATCAGGCTACGAAAACTGGCTGGAGAAAAGGAGGAATTACTGTCCCAGGTAAAATAAGTTATTAATTTCAGAAATAGATGTTTGTGTATCATTTTGCAGACTATTTATATATAAGCAATAAACAAATGTAAATGTGCTTAATCAGATACATAAGCACTAAAGCAAAATAAAATACTCGATTTCTTACCTCACTGCCTACCAGGAATCAGCAGTTTCTCTTGCTAGTGTCCTTATCCATGGGACTTTGATCTTGGTTGGTAAAGAAACCTAATTTCACTAACTGGTTAACTGAAATTTAATTTGTTCCTGGCTTTACTGTTAGTGCACATACTTAAAGCTCTTTCTTTTATTTTGTCTTACGCAGAAATATTAAAGTCAGTAAAATTACACTCATAAGCTCAAGTGGCATTTTCTTCAAAATTCCTGAGTGATACTATTTCATTGATCATTTCAGTTACTCAAAGAGAAAATTCATATTACCGAAGTAGTTGTGTTTGAATGCAGCTCTCTTTTGAGAAGAAAGGACTCAAACAAACATATAGCCATTGAGCAATTGTTAAGAATACTACAGTTTTTGTCCTTCTAGTTGAAGACATTGCAAATTTAAACCATTGTTGTCAACATATGGTTTTTCTGTGAATGAACTTTAATTATAGTTTAGATACTTGTTTGAAATGCCACTAAATTATAGTATTAAATATATAAAAATATGTATGCACATATTTATCACTGTATAATTTAAAAATCACCAATCATATATTTGATTTGTATCATGAATGGGGGTTTTGTAAGTTAACTCACATACTGCTCATCTGTAGTACAATATTTTTGTAGGAGTGTCAAAAAAGTAGCTTCTTTCATAATGTCCATACACGGAGGACATAGCTGAGAAATCTGTGTTCCCTGACTACCGGAAAAATTGAGAGACAGCTTCTGTAGCATGAAATGGAACTGTTAAAGACTAATGTGCACTACAGACTTGCCTAGGACCACTGTTTCCAGGTGGAGTATGAGAGAGGACCCCCTAAAAAAGCCATGGATTATTCTCTCTGTAAACTCACTAGGATATTGTTCAATATCTTCATGTGTGTGTTTAGAGTGGAAAAGATATGCAGTAGAAGAAATCCATAAACGGAGTTTAATGCCATCTCCTCTTCTGAAAAGTGAGCCGTTTTAGTTACTGGGTGCTCCTGCACTTGTGCAGGTATCACTGCAGCACTGACCAAACTGGTGGGCTTGGGTTGTGCATTGACATGCAGAGGGTACTCGCCCAGTGATGGGGCTGGGGGGCTACAGCCACAGACTTCAGGGACTGACTCCCCTGCATGGCTCTGCTGTTCTTGTTTATAGAATCTTCTCAGCCAGTGGCATCTCAGGACTACTCTGCATTTCTACCATTGAACATCTAGATACACAACTACTGAACTTCTGGGAGTCTCTTTCATGATGAAACACTTCCTTTTTCAGGTTAGAAAACTGAAGATGCAGTTGGAAGAAGAACGACAGAAATACTCTAAAAGTGATGGCATGAATCCAGATATAATTGGCTTAGAGAATGGCTCTGACTTGCAGCTAATTGAAATGCAAAGTAGGTATATGGTGACTGTTCAAAGTTACTCTTCTTGCAGAGAGGGCTTCCAACTCCTTTTGTTGTGCACTAGTAGTACTGTGAGTGACTATTTTGTTGAGCAGATAGGTTTTTGTTGGTATATGTCCTTGCATGGAATTCCTCACTGCAGAATAGCTTAAAAATCTACCTCTTTCAGTGTTGAATAACAACATTCTGGGAAGTTACTTTTCAGTTGATAACCTTGCCTAGAGTGAGTGTTGCTACTTGAATACAATTTTTAGACAATAGAATTTCAGCTAAGTTTTTTTTTTTAATATATGTTCTATGTGATGATTTTGTTCAATCTTTGATACAGAAACTCAGTCTAGAAGACTATTGTCTTGAAGCAAAACATGAACATTTATTTAACATAATATTTAATGTTGCTTTATAGAAGCACTAAGCTGCTTTTCATTTCAAGCAAGCTATTTCTTCAGCTGAAAACGTACTTGTTTGACAGACTGTGCTTTAATATGCTTGTGTCAATGAACATGACTGAAGCATTGGCAATGTGAGGGCTCATATGTAACACCAAAATAATTTGCAAAGTTCTTTAGAGTTTATCAGTCAGGTTCAAGCCTTGTGCTCCTTATTATTCAAATATTATTACAGATGTCTAAGCTGAATGGTGCTGATGTTACATGTATTATGGTCTGACATCTTGCAATGTGTGTTGATTATTATGTTGATTCTGTTCTCTAAGGAATTAGAGGAATTAGAACTCACATTTGCTGAGCTAAATGTCTTTTAAAAGGTGTGTATCTCATTGGTGCACATGAGGTTTAATGCACACTTTTATAGAGACAGTAGTTGTGTTCTCTAAATAAAGGAAAATTACTTCCTATCCAAACTCTCAAAGACTGTTGAAAGAACATTCACCTCTTTGTGATCCTGGCTTCTCAATAAAATGGTCTTTTTAATGGATTTTAATTAAAAGGGAAACTGCTAGTTTAGAGAATCGCTTTGACTAACATATTCACATCAATTTTTGTCTAGGAGATGCCAACAGACAAATTAGTGAATACAAATTTAAGCTTTCAAAAGCTGAACAAGATATAACTACTTTGGAACAAAATGTAAGTGTCTTCATGTTTGTTATTACATTGCACACTTTTACAATACTTTTTTCAATAAAAACTATGAAAGCATGTTTCATCATTTAATTTACCATTTGATATTTAGTTTGCATAGAATGACACCACATTTTTTCATATTTCCTGCAACTAAATACCTGTGCACGGCCTAACCATAAGAGAAAATCTACTGAGATGCTGAACTATAAAACCATGTTATTGACTTACGAAGTGTGATTGTTTTCATAGGTATCAAACTCTTGAATTTAGAGTAAATTATGTGCCTCCTGCAGTATTTACAACTTTACAAGTAATTAAGTTAAATAAATTGATTTTCTTGAACTAGTAGCTTCAGTTCCTCTTTATATTCTGCCATACTTCTGTATTTTAGGAACTTAACTACAGCTTATTACCTAAAATTTACATAAAGGGTTATAGTTTAAATCACAGATGCATATCTTTTCCCTTTTACACAGATTCAGTCTAGCAGCCTGTCATGTGGATTTAGGGGTAGCAGGGAGCTGTACATAGAACAATCCAGCCAGTGGGTTTTAACATCTGCAGGCTGCAATCAGGATTTGTCTCAAGGCCGCTCCTTACTGCTGAACTCTGTGCTTGGGCTCAAGACCTCTTTCATCATGTCCCGATAACAGTTCACAGTCTCTTTTCTACTTTGCACCTTTACATACAGTTTCTGCTTTTCAACTTTCCACTTCTGTTTTTAATCCCATGTGTTTCCCAATTCTTGATTTTTTTTTGTATTCCAACTCTTCTCTCTCTGCTTATGTTGATTCTGTGCTCTAAGGAATTAGTTTGCTGATCTAAACATGTTTTAAAAGGTGTGTTCTTTAACCTGTATATTCTCAGCTTTGTCCTGGGAAGAACAGCTGGTGGCAGGTGAACTCCTGCTGGAACACCTGAGTATGTTCCTTTTGTCTTTTTTGGGCTTACAGATTGGACGACTTGAGGGACAGGTTGCAAGGTATAAAAATGCAGCAGAAAATGCAGAAAAAGTAGAAGATGAACTCAAAGCTGAAAAAAGGAAGCTTCAGCGAGAGGTACTGGCTTGGTTTCCTTTCCAGTTGTGTGTTCCTTTCTGTCTCGAGCTGCTCTGTCTTTTGTCTCCAAGCTCTGTTTTTTTTGTAATCTTTGGTTACAGCTTTTAATTGTTTTTTGAGATGACCTTCATGTTCAGAAGACATCTAGCACATTAAAGTAATACTAACTACAATTCAATGCTGTACTTCCTTGAAAGGAAGCATTTTTTTCTAAATGTGGTAACTTGTAATATTTTGAAGTAATCCTTCTACAAAAATTGCTAGAGATGAATGGTCTCTATGTCAAGTGACAGCTTGGGAATTTTTCAACTTGCACCTCACAGGATTCTGGGAAGAAGTTGTATTTAACTGAGCTGTTGATCGTTTTTGCTTAAGAGCTGCTGCATCACTAGCATGATGCCTGCTACCTGTGATGGGAATACATATCTGTATGCAAGTAATAGTGGTGGATAGTACTTTACCTTGTCCTAGGTAAATTGCTTTCATGTAATGGGAGGTTGCAGGCACCTAGTTCTTTTGGAATGAATACACTTCATGTTTTAGTTGCTTCACAATTATTTTTAACAGTTTAATTCTGTTTCATCTGCCTGCAATAATGAAAGTCTTGTATCTTAACTTCAGTGGCATTCTTAGGAATATAATACTTTTATTCCTCTTGTAAAGCTTGAGAACAGCACAAAATCCAAATAAACTAAAGTGATCATAATTTTTTTTTCATTTTATAGTTAAGAACAGCACTGGATAAGATAGAAGAGATGGAGATGACCAATAGCCATTTAATGAAAAGGCTGGAGAAGATGAAGGCAAATAGGACTGCGCTTTTATCTCAACAGTGAAATGGAAATTGAGAATACAATGCACTGCTCCTTGAATAACTAGTCCCTAGCTTGTTTATAAAAACAGACTTTCAGTGGCACAAGCTATTGGAACACTGAGCTGTTCACTGGTGGTTTAGTTTCATAATTAAATGACATACTTTTTGTAATTTATGAGAGAATGAAATGTAGATTGAATTCCCATGTGAATGACAGCAATTTTTCAGTAGTGTTTGATTCTAGAGTCAAAGATGGAGCACGATGCTGTATGTTTGTACAACTGTGGAATCAAGTTTACTCATGATCTCTTTTGGCTGCTTTAATGATGCTTGATGCTCAGAGACAGCTGCATGAATTCAAGACACTGTATTACAAAACTAACATATACTTGCTTAAGACATCTCACAGCACAAGTGCCTTTTATCTGGTGCAATTTAGACTTCATTGTTGAAATAACCTTTGAAACCAGAAAGCATTTTATTTTAAGATACATTTGGGGTATTCCCTAAACTTTATACGTTTTGAAAGTACATTTTTTAAAATATTTAAATTTATAAGAAAAAATAGGGACTGTATATAAAGATCTGCTTCTTTTGCATGGGCACATCTGACTTCTATGTAATTTTGTCAAATACTAGCCCCTGATACTCTTAGTATTAAGAGTACACATTTAAAAACTGAAGTTATACACCATCAGATTATGTCATCCGCTTAAGTTCGAATTGAAATTTTTTGGTGGGAAGAAGGGGGTGAGAAATGTGGCTAAGGAGTTTATTAAATGGACACTTTACTGACCAAAACTGGATGGTTTGTGTTTTCTTTTGAATACTGAGATGCTAACAGGACAGAGCAAAATCTGTAGAATAGTAAAATCTGATCTTGATATTCTTAACAGGTATTTTTTTGCCTTTGGAAGAATGACTTTGAAGTCTTTTACTTGACCTAGTCTGCTACTCTTTGACAGTACTGAAATGGGGCAGAGGAGCTGCACAAGGAACAAGGTGGTTTTTTGAATGGTGTGGTTTTTGTCTGTAGCATACTGCTTCCTGTAGAGAGTGAATACTGTTAAGAACTTCCACTCTTTGAGCTGGCACATGACAAGCAAGAAATCAGTAGCATCTGCAGTGGCCATTCTGAAGTGTTTGAAGTGACACTGCCCCTGTGCTGAACTTTTCTTGAGGCCAGCAGGAGCCTTGGTCTGAGAGGAATCATTCTTTTGGACTTGTAAAGGCTATTTTCCTCTTGGAAATTGTTACTCTTTTGGGAGTATTTCTCAAAGCAAGGCAGGTTTCAGGACCTTTACAATCCCGAGAGTTAGTACCTCGGCTTGACCAGAGCTGTTTTCAAAGAACAGCCATCTTGACAATGCGAAACTAGAGCTTTCTGTCTCTGGCTGTCTCCTGGACTTGAAAAATAAAATGCCTTCCCTATTGAGATACCTTGTAAGTAGCAGATCTACTTAGGCCTGTTTATTAAATAGGAGACAATTACAGTTTGGTAATCACATAGATCATTGTCTGTGCTGTTAGCTCTTTGCTTTTTGACTTATTCAATAGAAACTTTCAACTTTTGATTAGTTCTTAATGGTAGGTATTCTGGAGATAAATGGATACTTTGGAGGTTTTCAGCGTGTACAAAACTCTGCTAAAACCTTATTTGGCACATGGTAGGGGAACCTATCTTCTGATTCACTTCCTCTAAACCATCCCATTGAAGCTTGACATTTTATGGCACAGGGAAAACTGCAGCTTCAATATTAAACCGTGATAGTCAGATAAGGACTTTTTCTGGGGTAGAGATAAAGCATCAGTACATTCTTTCTTAAAATCAAGATTTCTAGTAGTGTTTTTAAAGAAATTTATCAAGAGTTCTGTTAGCATGGGCATGTTAATTGAAGAGATTCCTAAGTTCTTGCTACCAGAAAATTAAAGCAAATTCAACAAAACATCCAGAACAAGATTCCCAATGGGAAGTACCAGGAAAAACAGTAGCAAGGAAAAAAAAAAGAAATTATTATTTTGTCTTGATACAAGTATAGGCATGAAAAAAATTGTAAGTAATAATGAGTGACAATTGGATAGCAATATGGAAAGCTCTTTTTAAATTTATTTTTACTAAAGCACAATTTATTTAATCAGAACCAGAGAACCAGTGTATCTGTGACAGGCAAGTGAATAGAACATGATGGTACCATTATTGCTGGAGACTACACATCGCTTGTTGGCCAAATAAAAAACAAGCATTAGGTGTAATTATGGAAAGCTTATAGAAAAAGTTACTATATTTGGTCAGTTCAGCTGGGGTTTGGTTGAGGAAAAAAGTTGAAGTTGTGTTTGATTATATTACTCAGATAATTTTATAGATGGTTGCAAGGGAACAGGGAGAATTTTTAGTGGCTCTTGCCTGCAGGGTTATACCAAATTACTGCTCACAAAAAGGCATGAGGTTAGTATAAAGTAGGCATAAAGGTAACTAACATGGTATCATACTTGTTAAGGGCATGGTTTTTTAACACCCAGCATGGTCTGTCCTTCCCTCAAGTTTGTGGGGTTTTGTTTGGTCTGTGGAGGGCTCTTAGGGCTGGGTGGAAAGATCTGTGTTTCGTTAGGGGACAGACAGCAGCACCAAAAAGGTATGTGCCTGTGTGGCAGTTCAGGGTCACTGAAGTAGCTATTGCAGTTTGAAACAACAGGAGCTGTTGTTTCATTTTTTAGGTTGCTTTACCCCTTCCCAACTTCAATAAAGCCAGTGCATAAAGGGCACAAAGGGTTATCCTAGAGGAAGGGGACCAAAAGCTTGGAAAAGGATGAAAGAAATACTCTGATTACAAAAAAGTTTTCTTTTTGACAGCAGATAAACATCCCATCACCACTGCCAAATTGACAAGCTCAGTGATGCTGTTTTCCTGTGATGGGGCTGCTGGCACTTTGAGGAGTGAAACCAGAAAATGGTCAGTTGCCTGAGCTACTGGCCATGCTCAGAGCTGCACCCAAACCTCCCAATCAGTTCTCCATTCTGATAGAGAGCAGGGTATCAGGACTTATGCCACCTCCTCCAGTTACCTGTGGGAGATCAGCCTCCTCATACCTGCAAGGGTGAGGGGAAGCATGTGTGCCTGCTGCTGTCTTCTACTGCCCATTATGCTACCCATGCTGTGAGGCCAGGTACCCACCTCAAGAGACCTGCTGCTGGAAGAGGAGCTGATCCCAGATGATGTCCTCATCCATCTTGAAGGAGATGTACCTGCAGACAGTGGCCTGGGTGTCACTGGCAGTGAATTTGCTCTGCAGACGGTCACAGCACTTCCCGATGCAGTCCGGGCACCAGCTTTCTTTTAAAAAACAAATTACAAATGCATGAAAGTAAATTAAAAACAAAAACCTGGAAACAAGATAGAAGGTAAAACGTTATCACTGTGTCAGAGGCCTGAGGAAGGCCCAACCATTATCTGCAAGGAATAAACCTCCCCCCAGGGTGGTGCTTTTGCCTCTCCCAGCCCTTCCTCAAGGGCCTGCAAAGCAAACTTGCTAGTGCATGGGTTCAGAACTCCTGCCTCTGCTACCCCCAGGGGTAGATGCTTTTGTCAGGTTCCCCCCACCCCAGCCCATGCCAGGGTGGGTGGTGGAAGCTGTCAGCAAGGCCAGGAACCAGCTCCACTTCCACAACATTCATGCCCTCCCCACCAAAAAAAAAGTGGCAACTGGCTGAAAAATTCCCCACTACAGTGAAGCGGGGAACCTCTACTGTCCAACCAGGCTCAACTATGCCATGCCTGGGACCAGGAGTGTTCTCCCTCTTGCCAGGTGTAGACTCACCTTGATCTGGGTGTAGACTGTCCTCAAGGAAGGTGCTTGTCTTGGTTTGAAAGACAGGCATCTGCTAAGGGAGGCAGAAGCCCCCTTTGGAATGGAAAATGCAACCCCCTTCCCTCCAGATTATTATAGTTTTGAAATTAAGGGGCTTTCAGGCAAGGATATGAGAAATAGGAATAACAGTTCTTTACTAATATATATATATATATATATATATACAAAACAAAACAATAAACAACAATGACTATGGCAATTATAACAAAACAGCACAGTCACCCAGTGCAGCCTTCTCGGCTGCCAGGCAGCTTCCCCTCTCGGTGCAGTGCTGGTCACAGCCCGCAGCAGTGCTGGTGGCTCCCAGTGAGCAGGGCGAGTGCAATGGTTCTGTTGGAACAGTGGTCCTGTAGAAAAGAGTGGTCTTTGCCTGAAGGTCCAGTGATGTAGCTTCTTGTCTTCTGGAAGTCCAGCGGAGAAGGCTACCTTTGTGCTTGGAAACCTCTGATTATATCCAGGTGGGAAGCGTTCAGTTCCTCCTCCTGAGCGGAGCATCTCACAATGGCGTGGTGAGTCACAAGGCAAGGCATTGATGGGCCCATTAACAGGAGATAGTCCGGAGGGAGGAGGCAAGGAAACACTGCCCCACCTGGTTTCACAGCTCACAAAGATGGTAATAGAATGCACTGCAACCCAGGACAGTGCTGCAACCACAGTCAATCAGCTTTGCCCTGCTGGTGGCCAAGCTGCAGGATGCCACAGTTTTACCCCAGGTTGCAGGGAGACCATGATGCCAGGCATCTGCAGTGGAGATGTTGCCCCTTTTCTAGTGTGTGGAAACTTCACCAGACTGCCACAGCTTCTCAAATACCATGGAGAGTGCTTAGCCACTTCTTCTGCAACTTCCCCCAGGACCAGCAGAAGCATCTCATCAGCTGTGATCCCTACTCTGTGCTACGGTTGCAGGGAAAGTGTCTGGTTTTCTTGGCTTTTTAATGCCATGAGATATGTAGAGCTGTTGCTTGCTGGATACTACTGTGCAGGGGGATGGATCTTTGCCATCTCCTGGGGCAGGTGAATGTCCTCTAGCCAAGAATGCTTGAAAAGGTCTTCCACTGATGGCCTGTTCAAGGGACACGTGGATAAACACAATTCGACAAGGTGCTGGTACTCCAGTGAGAGAAAACAAAAAGCTGCTGGTCAAAGGTCTCCTCTTTTTGATGGTCTACAGTGCCCAGGCGGTGCCCAAACATCCCAATCAATTCTCTGTTTTGGAGAGCAGGATGGTAGGACATGTGCCAGTTCCTCCAGCTAACTATGAGAAATCAATCTCCTCCATAGTTGCAAGAACAGGATTCTCATGTGCTACCTGTAATCTCCCAACACTTTTATTCCTCCTGTGATGCAAAGCCAGGTACCAGCTCAAGACATCCATGGCAGGAAGAAGATAAATGGCCAGAATAATGTCCTCGTCTCTGTTGAAGGCCATGTCATAGAGAAGAATGCTCAGGGACCAGATCGTCACTGGATGTCCATGGTAGCAGTGGAAGATTATGCCCTCTGGTGAGCTGTACACCTGCTTTCCTGTGGGATACAGATGGAGCTTATCAGGGGCATGCTGCCTTCATCTGGCATCCCTGAGGATTCGGGGTCTACACTGGTAGCACACAGTGTGACCTGCTGCCTTCTTGCCAGCACTTGACCCTTGTTGACAAACTTTAGATTGTAAAAGAAAGTCCCTGATGCTGAAAGAGGGCAGAGTGAGCCCTGGGAAGGCCCAACCTTATGCAAGGAAAATACTCATGCAGGAGTAGGGAAAACACTGCCTTTTATCTGCCCCCACACTTGCATTGATCAAGAGAAATATCATAGGCCAAGGCAGAAGAGGGGGGTATAGCACCACAAGCACTTCCATACCTGCAAATGAAACAGCCAGCACAAAGGTTTTTCAAACCCTCCTCTACTACCCTCCACAGGTTGTTTTTATTGGACTGGTTCCCCCCACAGCAGTCCCAGCTGGCTCCCATTCCACAAAATCTGTCCCCACCCACCCTCCATGAAAAAAGCAACTTGAAGAATTATTCCCACCCCGGCAAAGGGTGCCCTTTGATGCCTAAACAGGCCCTAGTGTGGGCTCGCCTGAAAACTAGGTGTACAGCATGTCCTTTAGATTCGTGCTGTAACTGAAGTTCCTGAATTATGGGAGCTTCATTCTGCTCCTGTCCTGCTTCTGTTCCTGTCTTCTGGCTCGAGGGGCTGGGTACCTCGAGAACAATGGATCTTGCTATTAAAGACTGAGAGAAAGAAGGTATTAAGTATCTTGTCTTTTGTAACTACGTTTCTTCCCACATACAATAAGAGAGGGAGATTCTCCTTAGCCCTCCTTTGTTGCTGATGTATTTGTAAAAACATTTTTTGTTGTCTTTTATGGCAGAAGCCAGATTAAGTTCTGCTCGGGCTTTGACCCTTCTAATTTTCTCCCTGCATCCTTGTACTCTTCATGAGCTGTTGAGCCATCTTCCTGAGTTCCAGCCAATGGGCTTTTTTCAGCCAGGCCAGTATTTTTTTCCCATGGTTCATCTTTCAGTACATGGGGGGTGACCTGGTCCTGTGCCTATAAGATTTCCATCTGGAAGAATGCCCAGTCTTCCTGGACCCCTTTGCTTCCTCAGGACTGCCTTCCAATGGACTATGTCAACCAGTATCCCAAACTGGCTGAAGTCTGCCTTCCAGAACTCCAAGGCAGCATTTCTGCTGATCCCTTTCCTTACTTCTCTGAGAAACTAATACTCTGTATCATTTCATGGTCACTGTGCACAAGGTGGTCTCCAACTGTCACATCACCCACCCGTCCTTCACTGTTTACAAACAGCAGGTCCAGTGGAGCCTTGACTAGTTGGCTCACTTACCATCTTCTGGTAGAAATAACGTTTGTTATCTTTCATTTTAGAAATGTTCCATATAATGATGGTTGAACGATTGAGATGGACTTTCCTATTATGTTTGAAGTAGCACTTTCATTGCTTTTAATGGATTTGGAGTGTCTAGGACATCTTGATTCTGAATTTTTGTCTCTCTCAGGTCCACTTTATGCCAGGATTGGTGTTTTCTACTGAAGCTGGTAGTAAAAGCTTTAGGAAGTACAGTGGAGAACTGATGGTGTCTCTTCGGGGTTTGCTTTAAGTGTACTCTGCCAGGTTCTAGAGTCCAGTCTGGGCATAGTGCAGCCAGTGTACTCTTTTCCTCCTCTGTTGTATCTGTGTAAGTACCTGTGTGTAAGGCCTTAATAAAAGGACTTTATAGTGGTTCATGTACTCTGGGTTAGACACACAGGAGAAAAACTGACCAGATATTCTCTAGAGGTCAAAACAAGACAAAAGTTTACTGGCAAACTGTAGAAAGTCAGGGAACTTCGGCAAAAGATTTAGTACAACATCCAGTCTACATAAAACACTGCTCAAAACATTAATTTTGGCCCATTCTGTTGTTAGCAGTTGGCTAGTTTAACAATAGATTGGTGGCAAAGAGTCAGGAAGGGTCCTCGTACGATAATCCATGGGAGGTTTATTGCATCCACACCATGAAAAGGTCAGGGATGAAAGACCTTGAACCATGCAGCGTCTCGGCTTATAAATGGGGGAGGGGAAAGCATCAGAGACCAATGAACTGAAGGCACAGGGGCGCTACATAGGCGGGGTTAGGGTACGGGACCCAGTGGGGAAGCTCTGAGGGAGTGGCGAGGGAGCGGGGCGGGGAGGCCAACGAGCCAACCGAGAAGGCAGAACTGGGGTACATCAGCACACTGAAGCAAAGGAGAGGCCTCTCACCACAAGCTAGGAGGATGTCTTAGGGTTCTTTTCTCTAGGGGACCCTCCTGGTCCCTCTGTAGCAGGCCAACTAGCTTCCACACCATTCAATTTAGCAAACTTTAAACCTGTTCAATATTAAGTTACTCAAAATATTCTGAGAGGAGGGAATTAGAAAGAAGAAAGACAGAAAAGATATAGAAAAGGACACATATAGCTGCCAGCTCCTGGTTTCCAGCAGCATTCAGATACAAACTCCAAGAGGAAGGTAGAGCCAAAACATGTGCTGGCCTCATTTTAAGCCTTAAATACCCCTTGGCCTTCCTGGGCCCTCCCCACAGGTGGGACAACACTCAGAATCTGGGTTAGGCAAGAGTGGGGCACTGCCTCCGGTGTGCCAAAGATTGGCAGACATTGTGGGGCTAGGATACAGGCTCTAGGGGTGGGTGGTGGAGGGCAGTTCACTGTCTTGCCAGGGCAAGGTCTGACCTACACCCCGCCCCCCACCTTCCCCATGCATGCTGAAATACCTTGTGATATCGCTCTTTCCAGTCTCTGACACTGTATTAGCCAGCCTGTCAGCTCTGGTTTGACTGCCCAGCTGGAGCAGAATATCAGTTGTCACAGTTAAAAATGCAGTTTGAGAAACAGAATCTGGGAGATGCTCTGCTTTGAGGCATGGGCAAGGGGATTTTTTAAGGGTAGAGCCTTGGCAGCAGAGAGCTTCCCTGTTTTGTTCTAATGGACTTGATGCATTTGTCCCTGATAAAGCGTAACTTCGAGACACCAAGGAAGAACCCTCTATTTGTCATTTGACACTGTCAATATTGCAGTAGGTGATGTGTTAGAGGAATATCTATTAAACTGTGTTAAGGATGTGTAGCACTGGCTGTTTCTTGTTTGTCTGCTACTTTTTGAAGTGGCTTCTTCTGTTGTGAGGATATGAAGAGACAAGTGCATCCCAGGGTTATGGTGGCAGAGGAGAGATTCACAGCCTCACCTGCCCCATGAGAAGAGGCATGAGACTCCTTCCTTTCTGTAGTTTGTAAGCAGAAGTCACTCTTATGCTTGCTTTGTCCATGTTGGTCTCTGCAGTTCAGATGAAGACAGTGCCTGCTGAATGTTTTCTAATATTCCTCCATAATACAATGTTAGGGCTATTGACCTAAAACTTACAGGCTTGCCCTGAGAATCAGTAATTCCAGTGGGGGGTGTAAACATGATGTTGAAACACAGAATTCAAAAATTAAGATTTTTTTAGTTAGAGGTTAGCTGGTGGAAATTAGTAAAAGTACATTTAGCAAATGAATCCAGCTGAAGTTAATTGAAACCAGCTAGAGTTGATAGCAGAACTAAGCTTGAGGTAAGTTTCCAGGATGTAAGTAACTGATTGCTTGTCATTTTATATTTGCTCACCTGCGCTTAGAATGAGAAGCAGAAAACACTGATTAATAGATCTAAAGAAACATAAACAATTGCTAATTTTTCTGTTTGAAAACCCATTCAAAGTAATAAGAATAAGAACCATGTGATAAATGCATTCTGTCTAAGAACTAGAGAGGCAGAAAGGTCAAAGTGAGGGAGAAGAGGCCTACTTCATCCTTTAGGACCTTCCCCATATATTAGACCACCGACCCAATTCAAAAGACAAACCACGCATGCTTAATTGCTTTTAGCTAATTATAATATGACGGGCGGAATGGGAGGTGCTGATATTATGCGTATGCATTTTATGTTATGAATATTTAGAATTGTTATAGATAAATAGACTTTGTATTGTTTTTTCAGGGCTCTGCGTTGTTAGGGAGCTATCCCGCGCAGCTGCCCAGCACCGAAATAAACATACACTTTCTAACCTTGTTAGAGAGTCTTGTCCGTTTCAGTTGGGTATCGATATTAGATTAATACCCATATTTTGGTAAATCAATGTTGTACGCTTCTGTAGTATCAGAAGGATGTAAACAGGGTGAGCTCTTCCCTCCATATGCCTTTTGTCACTTTAGTATCCCTGCAGCCTGCAGTGACTGTTTCCTGTGACTAGAAAGCAAGCTTTGTATGAAGCCTACTTGAAGCATAGGAAGCCCTCTCAACATGAGTGTGCTGCTGCTTATTTCTCTGTTGGTATACCTAGGACTGTCAAGAATGCAAGGCTGGGCTTTCTCCAGAAACTGCCATATGACCTCTAGCAAATGTTAAGTGTCATATACTTTCTCTGCCTTACGTGATGGAGCTCCAGACTAAGTCTCAATGAATAACAGCCCGTTCTTCCACGGTTTTTTGGTGTGCCTATCTAACATTGGGCAGATGCAGCCCTACCCTTTAGAGAGTTTCCTTCCAGTGTGCCAAAAATAACTTGCATATCAGTAGATGATGGTAGGTAAGTTCAAACTCCAGATGGAGTGGATGTTGTTTCTGTTCATTGTGTGTTGTTAAAAAGGGGCAGTTGGAGGGTAAAGTACACACCTAGCAAAGTGCACTGTACCCATATAAAATATTGATTTGACAAATATAGTTGCAGGTTTTTTGCTATGCCAGGAGCTCACTGTTGGTTTGGGAGAGGATGTTGATAACCTTGAGGAAGATGTTTTATTTGAGGAGCTAGTGATCTTGAACAGACCATGTCTGTTGGGGAAGATAGAATAGGAAAACCTTACAAATATGATTACCTGGCAAAAGATGCTGAGATTGAGATGTAAACAAGCTTTGAGTTACCCAACTCCAGTCACTGAACAACTAGAAAACAATGTATACCGGCTATAGGTAGTCCCCCTTTGATTAAACAATGCCCTCTACGTGTAGACAGGTCCAAAGATCAAGGAAGACCCTGCAAACTCATCAAAGAGTCCAAAGAGCAACTTTTAGAGTTTAAAATATAATGCCATAGGTTAATGTAATGATTCTTATAGGCTGTATGCAAATGTTGTAGGATTTGTAGCTTATTCTAGATTGGTTCATGGAAATTAGAATATTCAACACAGAAGATGATTTAATGTATTGTAATCACCCTTGAGAGCATTCTGTTCTGCTCTGCTCTCCTCTTCTCTCACTCTGTCACACTCTGACACTCTCTCCCCTCTCGCCTGCTCTCTAACTTCTCCGACCTGCCTGGAGCTGCAAGTGGCAGCTCCTGGCAGGGCTCTTTTCCTACACCTTCTGCAATAAACATAATGATCTAAAACCTGAGAATAGAAATCTCCTTCACTGCCTGTCCTGACCGTCCACGACCGAACCAAGAATTCGGCAGAGAGAGAGAACTCCACACATGTCTGCCTCTATTGTACCTTGTACTTGAAGCCTGAGAAGTGCACATATTCTTCATACAATCTCTAATATCTTAGGGAAAGGTAAGGTCCATGTACATCAATGGCTGTAATGTAATGATCCTGACTGCAGACCCCTGTGCATTGTGGAGTTAGTGGTCCATATAACCGTTAACCTCAGTAGGTGCAGGCCTGTGCTGCATATACGAAATGGCCTCAGGCTCTGTGTGCTGCACAGGTTCTGTGACTGCAGGATCAACTCAGCCAGCCCGTCGTAGCTGAGTAGCTTGCAGGCAGCTCCCACTTGGTAGTAGTGGTTATGCCACTTCCATGGCTGTGGTTTCATCTATAAACCCAGCAAGAAATTCTTCTGTGAACATCCTTTATGAATAGAGCTGTTGTCTTATAAAAAAATTATAAGATAACTCAAATGAACAAATAAAAAAGAAGAATCCTGCCCAAATAAAAAAGAAGAATCCTGCCCATTGACAAGGTCTGTCCAGCACGATGCACGTGGATCAAAGGCCTGTTCAAAGCTACAGCACCCAACATTCCTGCCATCTCAAACAATGAAGATTGCCTATAATATAGTCTCCTTATAGTGTTGGTTTTAGTAAATAACACTTTAAATTATAGTTTACATAGCCTGACTACCTCTCTCCTTGAATTGTGTCATACTAGCAGCTTCTGGTGCAAAACAGAGTGTGTTTACCCCCTTGATAAGTAAGCCACAGCTAGAGGCTTTTTCAATTTGGAATTAGGAGTCTACAGTTAGAATTCTATAGATTTAACTTGTGATCATACTTGTAGTCTATTTTAGGTACCCTCTACAATTTATTAAAACAGAGCAGGTTCGCGCTGTTTTCATATTAAGAGCATTTATTCTGTGAAACCTAGGGTGTCTCAGTTTATCAGGAGGATTAAGGTAATATCTTGGTTTGAAAGACTGCTAAGGAAGGCAGAAACCCTTCTGGAATAGAAAGAAGGCTTCTCCCTCCAAATTATTATAACTTTGAAATTACGTGGATTTCAGACACAAATGTAGGAAAAGGAATAACAGTTCGTTACAAGAAAGTACACGGAACAGAACAGAACAAACAACAACATGGTAACAGAAGCTTCCGACCCGCTGAGCACTTTTTCCCTGTGGGTGTAGTTCCGAGCGCCGCCGGCAGGGGGCGAGGGCGCTGCGGAGGCAGAGCCGTAGGGCGTGACCGCGGCCGACAGCGGGCGCTGGGATGTGAGCCCGGAGCTGCCCGGCGGGCGCGGGCTGGCGCCGGCTCGACTCGGCTCGACTCGATTCGACTCGGCTCGGCTCGGCTCGGCTCGGCTCGGCACGGCACGGCACGGCACGGCACGGCACGGCACGGCTCGGGACGGGGGAAGGGGGTGATCTCTCTTTCGAAAGGTTACCGCAAACCCACGCGNGCTCGGCACGGCACGGCACGGCACGGCACGGCACGGCACGGCTCGGGACGGGGGAAGGGGGTGATCTCTCTTTCGAAAGGTTACCGCAAACCCACGCGGGAGGCGGTGGATCTCAATGCTGGCAGGTGCTGAAAAGTCTGCTGAGGGAAAGAATGCTCTCGCCAGCAGCGGGCACAGGTAGGGAAGCAGGTAGAACTCGACCGTACTGCTGAGCTGCTGCGTAGAAAAAGAGCCGGGGACACTGCACGGCTCCCGGCGGCACACCACGCGACAGCTCCCGGTCCCAGAGCAGAATAGAAAAAAACCCCACCAGCTAAAAACACCTGCCAAACCCTATTCCCCTCGCCAAAAGGATTTCGTTAGTATGCCAGGGCTATCAGCCACGTCCCTTTAACTCAATCACCGACCATCCATCCCGAGGAGCCCCCCTTCCCGTTCTTCATGACGACAATGGGAAAAATTCACTGAAAAGCCTAAAAGCCCGTAACAGGTAATAATGCGGTAGAAAGTCCATTATATCTGTTGTTTGTGTTGCAGCAGTCCTCTAACACCCATGAGTTTTTCTTGAAGAGGAGAAGACTCTTTTTCCAAAGCGATTGCAGAGTGACAAATATGAGAACAAAAAGGTATTGTGAGATGAAGCCCCAGCCCCTCCTCACCGTGAGCCCCTTACAGCCCCCAATGACCAGAACCTTGACACTTATACCCAATAGCAGGCTTTACTATCTCCTTGCCTCTCAGCAGTGACCACTCTCTGTGTAGATGAGAAATGTGGGGAGGGCTCATCAGAAAGAAAAACACAACCAGACATCCATGCTGAAATGAAGAGTGTTAGGAACAGGACAGAACAAAGAACCCATTCTCCAGCGAGGCTGCTCCATCATGTGGGAATCATGCTGGACAGAAGTCCTGTGTCAGCCTGAAAGCAAGGGAATGGGACTAGAAGCCCTCTTTCAGGTTAGCTCCTTGCTCTGAGCACGGGCTTTGTCACAACTCACTCTCAGACAACCAGTTTTCCTTCTGGAGTACTTGGACTCTATTCCAGGGCTGTGCACCTAAATCCTGAGCACCTANGCTTTTACACATGTTCCAAGGCTGTGCTTTTTCTCTACATTTGCAGATTGTTAATTTACTTATTTATTTGTCTTGCATAATTCACAGATTAACCCAGAGTAATCTCCATTGAACTTACTGGGACATGGTGTAGTAGGGTAACCAGGCAATATTTTCCACAGAGGTTCATGGCAGGAATGGTTATGGAATTTCCTGTGAGTTAATTAAAATTAAAGCCCATATTGCAGGAAGGAGCATCTGGCCTTAACAGTTCTGTGTTTGATGAACACATAACTTGAACAGCTTTCAGTGAAGTATTGTAGAGGTGGGATCTCTACAATAGAAAAATGGCCCCCCTCAAACACACAGCAGCTATTAGTCTCTTATTGCATGTTCTCTATGGTCCTGTCCTTAGTTGGAGGTGATACGTGATCAGGTTTCCCTTCTTTGTGTAGGAGTGACGCAGTCAGGAATGTTGTTCCCTCAGCTTTGGACGAACCACTGGACGCTAAATGTATTCTTTGCATCTTTTAGACTTTAAAAAGTTGATATTTTTCACAGCTTAATTGCTGCATTACCAGCTTCTGAGTGGGGTTTTTTTGACAGCACTGTCTCATTCCTTAACAATATTCACTTGGATAATTCACCAAGGTTTTTTACCACTCTTAATGGTGGTGGGTAGAAAGAAAAGCAGAACTATTGGTCTGAGTCCTGTGGAGAGCTAGTCTGCCTGGAGTCTGAGCTGCATCTCTTGCTACAGTGTTGGAGATGCTAGTTACCCGACTCCTGAAACTTGACAGCCCTTTGCTTTCTGACCCAGGATTTCACTGGAAGACCTTTGCTGATTTTAATTCCTGCCAAATCTTTCATTCTGAAAGCACATTCAGAATGGATGTGCTGTCTGGCTGTTGTTCTGTCCTTAAACTTGCCTGAAGGAGTGTGTCAGAGCTCAGACAATGGCCTTTCCCAAAGCCTTCTGAAGGAAGTGGATTTTTTTTCCCCAAGAAGTAGAGGCCTGCAGAAGTAGAATAGTCAGCCCTGGGGCAGAAGTATTCATAACCTTTCATGGCCTTTGTAAGCCCATGTGCACAGTCTATGTGTTCTTCCTTGCACTGAGGGTTTTGCTTCCACTTATTTTGTAAGCTTATATGATGATGAGCAGGTATGCTCTGTACCTACTAGGAACTGGAGTGTGTTCAAGATGGATGTTAAAAGCGTTCTCAGGAGGAGTTAGAACTCAATAAAACAGCAAGAAACCTTGCAGTGTCTTGGTGTAAGGGTCTTAAAGCTCTGCTTTGGGGTGACGAGGCATCAGGACAATAAAGAGTATAATGCTGTGCAGTACCAGTGCCCTTCAAATTAAGGTCTGTTTTTGACACAGAAAATAGAAGGGGAAAAACTTAAGTCACCATAGTATGGGTCATGAATTAAATAACCTACTTACTGGTCAGGATGCTGAGGCTCCAGGTACAGTCAGTCTGTGTGGAGATTCTTGAAGTCTTATGCAGTGGCATGATCCCTGGGAATACTGTAGACTAAAGCACACTAATGACTCAAAAGGAAAAATATGTATTTTAGTTAAACATAACCAGTGATCTGGTTTTGATTGCTAGTGTAATAAGGCCTCCTGGTGGAAATGGTGCTTTCACCAAAAAAGCAAATTGAAACTGCAGAACATAAGCTGTTCACATTTTTAGGATGAGGTCCAGCCTTTTGCTGTGGGTGTAACAGCCCAACCTGAAGATCCAGAAAGTTCTGAAAACTGTATGTTAATTTTGGAAATGTTCTCCTTTTGTTCCTATATATGTGGCTGTACTTGAAGGTAGGAATGTTTCTGATTCTCCCTCCTTCTACTCCTTCTTTTCCTCCCTACTCACACGCATGAGTTGAACAAACTGCTGTCCATCACAGTTTAGCCAGGTTAATGTTGTATGTGAATTCAGGTATCATGCCTTATGTTCCATGTGCTGGCGAGAGGCCTGTGACCGGCATTGTTTTGACTTCAGGAAGCTGCTGCTTGGGCCTCAGTAACAGCTTGAGCACTTTCTTTCCGCTGGTCTGCTGCAGCTGTCAAGCAGAAAATGTTGGTTCATGCACCCTTTACGGGTATGAGAAATGAAATTACATTAAAGAATATGAAAAGTTAGAGACTTAAATATTAAATGTGAAGGGATTATATATGTAATCTTCATTGCTGAGTAATCATTCTCCTAGTAGCATGTTCAGAATTGGTCTGGAAAAAATTTATTCCTACTGCTGTTTTATAATTTGAGCCTCAAAATGATTGCTAGTGGTGCCATTCCAGAAGAGGAAAGGAAAAGTCTCCCTGAAGTTACTAATTCACCAAGCCACCTTCTTGCAAGGCAGTGCCTCCTGCAGAAGCTGTTGCTCTGGACACATGGTTCTGTGACCACCTAAGCTTTTTTGGGGGAGGCCTCTGAGCATTTTGTCACAGCAGAGACCTGTATCTTTTTGTAGTGCATTTTGGCTCTGTGTAAAGATAATATCCTCACTTTGGGAAGTACTTAATTTATTTTCAGGATTATCTTGCCCTGTGCATTCACTTTTCCGCACACGGCAAAGCTCCAACTGGCATAAGAATGAAATCTTCTTTAGAAGCTGAAGCTTCTGATTTTAAATCATCTGTCACTTATTTGGAACAGTGGGTCACCTTTCCTTTTGAGCCCCCCCCATTTTCACTGTGCGTTGGTTTGAATCTCGTTTTTATTCATCTACACTTCTTCCAAAATAAAATATTTGGAAAAAGTTGTTGCTAGTTGCTAGTGGAGCTGCTAAGAGAGTTTATTAATTAGAAAACAAACAGAATGATTCCCATATGCTGTAGTATCTCACAAAGATGCATCTTCTTGACATATGTGTATTAGGTTGTCTCCCTGGTGGTATGAAAATACTTGTCCAAAATGTATTTAATAGTTCCTGGGGTTAATCTCAGGAACTAGGAAATTGCTGGAAAATGTGGTCTCATGCCCCTTATGAGGAGACTGGTGTAAGTTATCTCTTGTGGAACTATATTTAATGACTATATTTAATATTTATTTGGACTCATTAGGTAAAACTTAACAAGTACCTGTTAATTGTCATTTGATTCATTTCCCTGTAACTATCTATAGATGCAGAGACATAATTCCTTAAACTGTTCCTCTGAGATTTTTTGTTTTCTCATCACTTTCTATGTTGGTTCTCCAGCAGTTTCAAAATCTCAAACTGAATAGTCTACAATTTGAATCACTCTTAAAATTTATTAGTGTTGGTACCTAGTATCAACAGATATTAGCTGTTGGCAGACTCTAATCATCCTTATGTAGATCTTTCTCATTTACAGCTACCTGTGAGAAGAATGCATGAGAGGGTTTCTGTATCACCTGTTGTAGGTTGTTTTGATTGTTGAGAAGTTATTATTCTCAAGTGTAAGTAATTGTACTGTATAGGACACAAAATTATTCTAACATGATAAAGAATATGCAAATCCCTTTATGCATATAAGTCCATTTGTGCTGATGACTTCTTTGTACTTCTATGCCAAAAGTTGATCGAGTTCTATCTTCTTTTCATTAGAAGCACCAGATTGTCTGTAACCATTTTGGTAGTATTTGCATTAATTCTGCAACTCTATAACAGTAGAGCAGCTGTAGTAGTGCTCATACTTGTAGAAGCTTGAAATCACTGAAAATCAGTTGTGGTAAGATATGTACTTTAGAAGTCATGCCTTTCAAGTGTTAGCAAAGTTCCAACAACAGAAGTTTACACTTAATAGATAACACCTAACTGTCCTGCACTTAAGACTGCAAGTCCTGCAGATAGCCTGCAGCACCTGAGTTACTGGGGTAGCAATAGCCCCTACGTACCACAAGCATGCAGTTAGACCAACATGTGTATCAGTGAGTTTCACCGTAATAGTCACAAGTAACTTAGGCGTGTGGTTTTTGTAACTTTGTATTTGTATTAGAAGGAAATGGTTTAGAAGCCTACTATGGCAAAAGGCTGTGGTCTAACTGTCCTCAGCTAATCACTCATTCTCATCGCATCCCACCTCCTCTGAACCAGTTGTGACTGGTTCAGTTTATAGAGTTTTTCCACTAAATAACCAAACCTTCCTGCAAACAGATGCCCCAGCACTCAGAAGCCTTAAAAATCCACTTTTCCTCTTATTTGAGCTAAATAAATAAAATTAAAATCTTAGTAGGAACAGTATATCTTTGCATAAATAAACTTCAGGGACATGTGTGCTTTTGTGAGGCGTAAAACTGGCAACCAAGCCTTTGAAAACCCTCTGAAACTGAGAGGTGATGGTTTAGGGTAGCATGTAGGCAAGCAGTTTGCTGTGTTTTCTCTGTTTTTCTGAACTGCATGGACAACATGTTTCAGTTTTGTGTAGGAGACACAAAGAGTGGATTTGGGTATCAAATAATGAGAGATCTTGGTTCCTTTACACAGTCAAGCATTTGTCTAGCAGAGATAAAGGTAAGGGAGATCCATGCAATATCCAGGTAAAATCCATGATGCTACTGAAATCTACAGTTACTGCATTCCAAAAAAACCTTTGTAGCTGTTTTAGTCCACCTTGACTGGAACCAAGTCTTAACAAATAATGGCATGGGATCCCACGTATTTCTCAAACAGAATTTTACTGAAGACTAGGAATCACGTCTTTCTTCACACTGAAGAGTAATATGACCTTGAAGTCAGTAATAAGTTGCTTCAATATGCAGATTCTAACATAGTTTGTAAGGTATGCTATCAGTAAAATAGCTATGGTTGCTAGAACTCAGCCCGGTATGCTTTCCTTCCCTCATGATGGCATGAGCCCTAGGAGGCAGTCCTGCTGTAGCGTTTCCCCTTGGCTTGGCTTAGTTCTGTTTCACAAAGCTTAGCTTTCTGATTTATAACAGAAAAGATGTTACAAACTAGCATTTATTGTTCTACGTAAAGGTGTTCCTATTTAACACATTGAAAAGCAGAAAAGTGATATTTTAAGGACCTTTGATTTCCTGAGAAATTTGTATGAACAGAGAAATTAATCAGGTTTTCTAGACATTTTGTACAGGCTGTGGAAATGCTGGAGAACAAACACAGGCTTTATAAAGACAGCTGGAGGAAAGCTTTTATTGCCATCATCATCGTAGACACAGTGAGTGTAAATGCTGCAGGGGCATATCTCCAAAACCTAGGGCAGTGTTTTGCCCAAAACCAAGCAAGGGATTTATCCCAATATGTTTGCTCCCTATTTTTCCACATAAATTTGAAAGGAAATGATTTGTGGAACTTGGAGATTAAGAGTTCGAAGTCTCTGAGAATTTTTTCCTTTGTGAAAATGTCAGAGTGTCACATTTGAGGTTTTGCTCAGTTTTAAAAGCTGTCTTTAAACAAGGTGATGTTCATGATCACTGTGATTGTTTTCTTTTTTTAAAATTACAATGTGCAGATTTTCAGACCGCGTCACAGTGCTGGTGGATTTCTTCAATTTCTTCACATGTGCACCTTAGAATTGCTTTTATTCTCATCTGACTTCTTCATTCAAAATTCTTTTTTTCACTTTTTAAGTTTCATTTAATTGCCTCTTAAAGCACACCAGAATAATTAATTCCTGATTTGTTGGATACATGAGAGTTGCAACAAATCACTCAAAGTAAAAATGGACCCATACCTGCAAATTTACTGCACAGGATGCTCCTAATTAAGCCTTAAATGCAATGACAAAACAAATCCGTGCTTTATATCTCAAAAGCTCTGTTATACCCTTAAGCTTCTGGATGCATAACTACTTTTGACATAGCTACCTTGTTCATTTTGCAACATAGACTTGGATTAAAATACATTATTCCTATTGCCTATCTTTATTCAATATTAAGAAAAAATTTAGGAAAACCAGACTGATATGAAAACACTAGCAGTAAAGCAAAATGAGCCCCTATGCGCTAATGCCAGAAAATTATTTTGGGATATTTTTTGCTGTTACATCTAACACCGAGAGCGGGGGGCTCTATATGAGTAAGCATATGGCAAAGTAAATTGAAGATCTATTTGTACCCCTTTCTTAAACTAGCATTTATGCTTTCTTTCCTTGGTGCTTGGTTGAAGCCCACATTCTGTAGATGAAGAAGAGTACGATAAGATAGTACATGGAGCTCTTCAGAAGAAGGATGATATATATTAAATATGCTGTCCTGTGCTTTAACTGATCTGCAACAAACATAAGACAGAAAAGTCTTCCTTAATGTCAATATTGTATAGCCTCCTAAAATAGAAATGAAACAATGTCGTCAGTTTACTGCTGCAGTTACATTGACACCAGTGCACAGCATAAATACGTACAATATCTGACTGTTCTTTAAATGGGTTTGCACTGCTAATGAGTTCTAGACCTAGTGGGTTTCTTAGCACTAAACTGACTCAGTGCCACTGGGTTATAATTCCTTGTAAAGGTAAGAGCATAATGGTAGTGCTTCCAGCGCTTACTACGATGTTTGTTTGAATCCTTTTGTGTTGTATTTATTGAACATAAGTGCTCATGATTCTTCCTAAATCCCATTTAAGCCAAAAAAATGTCTTTGTCCAAAGTTTTGGATAATTGCTAGGCTTATGTAGCATCAGCTGAAGTGTTTAGCATTTAACTACTCCAAGTGTTTAAAATAAAATGGTGCTTAATGTAGGCTAGTAATCTAGTAGTCCAAACAGCACCTGTAGTGTCTTAATAAAGCTACCTGATAAAGGCAGGAGAGCCCCTCATAAGAAGTTAGTCCAGAGTAGTGCTGAAGTGTTTTTAAGTTGCGTACCGTGGACTTGAAAGATTTTCTGTATGCTACTAAGAACGATAATTTTTGTGATTTTTGTGTTCAGAGCATATGTGGCAATATCTAACTATTTTATGATATGCATCACTTTCACACATTTTAACACATCAAATTACCTCTATTAAAAACTGTTCCGCAGTCCTCTTCCTGTGGAGCAGTCTTCACAGAATCTACTGGAAAGAGAGTTTAAATGTCCCAGTTAGTTTCTTTAATTTTAACAAACATTAATTGAGAAATAGGGGAAAAAGGAGGCTGTACAAGAACAAGGCTGGGAAAATGGAAAGTTAGTATTAAATAACAAAAAACAAGTCTTAAGATCAGTCTGCAAAGCAGATATTTGCAAGTAGTATTCATTTGCAGAAAGAATTGGAAGAGGAGAAATGCTCGAAGAAGTGGCTGGGTATTTGTTGCAGTAAGTGGGAGATCTGTCTTTGCCCTTTCAGGAATGTGTCCATTAGGCTGTTCCTTGGCAAAGTCTCTTTTATTTGGAATGGGAGTCAATTTGACCACCTGACCTTGTCAGTGAAGAAACTGAAGACTATTTGCCTTCACAACCTACTGTTAGGAGAAATACGGAGTAATTTATATTGGAAGAGACTTCAGTTAATATGTTAGTGGTTGTTCAACAGCAAAAAATAATATTGAAGAGTGCATGATCTTAACTTCCTCTATTGGGAATGTTGGTGCTGTTTTTTCTCTAAAATACATTCTTTTTGTTCCTGAAGTAGCAAATTTAGTTTGTTCTTGTTTATGTTGTTTGTATGCATTGATACAAACATTAAAGATGTTTATATTTGATCTCTAAATACATCCTCCATCTGAATAAGCTTAAAGTGTATTTTTGTCGGAATATATTTTGCAGGTTAAAATGTAATTGTTGTTTATGGCCATGCTCTCATTTGAGTTGGGTTAATTTATAGTAAGTTAAGCAAAGGTAGGTATGGAGACAAGATTAATCTAAACCAATTTGGACCACTTTTCTTATAGATGATTTAAACAATTTGCATTTCGTATAACTTAGTTTTTCTTGAAAGTTGCATTTCTTTCAGATTTGGCTTTGCATGATCAATCTTTCCACAATTAAAAACAACATCTTATTTTTATACATGGCTATTAACTTACTGTTTCTGGATTGTGGGTAAGTAATATTTTTAAACTTTGTTCTACATCCTCAGTAACCCCATTTTTAACTCCTTAGTTTTTTATAGCTGTGACAAATGTCAGGGGGTGTCAGATGGACTTACACCTGTAAGCTATGAGAGATAATACTGTTTTCAGAAACTTCCGTAAGATGGAAAGTACCAGACATGCTTCAGTGAAGATCTTTTGGAGCTGTGCTAGTTTACACCTGATGAGGTTCACTACTTTAAAATAACTATTACTTTTCTGTTACAACGGGCTGCTTACTTGAGGACCATAACACAGGCTGAGCTACTTTTCCTGGGAAAACTTTTGGTAGTTTCTCCAGTTGTGTATTTTAGCTGTTGTGCCTAGGAGCACAAATGTCTTCGGAAACAGTAATAGAAAGTATTATTACTCTAATTTTATTGTAAAGAAAAATGATGTTTATAATAGTACATCAAATTACATTTTTAACATGGGGAATATACCTTGTGTTGGCAGTGAAGCCTTTTCCTTTTCATGCTCATATTTGCAGCTGTATTTCTTGTCTTTGTTCTCTGCGGGTACAGTTAACCAACTGGCAATTGAGTATTCATCCTCTTTCGTGGACTGCCAAGTATCACCTTTTACTACGTTGTCTGTTACCTCCTTTTCATCATCAGTCCATGTCACCTTAATAACTTCTGGGTAGAATTTCTCAATAAGGCAAACATACATTATCTGATTTTTATGTTTTTTCTGCAGGATTTCAGAGTTTGCCGGTGGAGAACTTCCTTTTTCTGGATGGATTATTGGAGGAAGAAAATTAACAAAACAGAGAGTTGGAAGATCAATAGTGTACAGCAAATAAATACACAACCAAAAATACAAATTCTGAACAGCAAAGAAGTAAATGCCTTATTAACAAATGCTAATATGCTCATAACAAATGTAAATGTTCTTTTGAGAAACATTAAAAAACTGAAATACTGTTGAATATATAAATAGCTGTTAATCTCACTTGAAACTGAGTTAGAAATCTTCAGGTGGCTACACAAGAGCCGATATCCCACAACCTTCCAAGCAGTACTGCTGTCAGAAAGTGTATTTGCCTGTTCAAGCCTCTGACAATTACTAAATAATAGTAATATTTCCTGAACAAGCTTCATTTATTCAAAAAGAGGAATTTAATATTGCTTTAAAATATTTATGCAAAAACAAGTACATAAAAATTTTGTCCACAGAATATTAAATGTAGACCACCTACCTTTAAAATCTTAGTAGTCTTATGTCACCAGTATAAGTCCCCGCTATGTGAACATCTGCTATATCTATTAATTTTTTAAAAGCCAATATTAATATTGTGATATTTTTTAGGGGGTGAGAGAAGACAAGACAACAATCGTTTATAATTGCTCTGGTTTAAAGACATTCCATGTATTTGCCAGGTGAAGTTTTTTATCAAGATAGGAAAATGGAATCACAAAATGCCCTGGACACCAAAGGTTGGCAATGCCATTCTAGATTGTGCATACTAGATCTGTTTAAATGATTGAATTAAGACATCTGAAAATGAAAAACCAAAACTAAACTAAAGCAGAAGAACATGTTATAGCTGGATAACATTTTCACATCTAAACAGCATATCTAGCCAGAGTTGTCATAGGTGTTGTGCTTTGGGAAACATGCTCAGTATGAACATCTATGAATATATTTTAAATTAAAAGTGAGCTGTTTCCACAAGATAATTTTACATAAACTCAATTTCATTTGCCTTTTTGGATTAAGCCTGGATCCTCTCTGGATTAGGAGGAGAAAAAATCATCCAGATTTTGTCCACACTGAGATGATGTTTCGATAGTATTTAAGTGGATAGTAAATTTAAGAGTCTGATTTGGGTAAACGTGAGCTTCTGCAGTGAGTGCATAGGCAGTGCTCACAGGCAATCATTTTTGTCTGTGCTTAGCTGCAAGTAGAGGCTGGATACAGTTTTCAAAACTGACTTTTGTTACATAGAAAGTACTGCTTAATACTATTTTTTTAAGGCAGCAGAGACATTTTAGGTGTTCCCTTATCCCACTTCCTCCCTTGAATTCCTATGTAAATTTCTGCCATGGAATTTGTGCAAGTAAATGCATGGGGTTTAAGCTGTGGTGTGACTGAGTGGTGCAGTTTTAATGTGTTGGGAGAAAATACACTACTACAAACACACATTTTTGCCAAAAAGCTTTCACCTTTCTTTAAATGATCTGGCTGTTCTAGAGAAGTCTTCTACATTGCATTCTCCCTGAAACAACTTAATGATTCTTTGAAGTATTTCAAACTCAGTGATTAAGAAGAAAGATGGCCCATCTACCTTCACAAGGGTGTCTACCTTTCTTATCTTAAGAATTTCCTTCATTTTAGAGATGTCATTAAAATGGCAACGTGGACTGAGCTCTGTTGTCCCAGAAATAAAGTTGCTGACAACTTTATAGCTCTCTAACATTAATTTAGGAGTTAATTTTATCTTCTTTTTGCATCAGTCCTCCCAAGGATGGAAGATTAAAATAATTTCTAAAATTAATTATTTTTTCCAGAGTTGTATATGTTCAGAAGACCATGAAATAGCTCTTGTCCCAGTGACATTGCACTCTGCAAAGCTTCATGACTATTTTAGAGGTTTCTTCTAGATTTTCAAGGCTTAGTAATTTGTTCTGACTAATTTCAGTACATATAATAGCTTAGTTTGACATTATTCTATTAGGCTATCAAGTCTAAATAGAGAGGCAAGAGAGTTTCTTCCACCTGCCAGTTCATCCTGCTTATTTTAGAGATATCTTTTATGATGGAATGATTTCTGCCTCTGGAATTGCCAATGTCATTCCATTTACTGTAAAAACACCCTAGGTGTGTAGCTTACATGAAAAACCTAAATCATACCACAGTACTGAGGAAACATATTGCTTGAGTAATTGCAGCTGTGTGCATGCATTGAAGTGTCTCATGTACATATATGGGTAAATGCATGACACTGGAGAGTTGGAAGAATTAAGTTTTGCGTATATATATATGTGTGTGTGTGTGTGTCTGTATGTGAGAAAAAAATATTTGTACGCATGTTTCTGAAAAAAAGGGATGAAAACTTGTAGAATTGGTGTATTTTCAGGTTGATCTGCAAAGCCATTGAAGACAACAAGACAGTTTATACTGGCTTTTCTGGGCAAATTATCTTATCCTTTACAAAGAATTTTAAAGTAATGAACTTGCACTCCTCTGTCAGTTTTGATTTAGTTAAACATTGAAAAATTTTGTGGTTTACCTCGTTAAACAGTTTTCTAAGGCAGGTTTTAAGAGGTACACAGGTTTTACTTTTTCATATAATATATAGGTATGAGCAGATATTTCTTAAGCTAACATTTGTCTTTTCTCTCATGTAACAATGCAGCAAGGCTGCAAAACATTTTCAAACAAAATACTGGAGTTAGGTTCATAACCAATGAGCTATTAAAAAATTAAGTTCAAAATATGTGTTTATATAGATTAGCTGTCAAAAGTTTTCTTAATGAAACTCCTCTACAGTTTCTTTGTAAGTATCTATAAATAAGATTTATAAATGAGGTCACTGTGTTCTTAAACTGAAATTTTAATTCTCACTGCTTGGATGATCCCACAAAATGGAGTAATTTTGTACTGACACTCAAAGCTCCTCTGTTCCACTTAAAACCAGTGGGAGCTGAGGGCACTCAGCACACTCAGCTCATAAATAGCATTCTTGTCCTTTTTAACAGTGACTTCAGCGATTATAACTGGTAACAATATAGTGTAGTCCTGACCTGTAGTGAGCCTTTCCAGACACCTTAAAGAGGTGCCAGCCTTCTTTCCAAAGCTTTCCCATTACCAAAATTTTAAAAGCATTAGACTGTGAAAACACTTACTGGAGATGATGAGTTTCGTGCCAGAACCAAATACCAAATACCCTCCCACACTGGTGCATTCCTTTGCTGAAACTGCCGTCTGAAGGATGGGATGACATACAAAGCAAGCTGTACAAGCTCAAGAAGTGGGTCCATGGGAATCTCATGAGGTTTAACAAGACCAAGTACAAGGTGCAACCCCTGGGATCAACACAGGCTGTGGGACAAACAGATCGAGAGCAGCCCTGCTGAGAAGGACTTGGGGGTGCTGGTGAATGAGAGGCTGGACATGACCAAGCCATGTGCACTTATAGCCCAGAGAGCCAAATGTGTCCTGGGCTGCATCAAGAGCAGCATGACTAGCAGGGTGAGGGAGGGGATTCTGCCCCTCTGCTCTGCTCTGGTGAGACCCCACCTGGAGTGCTGAGTCCAGCTGTGGGGTCCCCAGCACAGGACAGATATTGATGCGTTGGAACAAATCCAGAGGAGGCCAACAAGTTGACCAGAGGGATGGAACACTTCTCCTATGAGGAAAGGCTGCAAGAACTGGTGTTGTTCAGACTGGAGAAGAGAAGGCTTGGGGTTGCCTAATTGCTCCCTTCCAGTACCTGAAGGGAGCCTACAAGAAAGATGGAGAGAGACTTCTTTACAAGAGCATGTAGTGACAGGACAACGGGGAATGGCTTCACATTGAAAGAGAGTAGGGCTAGATTAGATCTTAGGAAGAAATTCTTTACTGTGAAGGTGGTGAGGCACTGGAACAGAGAGTACAGAAAAGTTGTGGATGCCCCATTCCTGGAAGTGTTTAAGGCCAGGTCGGATGGAGTTCTGAGTAACCTCATCTAGTGGAAAGTGTCCCTGGCTTTACTGGGGTTTGAACTAGATGATCTTTAAGGTCTCTTTCAACCCAAGCAGTTCTATGATTCTATGATTTTGGGCAGAAAAGTACCAGATTTAACAGCTATAATACAAACAATAAGATTCTCTTGATTTGGCTACTTGAACGTAGAGTATTTGGATTCAATCTCAGTTAATTCTGCTATTCACAAAGACCCTTGTCCTAAGTTCTGGTTTTCTCCATTTCCTAATGATCTAAAGTTCTTAAATGTGAACTAACTACAGCCCTTTTACTCTATTAATGAGTCAAAAGCCCTGGCCTCATAAAGAAAAAATCCTACAGAATTAGAGTTAGGCTTGAAAATAATTTATTTTAAACTGTATGTAGGAAAAGCGCGGCAACTACCTGATTAGGTAGGTAAGGATTTTCACTAAAAACAACACGCTTATCATGCCACAGATATTTCCACTGAATTATAGGTACGATTTACTTAGTCCTTCTGGCATAAATCATTAAAACCAATCTTTGCTTGATATGTTAATATAGGTTTATGTATTAACCAGGCTTAAAACACTCGGTAGCAATAGTTCCTCTGCCTTGTATTTGTATAGTTCTTCATGCAAGATTACAGCATTTAAAGCACAAGTAGTGGGAAAAAGTATTTTTGTCTTCCACTTTCTATTAAAATAAATGTCTCTGCAAGAAAAGCAAAAAAGGATCACTTCTTCATTAAGCAATTATTAAGCAGTAACTCACCATAATTAATACTGAATAATTTATTAATTTAGTGTGTTAAGCAATTATAAAGCAATGAGAAGAACATTTGGAGGTACTAATCTATTTCTATCGCCAAAGACTTGTGTGTGTGACAAAATAATTAGGAACAAGTTATTTCGCTTCTACTAGCCTAGTTCAAAAATATTTTTTGCAATGATCATAGCATGCTGCTCTTTGTATCTGTATTAGAAAGAGGTTTTCTTCTTTTATGCTTAATTCTCAGCTGCTTAATTCCCTGCTAATTCCTTCAGCATAGCTGGAGGAAAGAATGAGGTCTCTGAAAACTATTACGGACCATTTCCCACCAGATTTCTAGGAGAACTATGATCAAAAGTGGCTCAAAATAGCTCCTTTTTAGACATGTTTGTGATCCTAAACCACTGCATTACAAATACCACAAGGCTCAGTGTAGGAATGGCGAGCTGGGGAAGAAAATCCTGCACAAGGAATGGTGCTGACTGAGGCTCTACATGGGCTGAGTACCCTCTGAGACAGTATAATACTCATCTATATGACTACTCCAAGCTCCTATATCTTATTGTATGAATGATATACATACAATTTACAACATATGACTTACCTGAGACAATGAGTTTTGTGCCTGAACCAAACACCTTGTTGTAATAACCAATCACAGTGAATAAAGCCTTTACAATATCAGTGCAGCTCAGTTGTGTTCGCATGCGTAAACAGTACACTTTAAAGAAAATCAGATTTGCTATAGAACCAATTTTTAGACCCTAGGATAGTAAAAAAGGAGCAGTCACCTAAAATAAAGTTTAAAAAAGAATGGAAAAAAAGTGGAATTTTCGGAGGGCATATATGTTGCTAAATGGACATGATTCATCTCAACTATTTTGTGTCTTCTGAAAGTTTAGGTGGACGGTGCGGGTGGAGCACCTTGGCTCCATCTCTGCTTTCTGGAAACAGGTAGCATCACCATAAGATCTGTTTGATCAGATGTTGGCAAAATAATTTGCTCCTTATACACCCACATAAGATCAGACCCAGAACTGGTGAATATTATGCAGAGATCTGAGGAGCATGAGACTATTGACCAATATGTTTGTTATCAGTAACACAAAGCAAAAATGCATTGATTGAAATCAAAACTGCCACTAACAAGATACACCATTTTCAGCTGGTCTAAATTAGGCAAACTATTTCCATCTCAGATGCTTAGCGGAGCCAAATAACAGGCAAGTATCACAGCACCTAGGGTTTACTTGGAGAAAATATTTTGAATAGTAATAACAACTGATAATAAGCAGTTTCTGCAAAAGCTAGGAAGAGAGAGCAGCCTCTAAACTACACCTACCTTAAAAGGTGCAGCTTGCTGTTCTGGGCATAACTCAGATAACCCTTTCATTTGGTATAGTCAGACACAGCCTCACCACCTTCACAGTAAAGAATTTCTTCCTAAGATCTAATCTAGCCCTACTCTCTTTCAGTGTGAAGCCATTCCCCGTTGTCCTGTCACTACATGCTCTTGTAAAGAAGTCTCTCTCCATCTTTCTTGTAGGCTCCCTTCAGGTACTGGAAGGGAGCAATTAGGCAACCCCAAGCCTTCTCTTCTCCAGAAGATTCTTTGCTTTTCAAAGAGTATGTGTAACACGGAGGTTGGACATACTACTTCCAGAATGAATTAGGAATATCACAAAGGTCAAATGTGCATATTTAGAGACAAAAAACATCTTTCTGTTCTCCAAATTCTTTCTTTGCCATATTTAAATTTTTTTTTGCATAGAAAATCATAATGGGGTGAACTACAGGTCTATGCTGCAATAGCTGTTGTGTTTCCCCCATTTCATGCATAAATACAGAACAATTACATTGTGTTCTGCAAATGGACATGCTGTTTAAGAGGGAAATCCTGCAAAACATTCAGAACAGTTAGAATTAAAAAGAATTAAAATAGCAGAGCACTTCATGCCAGCCAGTATCTAGCTATATTGAAAATCATTTCAGAAGTAGTCAAGTTTTACATTTTGTACTTACTTGAAACTCTAAGTTCAGTTCCACTTCCAAATTTTTTGACATCAGGATCCCACAGTCTGATAGTGTTCAACAATATCTTCCGCACTGCACTTTTCTTGCATAGGCTTCAGAAAAAGTCTCTCTGATTTAGAGGCTGGTGATAAATCTGACTGAGTGCTATAGCTGAATTTTCAACATTGACTAGAGTGCTACTTCTAGAAATACTCTAATTTTTGTAGTGAGTAAAAAGTTCTGAAAATTGTTGGTCAGAGGCATGGATAGAAAACATTTTAAATTTCCGTGTAACTCTCCTCGGCAGTTTGCAATTTGACTTAATTACAGCCACCTTGATAATGTCATGTAGTTCCTGAGTAACATAGTGTAGGCACTGCTATATGGTTTATACTGAAAACAGCATTCATCCTATTGATTGCATAGCTTCACCACAATTAAAAATAATACAAATGCGAAAGTAAACCAGTTACTTTCAGTAGAGCCAGAAACTAGAAATTTATTACACTCGGGGAATTCTTCTTCCCAATCAATTAAGACCAGACCACTTCTGTCAGTAAGAAATTTTTCATTTCTCACATGCTGTTCTGGGAGTTAACTTTCAAGAAGTTTGCTTTTGTTTCCTAGAACAGGATGAAACTGTCCCAATATTTAAATTTTTTGTCGCTCCTCATTTTTCCATTCCCCCATCCTTTATAAGTATTCAGCATTTGTTCTAGAGGCAATCTGTATTCATGAGGTTAATATATTCATTGAGGATCTACCTACCCAACTGGGGCACCATGCATAGTTCACAAGCAAAATATGATTTATCAGAGAGAAATTAATGTTCCTCACAGTCTTTAATTCTTGATTATCTGAGAACCTGAATGATTCTGTGAAAACCAGTTGAATTATAATGGTACTTACCAGAGACAATTAGCTTTGTTCCTGTGCCAAAGTATTTAATCCAGGTGCTCCACACTATGTTTTGACTTTGCAATAAGCTGGCATGCCCTCTTGATATACTGTTGATAAAGAAAATCCCAATTTTTGTCCATCATTCCTGGGAATCTGCGTGAAGACCTGGTCCTTGGCTGCTGGGAGGTTGTCGGGAATTTCAGATGTGCATCTCAATGTTCAGCCAATAGCTAATGTCCGTCTGAGAAAATCTCTTTCCTGAAGTGGTACAAATTTGTTAAGTAACCGCTCCACTTAATGTCTTAGAATTAGATAATGGATTTTCTTCGATTTTAGGCAACAAATAAGAGCACAGAGTTCTGAATGTAAAAAACTACATATCTTCAGGTGAAAATCTTGCTCTTTACCAACGGTGTACACCTGTAATTGCATGACATCAAGTACTACTAGCATGGAGTCCATTTCTCGTTGTCTGAACACAGAAGAGGGAAAGGAGGGAGAGCCAGCACCAAAAGCATTTTGAAGGTGTCTGTGTGCTGCAGGTTGCATTTTCTTGCCCCAAATACATGGTCTGCTCATCTCTTGGAATCACTCCAGGCTTTGCTACGGCAGCTCACTGGCAGTTTTTTATATACTAGCTGGTGGGAGAAGGAGGCTTTTCCTTGTGCAGAATTTTCTTATAAAACAGCCCGAGATAACATCAGAGGAGTCACCACTACTGTCAGTCAAACAGCTTGCATGCTTAGTTTGGCATTTAAAATAAACTGAGTTAGAGTACTTCTGGGATCTCTTGTTGCATACTGGCTGCAAAATTATGTTGAGGAACTACTATTTGCAGCTAGAGGGAGGAACTAGAAGGTGAAGGTCTTTCAGCTGAAGTAGGTTAAAAAAACCCCAGTGGTCTACTCTGTAGTCTTCTGGACAGAAGCATCCTAATCACAACCACAAATCAAGGGCGGGAGTGAGGTAGACAGAATGATGCTGACTGTTGCTTTTCCTGCCTTGTCCTTACACATGCAGTGAATGAAACCACATGTCTGGGTTCTGGACAGACAGGGTTAATTTTTGCAGTAGACAGGAGAGTGCATGGCTAGAACACACAAGTTATTCGACACCACCTCACCTTATTGCTGGGTGTGGGGGAAGGGAGTCTCTTCTGGTGGAGAAGGGGTTCCTCCTGGTCAAGTACGTGTGGTGGAGTGAGCAGTTGGGTAATGCTGGTTGCGGGCCAGAGGGAGCAGTCAGCTAATGCCAGTTACAAGTAATCACATGGGAATTGTATTGTATGTTGCACACCTCATTATTAATATTGTTGCTGTTGTTGTTTGCTTTCTTGTCTCATTGTTGTTTCCAGTAAGTTGTTCATATCTCAACCTGTGATTTTTGCCTTTTGTGCCTTCAATTCTCTTCTCCAGCCCTCCACAAGGGAGGAGGAGGAGCAAGCAACCATAATGTGGTTTCAAGAGTTTCAGTGGGAGCACTGAAACAAACTACAATGGGGAGTACAATTCCTAAACCATGACAGCCTTATTTGGTGTCCAAATTGAGTATGGAATGTTGAGAAAACAACAGGTCTGTCCAGAGCCAGTTGAAAACAAATTTGATCCAGGAATTTCTTATATTAAGTATGGAGCCACTGGTTACATTTTTGCTTGATCTGTTCATGTGGCTGCGGTACTTAACCCTGTATAGATTCCTGTATGGGCTCCTTGCAGTGCTCTTTTTCAGAGCAGGAAGAGGGATCAGGGTTGCTTTCTTGATGTATTGGCAGATATCAGCTAATGACATGACAACATCAAGGGCAATAAGAGACATTTGGGATTTGTATTCAGTGTTGCTCTCCTACCCTCACCTTGGGCAGAACCTTCGGGAGTCTATTAATAATTGTACTAGTTTGAAAATAAACCAGTGGGAGATCACAAGTCAGAATTATAATTTAATAGGAAAATTAGAATAAATGCAATAGTACAAGAACACAGAGAGGCAGGATACAACCTGACACCCTGTTAGTCAGGGTGGTGGTAGCAGTCCAGATGCAGAGGTCCTGTTTAAGCAGTGATCCTGCAGAAGGTCTGGTCTTCACCTGAAGGTCCAGTGGTAGGTCTTGTCCTCTGGGAATCCACTAAGTAAGGGCTGCCTGTGGTGTTCCAAACCTCAGATTGTACCCAAGTAGGAAGGCTTGGTTCCTCCCCCTGGGTGGAGCATCTCACAATGGGATGATATAATTTTATGAGTCATGCAGTGAGGTTAGATAGTCCACTAACAGAAGATATCTCTCTGGAGGGAGCCATCATGGATGTATCATGGAAGAGATAAAGAACATTGCCCCACTTGGTTTTAACAGATGGTGATAGAATACATACTTTTGGTTACATCTTACATTGTAACCTAAGACAACAATCATACCCAGTTTGTGGAAGGAAAAGGAGAGGACCATCTTCCCAAGTTTTTCACCCCTTTTTCCTGCTTCAGGCCTGTTACAACAGCTTTTGAGAATTTTGAATTGCCCTTGGATGTTAAGGAAAGCATGTTGTTGTTGCTAAGTCTGCCAGGTCTCCTCAGCATGGCCCACACCATGTTTAGAGTCAGGACAGAGATATATAGAGAGTTTATTCAGAGATCTAATTCGAGGGTGGATAGTCAAGAGTGCCATGGAATGTAGGAGAAAATGGGCCAGCTTTTGAAGGATTATTCTGCTCCAGAGTTTTGGAAGTTCACTCCTGAACATCTACAGGACCCTGGCAGAGATGTAACTTACTGCAGTATGCCCTGCCTACTCTTGACAGGACACAGTTCAATACTAGACAGCACCCTCAGGCAGAAGAGGAGGAAAACAGACCAACAGGCACTGTGGCCACTCAAACTGCAGCTGAAAGAGAGGAACAACCCATGCTAGTACAAGTTGCCCCCATACAGAAGAAGAAATCGAAGACAAAAGCAGTTTGTTTAGTGAGGGATGAAGAATAGGGCTCTTACAACAGGAGGAAGAGGCAAGGCCAGAGATAAACACCTAATCCCTACCCCAAGTGAGCTGTGAGATACGCAGATTTCAGCTGCCAGTCAGGAGAGCCCCTGGTGACCTGCCTGCTCTGATGCTGGGAAATCGTGGCCCACAATATGAAAGTAGATGGTAGTGAAGCCAAGCAACTGAGATCCCTGTCCTGGGATCTGGGCATTGACAAGGGGATTGGGAAGAAGACAGAAACTTTCCGCTTCTGGCGGTGACTCCTGTCAAGCATGAAGGAAAGAATTCCTTCATTCTCTCAAGAGTGGTCTAATGGGGTACCCAGCTAGGCGGGATGCCATGGAAAAAGTTATCCAGTATCTGATCGAATTAGCTGTGCTGAAGGTAATCTGTAGGGATTCAAACGACAAACAGTCCCCTGGCCAGTGTACCCAATCCATGTGGCAGAAGTTTGTATTGAGCTCACCATCATTGCACACCAACCCTTCGGCATCCTCTTCATTGGTGTCGATGAAAGGAGAAGAAACATTGCTTCTGGTGATTATTGGACTCCGACAATATGCTCATCTTTTTTCCTCCCTACCAACCTACACCTTGGCTGTGAGAACACTGCCCAAGACTGTGGACAGACCTGAAAGATTCAAGCATGTTAGAGAGGAAATGTCTTATGCCCCTCTAGTATGGACCACAGTCTCTGCTATTGGCAGCATGCACCCCCATGTTGGAGAGAAGGGTACATACTACGAGGTAACCTCGAGGTGGTTTTACCTGTGTGACCACAGACAGGACATGAGGAAGCACCTCTTGCCCTAGCAGCACAAATACATGAGTGTGTTGGTTTAAAAAAACAACTGGAAAAGTAAACCTCATTTAAACTTCTCTTTTTCCCCCAACCCCCTCCTAGTGAGAAAAGCAAAGATTCTGAGTTAAGAACCATTCACTCGAGAAAAGACATGAATGAAATTAGAAAAATGAACAGTAACTATATTAAAGTACACAAAACAAAGGTGATTTACATACAGAAAATTGTTCACCAACCAAGGCCCGGCACAACCTGAGACAAAGAAGAAAGTGGGACCTAGCCCCTCCTCCCGTGCACTGGGCCACAAGGCACCTAGGAAGATAGCCAGTCCGAATGGGAGCTATGCTGCTGAAAAATGCTGGCACCATCAGTTGCAGCAGTGGTCCCAATGCAGGGATCTCCCTATCCCCAGGACGGTGGTGGTCCCAGTGGTGGTCCTCGTGGGCACCGCAGCTCACATTGGGGTTCTCAGCAGCTGCAGAATTAACAGCAACAGTAGCAGCAGCTGCGGCAGTAGCAGCATCTACCCCTTTTGAGTTTCTGATGGCCATGTGTTTAAGGCAACAGTTTATTCTTTCCCATGGCCGAGGTAAGATTGACTGCTTCCAGCCTCCAACAGCTCAGCATTTTCTGCTGAAACCAAGCTCCCTCCATGATGTGAATGGTATGGAATTAAACAGTGTTAGAAACTCCACCTCTCTTCTTTTCATCTGTACCCAGGACAACCTCTGAAGGAAATTCTTCAAGGATAAATGCTCCTGCAGTTTACAGTGGGCAATTCCTCAGACAAAATAGGAAGGCTGATGTTATTTCTGATCCTCTTGAAGGGACCTCCAGTTCATGTTTACAGGAACTGAGCAGTGAGTTCTATGAATAGAACTAGAAAGGCCTTGTGCTGGTTTGAAAGCAAACCAGTGAGAGACTCCAATGTCAGAAAATACAATCTAATAAGAAAAAGAGAATAAAATAAAATAAAATAAAATAAATGCAATAGTACAAGGAAGCCACTGACAGAGTCAGAATACAACCTGACACCCTCTCGGTCAGGGTGTTGGTAGCAGTCCGAATGGTGGCTGCAATCCTCCTGGAGTGATGGATCTGTTGAAGCAATGATCCTGTGGAAAAGAGTCTGGTCTTCACCTGAAGAAGATGCAGCTTCTTGTTCTCTGGGAGTCCAGTGGAGAAGGCTACCGTGCTGTTCTAAAACCCCTGATTATATACAGGTGGGAATGCTCGGTTCCTCCGCCTGGACGGAGCGTCTCACAATGGGGTGGTGAGTCATGAGGCAAGGCATTGCTGGGCCCATTAACAGGAGATAGTATGGAGCAAGTTGTCTATGAGTCATGTGCAGGGTCCTTGACTGTCCATTAAAGAGGGAGAGCGCCCAGAGGGGGTTATCAAGGTTGAATCAGAGTGAACACTCCCTCACCTACTTTATCAGTTTGTGAAGATGATATTAGCATGCTTTTGGTTACATTGTAACCTAGGACAGGCCTCTAGTCAGGTGGAGGAAAGGGACAATCAGATCTATCGGACTGTGTGGATCTGATGGCCCAGCACAAGAGTATAAGGCTTTAGTTGACACTGGCACACAGTGTAGCCTGATGCCATCAAGATCTGCAGGTGCATAACCTATCTCTGTTTCTGTGGTGGCAGGGGGATACCAACAGCTGACAGTGCTGGTAGCTGAGGTGAGCCTGATTATGAATGAATGGCAAAAACACCCCACTCTGATTGGCCCAGAGGCCCAGCGTGTCCTTGGCATAGATATCCTCAGGAGGGAGTATTTTGAGGACCCAAGAGGGCATTGTTGGGCTTTTGGGATAGCTGTTCTGGAGACAGAGGAAATTGGACAACTGAATACCTTGCCTGGTCTTTCAGAGGACCTTTCTGCTGTGGGACTGCTGAGGGTGAAAGGACAACAGGTACTGATCACTACCACAACAGTGCATCATTGACAATACCACACAAACTGGGACTCCATGATCCTCACCCAGGAGATGATTCGTGAACTGGAGAGCCAGGGAGTGGTCAGTAAGACTCACTCATCCTTTAATAGCCCCATATGGCCAGTGTGTAAGTCCAATGGAGAGTGGAGACTAGCAGTGGACTATCATGGCCTGAACGAAGCCACACCACCACTTAGTGCTGCTGTGACGGACGTGATGTAACTTCAGTATGAACTGGGCTCCAAGGAAGCAAACTGATGCCACTATGGACATTGCCAATATGTTTTTCTCCATTCCTTTAGCAGCATTGTGCAGGCCACAGTTTGCTGTCCCCTGGAGGAGTGTCCAGTACACCTGGAACAGACAGCCCCAGGGGTGGAAACATCCCCCACCACTATTTGCCATGGACTGATCCAGACTGTACTGGAAAACAGTGAGGCTGCAGAATACTTGCAATACATTGGTGACATTATTGTGTGGGGCAACACAGCAAAGGAAGTTTAAACAGAAGAGGAGGAAGAGGCCCCACCATATAATCAGCTACCAGAAAATGAAAAGTGGTACCTTCTCTTTACTGATGGCTCCTGCCATATTGTGGGGATACACTGAAAATGGAAAGCTGCAGTATGGAGTCCTACATGGTGAGTTGCAGAAGCTATTGAGGGACAAGGTGGATCAAGCCTGTTTGCAGAGCTGAAAACTGTCCAGATGGGTTTAGGTATCAATGAAGGAGAGAAATGGCCAGTGCCCTACCTCTACACCGACTCATGGATTGTAGCAGATGGTCTGTGGCAGTGGATGGAGAGGTGGAAAAAGAACAATTGGCAGTGCAGAGGTGAATGTGTCTGGGCCGCTGAACTGTGGCAAGACATCACTGGCTGGGTAGAGAAGCTGGTTGTAGCATAGTGTAGATGCACAAATGCCCAAGAGTTGGCCACAACAGACAGGTGGAATCGGCTGCCAAAATTAAAGTGTCTCAGATGGATCTGGACTGGCAAGGATGAATTATTTCTGGCTTAGGGGGCCCATGACACCTCATGTCATCAGGGAAGAGATGCAGCATACAGATGTGTTCTTGATCAAGGGGTGTACTTAATCATGGACATTATCTTCCAGATTATCCACAGCTGGGAAATGTGCACTGCAATCAAGCAGGCCAAGAGAGTAGAGCCTCTATAGTATAGGGAACCTTAGTTGAAATATAAATATGGGGAGACCTGGCAGATTGATTGCATCACACTCCTGCAAACCCACCAAGGCAAGCGCTACGTTCTTTCAATAGAGGAAGCAACCACTGGATGGCTGGAGAGGCCATGTGCCTCACACCACTGCCCAGACCACCATCTTGGGCCTTGAAAAGCAAGTCCTATGGCAAAGTGGCATCCTAGAAATAATTGAGTCAGACAATGGGACTCACTAAAAAAATGAGTCTCATAGCTGGGCCAGAGAGCACAGTATTCACTGAGTGGATCATATTGTCTCTTGTGCACCAGCCTCTGAGAATATTGAGTGGTGCAATGGACTATTAAAAAGCAATAGGGGGCGGGACCTACAAACACTAGGACCTACGTTTAGCAGAGACCACCTAGTTAGCTAACACTAGAGGCTCTACTAATTGGGCTGGCCCTGCCCCCACATACCAGAGAAGGGAATAAAGTCCCCATGGTTCATATGAGAAATATGTTAGGGAAGACCGTTTGGATTAGTCCTGCCTCAAGCAAAGGCAAAACCATCCATGGGCTTGTTTTTGCTGAAGGACCTGGGTGCACATGATTGGTAATGCAGAGGGATGGGGAAATGCGATTTGTTCCTTAAGGAGATTTAATTCTTGGATAAGAACAGTCTGTAATGTTGAATTGTACAATATTGGTTGCTAAATGACACTGCCACTGTATGCCATAACCAACCATGGACAAGAACTATGGACTGCTCAAGATACACCGGTCATGATCTCCTGATGCAGCTTGCAATCACCCAACACAGCACACCAGCACCCCTGCTCTGAAAGACACCTAGAATGGATAGAACCCACAGTCATGGACTAAATGAACTCAACAGATATCTTGGAGGAATGGCCATTGACTATAGAAATGATACTCACTCTTTTGTGTATATATAGACATGTATATATATGTACCTAGATGGAAGGTGTAAGATTTGAGTACAATGTCGATGGTATAGAATAAGGAATGGATAATGTCCTGGTTTCCTCCAAGACAGGGTTAATTTTTGCAGTAGTCAGGAGAGCAACCTGTATTCTACACCATCTTGTGTCACTGCTGGGGGCAAGGGAAAAGGGGGTCTCTTTTGGTCTGGGTAGCATGGCAATGGTTCATGTTTTACATAGCTCCATGTGGTGAGTTGTCGCATATAAATAATTTGCCTCTTTCTTGTACAGTGTTGTTGCTGTTACTGTTCCTTTTCTTATCTCATTGCTGTTTCCAGTAAATTGTTCTTATGTCAAGCCATGATCTTTTCCTTTTGTGCCTTCAGTTCTCCTCTCTAGCTCACTGCAGGTGGGAGGGGGAAGGGGAAGTGGGAGTGAGGGAGTGATGCAAGGTTTGGAGGGATTCAGTGGGAACCCTAAACTGGGGAATACCATTCCTAAACCATGTCAATTCTATTTGTCTTAACATGAAATGGAGGAAGAGGATAGTTACAAGCAGCACATCATCAGCTCTGGTAGATAAGAGACTGTAAATCTCTAGTTTAAATTGGTCTGTGTGGAACTTTGTGGTAACTGAACTAGGGTAGACAGGGCTTACAGTTTTTCCAACAGTTTACAGTTGCTTACATGTACAGCAAGGAAGACTACAGAGGGATACCTTTTCTTAAAATTGCTAGGCGGTGGCAAGCATATCATTCCCACCACCAAGGTACTTCCTTCAGCACACTGTATTTATTTTCTGCCTACTCTTTCCTATGGGAGAAAAGTGGCTGGACTAAAAGACCACTGCTTCTCTGTTTGCTCCCCTAAAAACCACCAGAATTATGCCATGGCTGTGTAAACCAAAGGAGCAGGTGAGTGTCCAGTATTTATTTGCAAAGTCTTAAGGCAGTGAAGATTTCCTTTGCCCTTTAAATAGTAGATGTGTGTTGAAGACAGGAGTGCTAATGATAAACAAGACTTTGAGAAGAACATCTATGCAGGGTTATCCACTCTTTTGGAGTAGCAGAAAAAGGTTGGGCCTTTCAGCAGCTCACTGAGTGAGAAGACTGGTGGAGTGGCACAGTTACAGCCTTGTGGTTCAGATGTTGCGGGTGGTTTTTTTGCCTTGATGATCTTTGTGTTTCTAGCACAGTGAGGATCCCAGTAGGCACAGTAGTAAGTAGCAGCATCATCTGGAATGACATCTTTTATTGTAAGAACACACTGTTTCTGGACAGAAATTCTTTCAACCATGTATCTGTTTGCTTGAAAGCCACTTTCGACGGTAGCTTTGCCTCCTGAAAAGAACAGGAGCCTCTCTGGAGCTTCACTCTCCTTCTGCTTATACCAGTGTACGACGATGTCATCAAAATTTGCCTCTAATGTTTGAATTTCACATGTCATCCGTGCACTTTTTTGGAACTTTGTGATGGATATAGGACTCTGCATGGGAATTTCCTGTGCAAATCCATCTAGGAAAGAGAAAAAGAGAAATTATGTCATTAGCTGGAATTCAGAGATTTGGAAAGATTCCTGCTAGCAAAGCCATGGGTGCCTGTGAGGAAAGGTAGGAAAATAAGGAAGTACTTACAAGACCAAGAGGCTGTGGCCACAAGCACTACCAGGAGCAGCATGTTTGCTTGTCACACTACGCTCTCATTGAGATTCAGAGGAGAGTGAAAGGGACTCCAGATGTGAACCCTGTTGTGTGGAAGTGGGAGGTGGCTCTCTTGAGTGGTCTTCAGTGATGAAACTTCTGTGTGCAAACAAATGGGGTGCCTTTGCAGGCTGCCAAATATTAAAATTGGTAACAAGGCTGTAGTCCTGTCTGCTTTTCAAGTTAATATGGGAAATACTCATAAATCCAAGGATTGGCCCTATAAAACTCTAGTAAAAGTGACTGAGAAAAGGTTGCAAGCAAGAGCATGTCCAGATATGTATGGTGGAGTGAAGTTTTCAGCCTGGAGGTTACCCTGGTGGGCAGTGAGTGTGTACATCACCTGAGGGGTGCAGAGATGTGCACAGTGTCAGAGCAGGTGGGGACTGCCTTTTGCTCCTTCAGATTAGTTGCCTAGATGCAGGGTGCCGAAGTGCCCAGGGTGCCCCATGCTGGTACTGCCCTCCACCAAAGCAGCTGAAGGCTATCAAACTGCAGCAACTGCAGAAGCTCCACTGTAGGGACTTGCCTCTGCTTCGGTTTAGGGTGTGGGAGGAAATGCACAACCGCAGGACTTCAGTTCTATAGCTTAGCCGAGATGCAAACACTTCTTGGAAAAAAGGCTGGAAAATAAAAGAGAACAACTGTTGTCAACAGCCATTGCAGAGAGACATCTTGATTGGGTGGGTCTGATGCTGTGGGGGACTAGTGAGCCTGGGCTGTTGGTCAATGGGAGTGAAGATGAGCTGCTTCATTCTCCCTCCTGCTGGCAGTTGACCACATGCAGCACACCGGTGGTTTGCTAATCTGCTACGTGGTTTGGAAAGGTGCATGTGAATGCAGAGCTCCGAGGAGAGTCAGACAAGGAGAGACAACTGCCTCTCTGTGGTGGCAATGGAAAGGATCCCCCTCTTCCCGATAAATAATACTGTGGGAAAGCCTGTTTAATTTTCTGTCAGGCCACCCTGAGGTGAAGGGAGAGTCAAGAAAGAGATCATTTAGCCCAGTAGTTTCCTGCATGGGCAGCTATAGCTAATCAAGAGTGAAAACCGTATCGGCTATTGTATGTTGAGGACCTGAAATCAAGCCCCTGTTGCCAGAAACTACCATGTATGAAACACCAGCAGTACATTGCTATTCTTCTGATCACAAATCAGAAATCTGTCAGGCACCTGATTTCAGATGACGAGTAAAGTAATGTGTCAGTGACTGGGTCTCACATGATTAAATGCCTAATTTACAGACACTGTCTAGGTTTTGTACTGTAAGGTTTCTAATACAGTAAGTCTCTGAGTAGGACTAATTATTGGCCAAACATGATAGCATCTATGCCAAGAAGACACATACAGTGGCCAGAATATTGTTTTACAAAATACCTTTCCAGGTTCAAATTATCACTAAACAGCCTTGTCACTGGATGAAATGGCCAAAATCAATTTTTCAAAGAGCTTTGTTATTTAAAGCTATCTAAATAACTTCCTCCTTGTACATCAATGCTGGCTAATCCTGATCACCTTCTTCACCTTCCTGTGTCTGTAAATAGTTTCCCAGATTAGTGGCTCCATCACCTTCCTAGACTGAGACAGGGCTAACCTGACTGCAGTTCCCTAGGTCTTCGTTTTTATCTTTCCGGAAAATAAGAGTGACATTTGATTTCTTCTAGTCTTCGGGAGCCTGTGCTGATTGTTGTGACCTTCGAAAGGTAAGTAGGAGTGTCTTTGCAAAGGCATTGGCCAGCTGCCTCAGCACTTGTGGGTGCATTCCATCAGGCACCATGGACTTAGGTGTGTGCAGTTTAAGTGCTCCCTAGCCTGATCCTCCTCCAGCAAAGGCTATGTTTTCTTACCCCAAACTTTCCATCCCAGGGGCCTGGGGTACCTAAAGGCCACACTTACAGGTGAATGCTGAGGCAAAGGAAATACTGAGTACCTCAGGTTTTTCCATGCCATACATCACCAGTTTCCCTGCCCCATCCCATGGCTTTCCCTAGTCTTTCTTTTGCTGCTGCTGTATTTGTAGAATGCTTTCTTTTTCCCTTTACACCATTTGAAAATTCAATTCTATCTGGGTTATTGCTTTCCTAAGTCCATTCCTTCATGGTTGAACAGCAGCTCCATACTTCCCCTGGATCACCTGCCCCTGATTCCACCTCTTTTATACTTCATTTTTATGCCTGATTAAAGTCAGCATCTTTTTGCTCATTCATGAGGTACTCCTGCTGCCTCTACTTGGTTTTCTAGGTGTCAGGTTGGAACTTTTCTTGAACTTGGAGAAGATTCTTGAATATCAGCTAGCATTCCTGGACACTTCTCTCCAGGGTTGTATCCAATGTGCTTCCAAGCAGATCTCTAAAAACTTTAAAGTCTGCTCTCCTGAAGTCCAGGGTTGAGGTCCTGCCTTTTGCCCTGCTGCCTTCTCTCAGGAGTCTGAATGCCACTGGCTCATGGTCACTGCAGCCAAGGCTGCCCTGACCTTTCCATCCACAACAAGGTCCTTGTTGGCTGCCCAATCACCCATGTCAGGATGTTAATGCCAACTCATTCCTGCAACCTCCTAGACTGGTTCTGAGAAATTCTCAGATCCTACAATACAAAGACAAAAGGCAGGGTGACTGAAGTTAACATCTGAGGTTGCATGTACTACAGCCTATTTTTCAAATAGTTGAGGAGGACAGAAACATCCATAGCTGTCGCAGATCAACACTAAGAATCAGGCATGGACGCAGGTTTCATACACACGCTAAGGTCTCGGGCTAACGGGCAAAAAGCTCGGCCCTTGTTTATTCTCACACTTATATACATATGTACAGAGAATCAACAATTGGATGAAGAGGTTAAGCCTCTCTAAATTGATAGGATATAAATTCAGTCCATCACTTTCTTCCGCCTCCGGAGAAGGAATGCAAAACAATTCTAAAAATACAGTTTATAAAAGATTTGTTACAAAAACATGGGCATTGTTTATCTTACAACATATGAGAAAGTTTTTCACTGCTAACGTGAACAAGGCATGCAGTGAAAAACCAGGACAACACGTAGCGAGATGTTATATACTCAAATCACATAGAAACTTTAGCAAAAAAAGTGGTCAGAGCCTATGGAACTATAACCTCATCACTGCGGAGGTATTTGTGCTCATGTTTTAAGGTCCAGATGCATTAGAGGAATATCTCAAAGGATACTGAACATATGCGCTCTAATTCAGAAAATTTAAGATGTAAAAGTATCTCAGTCTTCTTACCTAGCTGTCAGGAAAATGCCAGCTTTCCTGGAACCAGTCTTTGATTGTAGAATCTGATTTCTAAAACTCAGTACACTTAACCCAAAGGTTCTGAGAGTCTCTGCTTGTCTGCGGCATAGCTCATGGCTCAGGATTTCAATTTATGTCTTGGATGTATCAAATGAGGAATTGTGACAATAAAATTAGGTTTTCTGGGCTGTTACAGGAATTTTTAGTGACTGAAACGCAAATGAAGGCAAAAGAAAAATACGAAAGAGGATGTGCAAGATCACCTGGTCTTCCCTCCTTTCATATTCCTGTCTTTTTCAAGAGAACATACTGAGGGGATGAAGAAATGTTGCTCTGCTTGCTAGGATTCTAACAGAGAAGAGAAGAGACATTTATAACTCACACACAGAGACAGACTGTGTTCACTGTCAGGTGAGTGTTTTCAGTAAAATCTAGCCTTCATTTTAAGAGCAATGTTTCATATATTTATCTTAAAGTGACAGAAAGGCTTCACTCTCTGGATGTTGCAGATAAATCGGAGTACTGAAACGATAAACTGATTGCCAGCATCAGATATTTAACACTTGTCAGAAGACACTGTTGTTTTTCCTCTCCTGTGGCAGAAAATCATGAAAGGGGTAGAATAAAGAAGCATTTGAATTTTTAGCAGAGTTCAGAGCTTGTGGTTCAGAGTGCAGAAAGTCTTTTTGCAAGGCTTATCTTTGCCCAACTAATGCTGTGGTGCCTTGATAAAACCAGTATGCACAGTAATAAATGCCAGCATCTCTTGGGGTTAAAGAATTTATCGTGAGACCATATTTGGGCTGAGTAGGATCATTCCGAACTTGAAATCTATTTCCATGGCTGTTGTCATCAAAAACAGGCATCCCTCCGGTCACATACATTATCCTCTTCGGTGGCTCTCCGGGAAGCTGCCTGTACCAGTGCACAATGGTTTTGTCCTGCAGTTGGCATGACATGCTGGCAGACATGCCCTTCGTCCGCTTCTGCAGCTCCGGGGTTTGCACTGGCACTGACTGCATGTCTACACCTGGAAGTGAAAGCAGAGAAATTGCATGAGGGGAGAAACTCCTGGAGTTTGGAACCAGGCCTGTGTTCACTGTAGACGGGAAGGAGAGAGCAGAGGAAAAAGGGCTTACAGGACCAAAATGAAGTGGCAAGAATGACTGGAAACAGCAACATACTGCCTGGGCAAATTAGACCTGAAAATGAAATAAATAGAGACAGATATGTTATAAAACTCTTCAGGGGGACAAGCCATCAAATGACTGCGAGGAGGAAATTACTCATTCGGCACACCCAATCGTTGTTCTTCAACTCACTACCACAGAGGGTGTTAAATTTACTGACAAGCTAAACCACAGCAGAAACAGTGTAGAAAGGACAAAAAAATACTCAATCCGAAAAAACTTCTTCATCTATCTACCTACTACACTTACATCAGACTTACCTGCTGAGCACACACATAAAAACTCAAGTTGTTCAGCCTGGTCCTTAACAAGGATGTTCTCCTCTTCTCAGATGCCTCAAAGCTGTCTCAGAAGTATGTTCCACCAGCCTTTCCTTAGAACTTCAGAGAACCATAGAATAATAGAATGCTTTGTGTTGGGAGGGATCTTAAAGATCATCTAGCTCTCACCTCCTCTCCATGGGCAGGGATGTCACCCTCTAGATCAGGTTGCTCAGGGCCCCATCCAACCTGGTCTTGAACACATCAAGGGATGGAGCACCTAGATCTTCTCTGGGTTGTCTGTTCCAGTGCCTCAGCACTCTGAGAGTAGATAATTTCTTCCTGACATCTACTCAAAAGCTCTTTCAGTTTAAAACTCTTCCCCCTTCTTCTGTCACCATCTACCCAGGTAAAGATTTGTTCTCTGTAAGCCCCCTTTAGGTACTGGAAGGCTCAATAAGGTTTCCCCTAAGCATTTTCATGTCCAGGCTGAACGTCCCCAACTAGGCCTTAACTAGGCCTGTCGCTAGTAGTGTCTGTCAAGGTTCAATACTGGCCCCCGTATTGTTTAACTTGTTCATCAATGACCTGGATGAAGGGGCAGATGTCTCCTCAGTTCACTGACAGCACAAAGCTGGGAGGAGGAGGAGTGGCTGGTACCCCAGAGGGCTGTGCAGCCCTTCAGAGGGACCTTGACAGGATGGAGAGATCTTCACAACTCTTTCTTGGAACAGTCTTTTCAGCTGTTGCCCAGTATAATAGAGCCTTGCCTACAAAAGTCATTGTCATCATAACCATTAAGATGAGAGTGACTACTGATAAGTACCACCTTTATCTCCACCATCACCTGTATTTGAAGCCTCCCAGGCTAGATCTTAAGTGCAAATATCCTCCCCCTATTCTCCCTCCCAAATATTGCTTAATTTTTGCTTTCTCAGACTGTGTTTGAGAAAGTATCTATACTGTTCAGAGATTATCTGTGTTACTATATAATTTAGCTGCAATGCCATCACCCACAGGAGTGCTCATTTTCCCAGCACAGAACCTTATACAACCTAAGTTGTAGCACATCTTTGCTTTTCTCCTTGTCTGATATTCATGTAAACATACTCAGCATAAACATTTTGGGGTGTTTTAGAGGCAGGAAAGTGCAATTATGATTCTCTGCATTTGAGAGAAGACCTGCCCCTCAGGGCACAGGCAGTTTTTGTACAGGCTGCATGTCACCTGCTAGTTCCGTGGAAATGCCAGTAGGCACAATAGTAGATGCCTTCATCACTGGAGTTGATGTCACTAATTGTGAAAGTGCAGATGTTTGTACCTTTCTTCAAAGAAGAATACTTCTTGCTATAGGAATTGTCCTCGTCAGAAATTTCACCGGGTCCAATATACAGAATCCATTCGGGAGCTTTGGAGGGTACCTGTCGGTACCAATGTATATATGCAGACTGGAAGTCAGGAATACCCTCAGCTATACAGTCCATTGATGTAGTGGTCTTGTGCCCTCTGGTAATGGATACTGGTCTCTGCTTTAGAAGCACTTGTGCTTGTCCATCTAGAAAGAGAGAAAACAGAACAAATACTCTCAGCTTGCTATTCATTCACACATATAAACATGGGATGCTTCCTTCCACTGCCCGGCATCATGGTGACAAAGGGAACCTACAAGACCAGGCTGCAGCCAGGGTCAGGAGAGGAAGCAGCAGCATCCTGAGGGCTCTGGCTCGCGTCTGCCCTCAGGAGGAAGTTAACAGCACTCCTAGCAGGGGCAGAGAGCTGCAACTGAGGAAAGGAAATTACTCACCTGGGCCTTTGGAGAGGTTGTCCTGGCAGCTGTTGTTTGAGATAAAGCAGCCTAATTGAACCCTGCTAAATTAATTAACAGTCGAATCACAGCTTTACACAAGCAGCACAAACCTCTCCCTCTCTCCCTCCCTCCCCCCTCCAATTACTTTAACTCATCTACAAAGTAATTTTGTACTCTGAAGCAAATTTTACCACTTCTTTTAGACTAGTTGAAAGCTTCTAAACAATGCCTAGACTTTTCCTTGGTCTTTTGGGCCAAGGAAATGGACTTTTCCTCAGGTTGGCTGCCAATAAAACATAAAAAAAATCTCAAATCATGGAGCTCAATGAATTGGAGGGGTCTGAAAATACTGCTCATGACACAGATTGAATGCTGAAGACCAGGAAAATACACAGCAGACATTCGTGAGCTCAAAAGCAGGATTGTTGTGTTTGTGACTGTTTCTTGCCACAGGTAAGGTGAGATGATACACCTCAGAGTGTCTTCTCCAAATGCTGGAAAGATTCATAATGCAAAGAAACACAAATGCTTTGTAACCCACATAGGCCTAGTTTAAAATAAAGACAATTAGGTCAAGTAAAATATAGAAATTATTTTGTGCAATTCAAAGTAATTTTTCAGAGGCAAGGTCACTTCTAGTTCCTTTGTGAAGAAAACGAAACCAATTCCCCTTTTCCTGTTGTTGTCACGTCATTTTACCTATGTTAGCCAGCTGTTTCTTTTTTTTTTTTTTTCAAGAATTTTCACACAGATCCAGTAACTGCTGTCCTACAGTTGTGCCAGGAATCTGATCTTTCAATCTCCTGTGATATGCAGCTGGTGCTCAGTGTGCTCTGGAGACCCTATACTGCAGACTGGCAATACTGGGTCCTTTGGGGTAGGAACACAATGGTCCTGTGACTTTATCTATATGTTGTTTGACCATAAACAAAAAGAGCTGAAATAACTCATAGGAATATCTTTCTGTTTGCAAAAATAAAAACATCTGTTCTATAGTTGCAGTCTTGCTGTGTAGGATGAGAAGCCCCACTGAAGTCAATTAGGAAACTTGTGTTTTAACTTAAATGAAGATTTGATCAACTCCAAAGAGAAAACAAAGAGAAAATAAAACCAGATTCTCTACTGACAGAGAAGTATAAACCGGGTATATTGCATCTGCAGTCTTGCCTGGTGCTTCAAGTTTATTTTCACTTACAACTTTCTGTTCTGCCACACAAATGACAGAACTGGGGTTTATTGCAAAGATGTAGCTTGAAGGGTCGTGGGAATAGAAAGACTTTTCCTGCTTTTAGCAGGAGTCTGCTTTTAGCCAAACCTGTCATCCTATAAACCCCCTCAGAGGCAATCCACTCTGACCCAAAAAAATGCCCTTTTTGTTGGCAAAGTGAAATAACAGCTCTGCTGGTACTGGCTGTAGTGGGCATCTGCAAAGCTCAGCAGCATCTTTGGCTGTCTGTGCAACCTGATTCAAAGCTGTTGGGAAAAGTAGGGTGGCAATGTTCATGCGTGGTGTCAAACACTTCAGGTTCTAATTTGGAAAGTAGAGCATGTCTTTGTGCAGGTCCCCTGTGACTTTCTACTACTGTGCATCCCACCTAGTGCAGTAGTAGGTGGCAGAGTCTTGCAGAGTTACTTTGCTCACTATCAGAGTGCAGACAGATTTGCTGAGATCCTTCTCAACAGTAAACTTCCCCTCATCAGAATGGTTTTCAAGGAAAAACCTGGAGGACATGGAGGCAACACGCCTGGGAGCTGCATTGACCCTCTTTTGGTACCAGCGAACAAAAACATTGCTAAAATCAGGACTGGAGACGTGGCAGTTGATTAGCACTGTTTTGCCTTCTGGCTTGGTGATGGATATAGGGGTTTGCTGCACGTCTTGTGCAGAGCCACCTGTGGCAATAAAGAGAAAAAATAGAGAAGCTGAGATAACAGAGCATCCCCTTTTCCACTGGTGAATGTGCAGGCAGCAGGATGAGTAGGGTACGTATAACAAAAAACAGTTGCCAGGAAGAAAGTGCTCAGCAGCCACATTGTCACTGCTCTTCTTAGGGCTTCCTTACAGGGACAGGGTCGGGGCCAGCCTCAAGAGGGGGTGAAACAGATCTGAGTGGCAGAAAACTATCCAATGAGGCTGTGCCAGCTTCAAGTGTGTTAAATAAAGATGCATGAGCCATTTCCTTTTGGTTAACTCTTATACAGAAGGGAAAAAAACAACCAAACACCCAACCGCTCTCCCCACTAAACCCAAAAACTACTCATCTTCAAAACCCACCCTTGTAAGAAGAGACCTCACTACTGAGAAAAACTTCTTTTTTCCTTCTTTTTTATTTCCACAGAGAATTTGCCTGGATGATGAGTAGAGTCACCTTTTTTTTTCCTTTGCTTGTTGTATTGTGAGCCCTGTTCTTCAATATGTATTTGCCAGATAAGATACTAGACAGAGATTGGCTTAATTTCTTACCTCTCCTACAGACTGAGGTTCTATAGGATGATTTTGCATCCCGTGACGATACCTCCAAAATGCTTCTTTTAACAATTTGTCCTATGCATTTTGGACATTGAACATCAAATAGGATCCTGTAATATAGCTTCTGCTGGAAAACCCTCTTCCTACAGTCATCATTTAGAGTTATCCAGTACAGCAAAAAAAGTCCCAGTGTTTTCAAACTTTTACTGATGACTCCAATAATTAAAAAATAATAAATACACATCAAAAGTATGCCTGAGCAGCAAACATCTTCCATTACCTGGCCCTACAGCTGCTGGTTTTCACATTACTCAATAAGTGAGATTTCTCTCTGCCTATCAAGGTCACTGTCTTCATAATCAGGCTTTCCCCATGGTCTTGGTACCCTCACAAATTTTAGCAGGCTGAAATGTAAGTGTAGCTCTCTAGCTTAAATGGAAATGTTCTGTACTATAAACTTATACGATGTGTCATCAGTAGTAACACACTCATTTTCATGTTCTTGTGTTCTGAAAACAGCAAGAGAGCCCTTTTTAGGACATGCTTTCTATGCATCTAGCGTAGTTTACTACAGTGTGCCCTTCCAAAGCCAATTGCAGCACATGGGCCTAAGTATTTTTACATCAGTTGGCATAATCAAACAAACCAAAATCTCTTTCAAAAAAAGGCTGATACTGAGAACTGAAAACCTGCTAATGAACATGTCTTACATGTCTATCATGGCTATCTCCCATCTCCACTGCTTCCTCATCCAGATCACCTGAAAAAACATATAATGACAGTTTTGATACTGTTGCTATTTGGGTTCTTTGTTTTTAAAGTAGAAATAAATTGCTTACACAAGATATAATTTTTCCAGCATCATGAAGTAATTCCCACACTTCCACACTTGCTAATTCAGCCACCAAATTGATTTGAGTATCACTTTCAAAGTCCTGGGGATCTTCCTATGTGTCTGCTAAGAGTGTATATTTAAGTCCTGTATTTCTGTAAGTAGCTCTTGTTTGTACTTGACTTTTATCTGATAAATATACCACTGCTTAGCAGCTTCTCCCTGCTGCTTATTAGTTGTATGGCTTACCTCACATCACTCAGCAGCCTTGGAGGGAAGAGTCAACAACCTAGGGAGGGACAGACAGCACCGTGCAAAGTAGGATACTTCTTAAGATCCATCTCATTAACTCTCGGAAAGACTGCACTCATATTAAATCGCTCTGGAGTAGTAAGAGGGGGCTGCAGCAGACAGCCCTATGTGGCTCCCAGAACGGCCCCTTGGAAATCACAGGTACATGCTGTCCCTTCTGTCTCCCAGGTCTTCAACTGAAGATAGTTTGGGAAAGACTCTCAGTTAGAGGTGGGTTTCTCTCACCAGGATTCCCCAGCATTTACTTTGCCCTTCCCAATTCATGCGTGGACATCATTTTCTTTTTCCATCTCTCTGGGTTTTGGATCTGTAAAGTTGCTTATCCTGGGGTAAAACTTGGAAACTGCCACGGGACATGTAAACTCAGCAATTTCATCCAAAATGCCCTCTTTCCCCTTAGTCATTTAGGGCTGCTCTTCTCTCTTCCTCCTTCCCCCCACCTTAGATATTCCTAGTTCCACATCAAACACTTCCTGACCTTCTTGCCTGTTGTTTCCCCATGTCTAGACAAAGAAGCTGGCATGTCTCCATGCAAAAAGTTCTTGGCAGTTTGTGATGATTCTTCTGTGAGCATATTTCAGCTGCAGTAAATGGCAGAGGTTAAGGGAATGGTTGTGGGTGCAGTCCCACACCATGCAGTGAGTGTTAACACTTGATGAGTTGGTTGTCCAGTAGCATGCAGGTGTTTGTGTGGGTAGATATTTATTTTGGAGGAAATCTATGATTCCAATTAATATCAGACCCAGAAAGGGTGGTAGACACCAATCTCTGTGTGTGCAGAGGGGGTCCCAGGTGACATTTGGTACCAGTGGATGTAGGTGAACCGTGACCACCAGTTACATCGCAGATAAACTTGATAGTGTCCTCTGGCAGTGACTGGGCTATGTGATGGAACACAGAACAGGTGAAGGGCCCAGAGCACACCTGGAGGGAGAGCAGGGAGAATGCAGCAGTGATGAGGTCGCATTAGGAAATCCCCATCACTGACTTCAAGGAGGCATCCTCAAATAACAGGAACCCTATCTGTGAGGAAGAGGGTCTGACCTTTACTCCGTGCTTCTGCTGTTAAAGACAGAGAATGCTGCACAATATGAGGAGGGAGAGAAATGCAAAAACTTTTCTCCACCTTTTGGCTTATATTGCACACATTTCTCAACCACCACACAGGGTAATCAAGATATTTGTGCACAAGTGATCTGCTAAGTGTCATTCGAACGTAGGACTTGGGTAATAGGACATTACAGATATCAAAATGTACAAGTAGGCTGGGTGACAATGGAAGTGTGATATAAACCCAAAAAGAAATATATTCAGACACCCTTAAGAATAGCTAATAAATACCATATACTTACAAGGCAAGAGACAAGATCGGAGGGTTTATCTAGTTCTGTTGTGGTTCCTCAGAAAAAGAAGTTCTGATATGCTGGGATCAGCATCTCTGGATTGAACTCTAATGAGACAAGAAAACCTCCAGATATATACCTTGCCCCCTCAAAAAAGGCAAATAAATTGGTGAAGAGACAAGCAGTATTTTTTATCATGTTAGCTTAATTTCCTGTTAAAAAAGAGGCAGAGGGGCTTGTGTAGGTGTGAAAACTTGGTGATGTCATTCACAAGTGTCAGAAGACTCTAACCAGACCAGGTCACAAAGCTGTTGTTCTGCCTGTCATGCACCTTTATCTTTCTCTGCTTTGCCTCTCTGTGCCAGTGTACGGCTATTTCTGAGCCCCCTCATGACTCCTCTGGATAATAACAGAGATGTGACTGAGAGACAAGTTTTTGAGAGCTGGGGAGCACCCACACACGTCTTACTGGGCAGAGATGTACTTTATTCACCTGGCATCCAGCCACCAAGCCTTCCCAAACCCAAACAGGCTACATGTACTTTTGTATGAGCACCATCCTCCTCCATATCATCTGGCCTTTGCTCGTGCTGCCTGAGATTTTGACTGCTTGGACATCTATGTGTTTAGACAGCTAGCCAAGTATTTTCTAACATACTTAACATAGTTAACATGCTTGCAGGTCAGTCTGATATTGTGTGGCAATACAACAGAGGCAAGGCATTCAGCATAGCAGGACTTGAGTAGGAGATCATAAATAAAAATAGGAACAATGTCCTTATACCCTGGGGGAAATATTTTGTGCCTAGGGTCTTCCTTTTTTCCACAATACCATTCCACTTCTTCCTGTGCATACTGCCTCTCATGGGCAGGGAGAACACAGCTCCAGGTGGCTAATATTCCTGCCATCTTATCATATAAAGCATAAGACAATAAGCAGACATGATTTCACCCCACCCCAGTAAAACTTCTGCACCACCCAGTGTCCGGGACATCAATCAGTGAAGACATCAGTCATGTTTTAGTGAGCAGTGATACAGTTTTGACAGGGCAGGGGTTTTTTACAATTTTACAGTAAAACAATGGTGGAGGAGGGTCATATGCACTGTGTAGCTGTGGTCTCATCAGTCCATGTGTTGAGTAGGGATGTTTCTCCAGACATCGTCCTCCTCCTGAGGAAGGGCTTCATGATCTGGCTGTTTCCTCCCTGCTGGCACAGGAATGCCCATGAACAGTCTGGTGAAAAAGCACTGCTGGAGCCTGACCTCAGTCACCTCTCCGTCTCCGCCTACTCTCAGGTCAGTTGCAAAATCTTGGACTTGCAGCAGTGGAGAAGGCTGCAGGGAGCTCAGCTGGGCTTGATGATGCCCAGCCAGAAACTTCTCTGTGTTGTAGTGCCTAACTCGAAAAAAAGTTAGGCACTACACCCTTTCCCTAGTCTTCATCTGTTTTGCTTATTGACAGGGAGCATAACTCCCCAGAGGATAAGATGGTTTCACAGGCATTACTTCTGAAGCATCAAACACAGCAACGGGTCTCTCACAAACAGACATAACCATGACAGCAGTCATGATAACTGAATTAATTTCCTGCTAAATGTTCCTTTTACGACATAGGGGATTTTGTTTAAGATTGCTGATCCTCCGTTTTGTTTGGAGAGCAGTGTGGTACCTTCCTGGAGTACTACTAATGAGATTGTATCTAGTAGGCTAATGAGAAAGGGCTAGATCAAACATAAAGAAAACCCTATTTTCATTGAATGATAAAATCATTGGGAGAGCAAAGTTGGGACCTTTTCAGGTCTAAAGCAAAATATCTGGTCAGTGCAGGCACTACTTACTCACTTTGATGCAGGAAAAACTTAATTACACCTTAAAGCATATAAAAGGGTGTACCAAAAGCTTAGGCACATATCTCCAGTCACATTCATAGTTACAGGGAAGGACAGAGGCATCCTGTCTTAACCTGGGCTCATTAACAGCATGAGCAATCATGACTGTAACATCACTGCCAGCTTCTCCATCAGCACTGAAAGCAAAGATATTTAACTCTACCCTCTTCAAAGTGAGCACCAACCTCTGCAGTCTTCAAGCATTCAAACTGGATGAAAGAAAATACTCAATTTGGAAAAGTCATGTTAATGAGAAACTATCACAGCATTTGCTAAGGTCTCACCCCCTGAATCTACCTCCAGAGTAGATTTGTGACCATTTGGTAATGGACTCATAGCAACTGGCTACACAAATAAATCTTTCAGTAGTTTCACAGGGTGTGAGGGTTTTCTCAAAAGAAGGTAGTTTATAAAGAGTAAAATCTTTGAATAGATGAAGGAAAGTTATGTAAAATAGATGTTGTTTTCATCTGCTCATTCATGATGAGAACATAATTACATTAAACTTCAAACTCATTCTCCTGCCTTTTTTTATTAGGGAGAGTTTCAAATCTGTCAAAAAATGGTATGAAGTTGCAAACCACTAAACCTGCTAAGCTCTGCCCTGAGTGTTTAACCCTGGAAACCAAGTTACTTCATCAGTCCATTCTTTCCTATGCTGATAGAACTCACTGCCCACTGTCTAGAAAAGTTTCCAGGGTTGATACAGAGCAAAGAGAAGTGCTGCCAGGCCTGACAACCCTAAGGGAAGCCCTCTGGAAATATGTTTTTAGAATTCCATCTTCCTACCAGTCTCAGCATCATTGCTTTTCTTAGCTTGGAGAGGCCAGGATGGCTGGGATGGCTGTCAGGACAGCAGCACTGAGGCTCCAGTATAGAGGTTGTGAGCTAGGAGGAAATGGGGGTACATGGCCATGGAGCTGCCACAATGAGGCTAAGGATGATGATTGGCTTTGCTGAGCAGGACAAGACTCGCGCAGGCGTCCAGAGAGGCATCCCTTCGGGAACCAGCCCCTAATGGTATCTCTGAGGTGTCTCTCCCGGCTCATGTGTTCCCCCTCGATCTTTCTGTTCTTCGTATAAAATGCAGAGCAATGCAGCCCTCGGGCACTTTAGAATATTTTAAATATTTCTAGGACCTTTTGCAATGACTATCCTGAAGGATAGTTTTTTTTGGTTGTTTTAAAATATTTTCCCACAGTTGATAATTTAGCTATTTGCTTAACCACAGGTAGACTATAAAATTATTTTAAGCAGAAGTAGCATATAAAATTATTTTTCCTCTTAAATCAACACTGTCACTTTGAATTGAATCAGCTGAATAATTTATTATTTGGTGCAGATTTACCATGTTTGGTATACAACGTAAGTTTTAATGTGTATGAGATACAAGGATATGTTGCTCTAATGACTTGAGCTGCAGCTTGAGAAAGTAGTTTTCTGTCTTTCTTTGCCTGCAGATTGGAGTAGGCAGTTACTGCATGCATAAAACTGGTTTTGTTTCTGGTATTGCACTGATTTTGCTGTGTGTGGCTGCAGACATTAGCCAGCTTCAGATAATGAGAGATATTAATGGCAGAAACTCATAGTTGAAGATTGAGCCAAATGACAAGTAATTTGGCAAATGCAAATTCTAGCATCTACCACCCTCTGCTGGGTATAAAGGAGTAAAACTCTCAGAAATTTTACTCTTTATGAGCAGCTGCATGATCCATAGGCATGGATGGATGTCAAGAATTCCTACTCTGAGATTTTTAAGCAAAACTGTTTAACATCTGTCTTTAAAATTTTAATGAGTTTTTTTTAGGTGGACAGTAGAGTGATATTCTTTCTTGGGCTAGGAGATACCTGAAGATCTTCAGCATTTGCACAGCCTCTCATGTGAAAACATCCCACAGGCTTAAAATGCAGGGTTCTGAATTTCTGCCAAAGACTATGGACAACTTCCGCTTTCGTGTATATCTCTATTACACCTTGAGAATTACAGAACCATGACAGGTCTGTCAGATTTTAGCCACTCAGAGAATTTTGCATGACCTTGTGTAGTGGAGGCTCGCTGTATACCAGGCACCCACCAACGCCGCTCTCTCACTCCCCTCTACAAAGTGGACAGGGGAGAGAAGATTAAAAAAAAAAACAAAGCCAACAAAATTTAACAAATTTATCTCATGGCTTGAGATAACGACCAGGAGAGATCACTCACTAAATACGGCCATGGACAAAACAGGCTCAACTTAGAAATTTGAACTAAATATATTATTAAATAAAATCAGAGCAGGATAATGAGAAGTAAAATTAAACCTTAACAACACCTTCTCCCTATCCTCCCTCCTTACCCACTCTACCTCCTTCCCCAGCAGGGCAGGGAGACAGGGAATGGGGGTTATGGTCAGTTCATCACCCATGGTTTCACCCACTGCTAAGGGAGAGGAGTCCTTCCCCTGCTGCACCATGGGATCCTTCCCACAGGAGACACTTCTCAGTGAACTTCTCCAACATGAGTCCATCTCATGAGCAGCAGCTCCCTGAGAGCTGCCATGTGAGCTCATCCCACAGGCAACAGTCCTCCCCAAACTGTTGCAGCATGTGTCACTCTTCCACAGGGTGCAGTCCTTTAAGGACAGGCTGCTCCAGGGTGGGCTCCTCTCTCCATGGGCCTCCCATGGGCTCACAGCCTCCTGTCAGGCATTCACCTGCTCTGGCATGGGCTCCTCCATGGGCTGTGGGTGGATCTCTGCATCACCTCCATGGGCTGCAAGGGCACAGCTGCTTCACTGTGGTCTGCACCACAGGCAGTTGTGGAATCCCAGTTTCGGTGCCTGGAGCACCTCCTCCCCCTCCTTCTCCACTGACCTTCGTGTCTGCAGAGTTTTTCCTCTCCCATATTGTCACCCCACTCTTCTCTGGCCACAATTACAACTGTGCAACAACCTTTTTTTCTTTCTTCTTAAATCTGTTATCACAGAGGCATTACCACCATTTCCAATTGGCCCAGTCTTGACCAGTGGCACGTCCTTCTTTGGAGCCAGCAGGAACTGTCTCTGCCAGACACGAAAAAAGCTTCCAGCAGCTTCTCCCAGAAGCTTGTTGTCCCCTCTACCAAAAACCAGGCCATGCAAACCCAGTACACCTTGTCATCTGGCAATTATGTGTTAACCTGCACAGTTAATTCTTCAAAATTACATGTTTTGTTTCTTTTTCATTCACTGACAAACAGCCAGATTCTTCCTTCCATTGCAGCTCAATATGTTTCATTTTAAAACCTTTAATACAGAGATGTTGAATTTCTTACTAATTCAGTTTTGAAATCTAACTTTTCTTTGGAAAACTATCTTCACCTTCTCCTTTGCAGCATGTACCTTGGAAATTTAATAATTTATAACTACTTACCTTTCCAGTGCTTTAATGCTCTTGGTCCAATTATACCTTGTACTACAAGCAGTCTGTCTAGGCAAATATAAAGGCACTATTAGTGATCGGTGGTTTATTTGGTTCACACTAAAGCCTATACTCTGATAGAACCAAAAGAAACCCAAGCCTCTTTTCTCCTCTGAAACCAGGCTGAGGACATAGAGGACTTTGCATCTGTTGATTGTCTTCAGCAGATGTGCGTACCACTGTCTCCTGAAGACTCAAATTTTGGTGTCTACACAGTACTTTGTTTTCTGCATTGCATTTAGTGCCTGTGGCTGGATAGAAATCCTGCATACACACACAGAGTGGTACTTTTACTACTGTCTGCATATTTTCTTGCACTAAAGTTTCCTTTAACTGCTATTAAGCATCTGAATATGCAGCACAACCGAATAATTTCCGCTTTTCCAAATTAACGCTAATTAAGAGGTCTTCCTGTCGGTTACAGGAGAAACCATTTGGAAAGGGCTGCAGTTTTCCCTATATGATGCTTCTGTGCTGATTAAACAGGTCAGAATGAAAAGAGTGAAAGATATAGCCGAGATGCTGGCAGAGACATGGTTCACAAAGACAGCATCAGAGCTGAAATCACATGGATGAAGACTGTTGGGACAAAAGGGTTAAAAGTCAAAGAATGGTGAAGAGGATGGTAGATTCTCTCAAGTGACCTTGCAGCAGGGAATGCCAAGGTCTGGAGAATAACAGTGTGAGAAGCTCCATATACCATGCCTACTGCTCTTTACCATCTGTCTGTTTTGAGAGGCAGAATCTCCGTGCAGAGATAACACACTTCGAGACACCTGGAGGGACTCTCATGGATATGCTTGAGCTCCCTGTCTTGGGAGAGAGATCCAAGCTCAGGGATCATAAAGAATACAAGAGAGATCACAGCATACTAGTAAATTACGCATGTAATTTGATAAATGTCCTTGATAAATGGGTACAAACAGCAGGCCCCCCGCCCGCTAGGACTGGACTAAGCCTGACAAGTGCCAGTGTTCCCACTTGTGTCTCTGTGCCTGGGTGTTGCTTTGGGATCCTCTGGTTAGCAAGGTAAAGACATAAATTTACTCCTTGCATTTCAGCTGTGATTTCATGGTTGTTCTGGCTACCTGCCTGAATTGACTTACACAATCATTAAAGGAAAGAATCTTGATGACTTAGCGACTTAGGAAAAATGACTATTACACATCTATACATTTAGCAAGACGCTGTGTTCAAAACCGTGGCCCACTTCATATTCTCTGCTTCCGAACCTCGACCGAAAAAATGCCATTTCCTAAAATTCCTCTTCCTAATTAAACAAGATTTCTTTACTCCAGAAAGGGCTGGGGTTTAAAGCAGAAGCAAATTGGCTGCTATGTAGTGTCACTGGCTTGCTTGCACCAAGTCCATTGCAGTCCCCTCATCTGCAACAAATGTCTCGCCACCAGAAAACATAGAACTGACAGTGACACTGCTTATTACAGCCAGTTGCAAAACCACATTTTTCACACTCTTTTGCACTGCTTTCACAAAAATGACCTTCTTTAATTGAACTAACTACTTTCTGCAGCCAAGGATTGGCTTATCAGGTGGTGTTTCATCAACTGTCACCTTAGCGCCTTAGTGATCTAAACACAAAAAGATAGATCTTTCAAATCTGCTTTAAAAATTAACAATAAAATATGATTTTGTACTTCAAGCAGCAAACTGTGGTGTTTTTGAGGCTGCTGTGGTACTTATGGCTGCTACTTGCTCATGCTCTGCCCGCACATAGCAGAGGGGACAGCCTTGTAAAGAGTCCTTTGGCCAGTGGTTGTTCTTTCCCAACTCCATCCATCTAAACTACCCCTCATAGTGGCTTTCTTTTGATGCCTTTTTCCCTGTGTCGGCAAGACACTATGAAAGTTTCATTACGAATGAGCTTAACGAGACTTTGATTTATTTAACATCTTTCTGGCATTAGGACATCAGTAATCAGAGCATCCTGGAATCGAACGCTATGCTATTTGAGCAGGACTGTACCCCTCAGCCTTCCCTCCCTTTTCTGTGGCAGAGATAGATGCACCTAGCGGAAGAGATGAAAGAAGGTAGGGAGAGGAGGAGGAGAGAAAGAAGTCTTGTTCAGCTTATGCATTTTTCATTATCATGAAAGGCTGTAAACCAGATAGATGAGCAGCAAATACACAATTAATTTGTTCACTCACACGACATGTTCCTCTATCTTCAGTTACTTTGTCATTCTTTCAAGGCTACACCATGCATGATCAGTCCGTGGGATCAGGAGATTGGACCCCTAAATCTTTCAATGGTTTATTTTATGTAGAATTATAAATTACACCTGCTCCAAAAGGTTAGTAGTGTATGCTCTCTTAGGCATAAATAAGTCTTTAGCGAAACCAAGAAACAATGGGTTACTGTTTCACAGTGACTCCAAAAGCACAAAATTCAGTAATTTTCCAAGTGCAACACTGATCGTAAATAAAAAAAAATCCAAGTAAAGGGAGAAATCATTTTGGGCTAATATAATTTCAGGGGGAGTGTAACTCAAGGCAATATAACACAAGTGTATCATGTATGTAACAGCAGTACATACTGGAAAGTATTTCCCTCGCTTGTCCTAGAACTAAGTTTTATAGATCACAGAGGAATACACTTACTGCATAGGACTCACCTCAAGAGCTGCAAACTTAAAAATGCATCATCCTGGTATCTGGAATTTTGCAAAGAATTTTAAAGACAATAATTTTCCTCATCCTTTCTGCAAGATACTTGCTTTGTGGCTCTGGGGTGTGTGTGTGAGATGCGAAGACATACTCAATGTCAGAATGGTATGCCATATACACAGTAGCCTGCAGCATTTAAACGACACATCAAGAGCAATTGCGTGGCTTTTGGAACATTACCAGTACATCTCGTTGCCAGCAAATAATGACAGTACCATGAAAGCTCTTTGCTGTAGACCAGAGACCTTTCCTATCTATGTACAATCTCAAGTGTACTTCAAAACCCTGTGAATCTGGCACATTGCACTGTACCAAGGAGATTAGAAGAATCAAGACCAAGGATGTTTGACTTTGATGTGGATACTTCTAAAACGAAGAGGGCCTAATAATAGTAACTGCACACAATTGGCACCTCATAAAAGAATACTTTTGGCTGATCATAGTAATGCTTTGGGCTGATCATAGTGTCCTTAGGGTTAGGACTGTCACACATAATGGTCTCACTTGACAGTAGGTCCCTTTCAAAGAGGTGGTGACATGGTGGCACAGGGAAACCGAAGTGTCATTGTCCAGTGCTGGGCTTTTCCAGTGATATGTAGAGCAGTTTTTACTGAAATGCAAGTGTTGAGGTGCAGTTAAGCAAGAAACTGGCCTGAAGGTTATCATAAGCATCACTGTAAACCAAGTGTAATAGGTTATTATGACCACCTCAAAATGGTGTGCTGGAGTCTGGAATTTATTGTAACAAGAAAACCAAAAAAAAGTTTTGTCCTTGGAGACATTCTTGTCCCTAGATCAAACGTGTTGAAGGAATGAACAGAAAACCAGAGAGCTTTCCTGTAACCTCCTTAGACTCACTCGATATTTCAAATCCAAAATCCCAGCTACCACAGTTGAGCTTCTTCACAAAACACAGCTATCATTGGACTTGCCTTCGAAACCTACTGAGAGAGATCCTGAAAAACAGAAAAATCAACTCTCCTCTTCTTCAACAGGCATAACCTCCCCATTTCTTCAACTGAGATTTAGCAAAATAAAAACAGAGTGGAAACAGGTATTGTTCGCATACAAGGTGACCAACATACAATGAAAAATAACTGAATTCCTAGAAAAATATAGATGTTCCTAAATATTTGCAGCTTCCACGCCTCAGCAAACACAACGGAACAGATTCATGGAGAACTTACTTTCCACACGAAATAAGTGGACAAGTGAAATATTACTAAGAGGTAGAGATCTTCAGCTGAGTGGTGGTTAAAGACAAACAAGCTCCCTTCCTCAGTGGACAGATATTAGCTGGCGGTCCGTGGGGAACAGGAAGAGGAGCAGAGAGACATGATGAGCTGGGGTTCAGACCTTTTGGAATTCTAGCCACAACTAGGGTTGAAAGCAAGAACTTAGATGTTGCACCTGGTTATGCTGTATTCCTTGGGAAAAAGAGGTATTAAATTAAGATTAGATTATATAATACAATGTATAAATTACATGGACTTCTTACAAAACTTCAAAAGCAGCAAAAAAGAAACAGCTTCTTTGGACCAAAGGTTTATTTTTAATGACACAGCACTGGAAAACAGAAGTTACAGATGACTTTTTGATACATTATATATCTTACTTTGAAAGGTTTTGTGAAGGTACGCTGCATAAATACATATAGTGAAAATATATTGTGTTTATTTATTCTCAGAGATTAGTTCTGTTTCTTTTTGAAAATGTATTCGGCCAATTAAATAAAAAAGTACAGATTAGCATCATAACAACTCCCCCTCCAGGTTATTTCATTGCAACTACTGCAGCTGGAAGAGGAGACCAAGCCATGCCTTCTCAAAGGTTAGCGGCTTTGAACATGATGTTATTCATCATCTAAGAATGAAAATTTTATATTACAAACACAGCTACTGTATCATGTTTTGGCAATGGAGCAGCTAGTTTTGCTTTGAACAAAACTGTTTCCTGTAATGCCAGACAGTGAAAGAACAATGCATGTACCGGATGATACTACACAGCCAAAGAACTACAATGAAGTTGTGAAAATGCATATATAGCCATATGCACTTACATATACACATATAAGTTCTTGTGTATATATATTATGCATGTCCAAAAATAACACTGAAAAACATTGCAGTACTTAATTATCTTTTAAACACATGAAATTTATAATAGTTTGACCTCATAACTACAGGATAATTAATTAAATCTTCTGCAGTGCAAAGGAATACAATACACTTAGTGCAGAGAAGTTAAGGTTTTGGTATTGAGGAAGCTAATTTCAATTTTCATGGGAAAGGATCAAATATAGGATCACCATAGCTCTGACAAAGCACAAACAAACCTGTCGCCACATACTCGTGAACAAATAAGGGCATTTCATTTTTATCTGTTTTTTTTCCCATGTACTGCTTCAGAAATTACAGCTTAACTGTTTGCATTCACGCTCATGTGATATGTTTCAACTAGCTTTGTCTGGCACCAGTCTGTAAACCATTAACAGCTTAAACTACAAAAAGATGGGCTCCCATGTTTCAAAGAGGTTAAAAACCTACTGACTAAGCTTCATACTACATTTGTTGCCTGGGAGAACTACTCCAGATGGCGTGTGAAGTTCTCTGGGAAAAGTCCTTTATAACTATTTGCATCTCTGTACTGAAGCCACTCAGATTCCTTAATGCCAGTCAACCAGCCAGCCTCCTGCAAAAGAAAAAAGACAGAGTCTCTTAAATTTCAGGTGTCCCCACCTTCTTCACTATGAGCTTAAGACCTGAAGACGTTTCAGAGTAACATGGCTAAAAGATTTGGTGCTTTGGTTAAAAAGAAGCCTCTAATTTTGCACAGACCATCTTCTCTGTACTGCCAGACCACAATTTTGTGAGATCGAGTGACTGCATGCAATAGATACAGCCTTTAGCCCACCTACCTCCTGGCTGAACTTAATACTATAGACGCGGGAAGAATAGTTCCGAACCTTGATTTTTTCCCCAGTGATATTTTTTCTCTCATTCATGTATCAACAGTCAACAGAAGAAAGAACAGTTCTTGTAATCTCAGGAGCTATTATCTCTAGAAAATATGCAATTATTTTTCAAAAAACTCCTGGAAACCTAAAGCAAAACTTGACAAGCAAAATATCAACAAATCACTAGCAACCCAAGCAACCAAAGAGAGATTTTTTATTGGAAGGTACTGGGTTCTCTTAAGTGTGATAAATTCTACCTGGAATAAAATAATTTTGGTATTGTTAAAAATGACCAATATATTCTCATCTCACTAAGACACCCTGTATCTTTTTCCTTTTAAGAAAAGGAACTGGAGCAAAGCCATGACAAACAGAACTTCTAATGCTGCTATATTATTATTGCACAAACAGTACACATGGAGATAGAACAGCCTGAACAGATCATCACATACACCATCGAGTCATGGTTGTGGGGTGGCTGCATGTGTTGGTGGGGGCTGTCTGCCCCCAGATAACCATCATTAAAGCAGATCCAGCTTATCTTATCTATCGTGGCTGGGTACATTACAGTGGGGATATGCTTTTGAAGTATGTGGAATATCTGAGAGATAGAGGAACCGCAGCTCTCTAGCACAGGCAGCACAGACTGTAGAAAGGAATACACAGTTTTACTGGATAATAACTTCAACACAAGACTAATGGAAAAAGCCACTGGGTGGGACTGGTTTGCTTCAAATGGAGGTTGATGTTACTAGGTGTATTGGAATTACAGCTTTAGACAGATCAATTCTGAAGGAGAATAAAGTATAACAAAGATAAGCCTCTATATAAACCAACAAAGTACCTGGCAAAAGACTTAAGTATTGAGCTTTATGGTGATGTTAAACATGAAGGGGAAATACATAATGCACAATAAAGATATGAACAGAATGGCTTCAGAAACATGAATACATAAAGGTTCATTTTCTCCATCCCTGCACACAATTTACTTCAATTAATGCTAATGGGTATTTCAAGGCACACCAGAAGAAGAATTATACTTCATGGACTCACCAAGTATTATCATGTATTTAACACCTAATATCCTAGCAAAAACAGACTGAAGTCAGAGAGCATATTTTGCTATCCTTCGAGCAGTGTCCTATTCTGCAAACACTGACAATAAATTCTCTTGAACTGCCCACGAGGTAAGACAGCATAATTTGAATAGGGAAAATAGATTTCATCCCTATAGAAAGAGCTATTTACCTGCTGTAGTATAAATATTTTTTTTCAGAAATAAGTGAAAAAAAAAAAACCACTCAGGAAAGCCAAGTATCTTATCTTGAATTAGAAGAAAGCTCAGCTGAGAGAACTGATAATTTCCTACCCTTGAACAGCATCAATCAGCAAAACAATTTCAAACACAGTTCTCAGGACTCATATGTGCTCGGGGCATTAGTATTTAGGCCTATTTTAAGAGATACTCTTCATTCAGAGCAGTGCTCTTTGCTACCTGATCAGGCAGGATCCAGTCCCCCACCTCTCAAGCCCCAAATCAATTGGGAGACTTCTTACCAACACTACAGGCACTAATAGATGCCCATGGGGTGGCTGATGCTAATAGGGTACAGTAGAGTCTTCTCTTTTAAAGCAGCGGCCAAAATCAACACACTTCACTGCAATTCAGTTTAACATATGGAATACAATTGTTTAAAAATTCACCTGAAATGCAATGTTAGTACAAAATTAGATGCCTTAAATGAAATTAAACTGTTGTTTAATTCAGGTTCAGGCTTCTGAGGGGCAAAGTTATCTTTATCAGAAGCACCCAACACAGAGCAGCATTTCTATACCTTTAGGCTACAGGACACCACAATTTGTGTGCATTCTCAGTGCTCTCTGTGCATGAATTTGCATTATTTCAACAAATCCACACATAAAAACTCTGAACATTCGGGAAGCACTTAATTAATTCTACTGTAATGTTAAGACAAGATGATACAGAACAACGTAACAGAGGGTTTGTACGTCATCCTCTGCAAGAAGTCTTTATGTACCCCTGTGTCAGTATAAAATCCACTATAGTGTAGCACAAAAAAACCCCTAAAAATATGCTGAAGTCATTAGATCCTGCTAATAACATGTGACTTCAGGTGTAGTCAACTGCGGCATTTAGTATCAAACGAAACCAAGTACAAAGGCATAAGTAAAATCTTTTGTGTTTGCTTACAGTAACGCTATTTTGAATACACATTCCCATTAATACACATTCTCATTTCTGTGAGAAAAAAAGTCGAGACAAAGAAAAACATCAACAAAAGCAAGAACCACATGTTTTTACCTGATCAGCTGTGGTCTCAGACGGAATCACTAGTACAGTATCCCCTCGTTTTAAATTAAGCTCATCACTGTTAGCTGCCTCGAAATCATGTAGAACTTCAACCTAAAGAAAATAACACCACACATGTAGATGTGATCTAAATGAAGACATTTTCTCAACAAAATTACCTGTTAAATCTTGACTGAAAAAAAATTCACTTTTATGCAAATTTCTGGCTAGAGACAGGTACATTCAAATTATCATAGAATCATGGGATGCTAATAGGTTGTAACGGACCTTAAAGATCATCTATTCCCAACCTCCCCTGCCATAGGCAGGGACACTTTCCCCTACACCAGGTTGTTCAAGGCCTTATCCAGCCTGGCTTTGAACACTGCCAGGGCTGGGACACCCACAACCTCCCTGGGCAATCTGTTCCAGTGCCTCACCACCCTCACAATAAAAACGTCTTCCTAGTATCTAACCCAAATTTCCCCTCTTTAAATTTTTACCCATTACTCCTTGTCCTATCACTACAGTTCCTGATGAAAAGCCCCTCTCCAGCTTCCCTGCAGGTCCTGTTCAGATACTGGAAGCTTGCCATGAGGTCTCCATGGAACCTTCTCTTCTCCAGGCTGAACAAGCCCAGCTTTCTCAGCCTGTGTTCATAGGGAACTGCCCCATTCCTCTTATCAACCTTGTGGCCCTCCTCTGGATTTGCTCGAACAATTCCATGTCCTTCTTATGTTGGGGACATCAGAACTGTATGCAGCACTCCAGGTGGGATGTCACAAGAACAGAATCACCTCCTTTGATCTGGCATAAATTGATAAAAAAGGCATTGATTCATGACAGTTTTTTATGCATTTCTTTAGAAACAGGGACAACTTAAGGATAGTTTCCTTTCTTGAGACTATCAAAGGAAACTCAAGATCCTTTCCCAAGATTTACAAGATCTCAAGGACAGATGATACTGCAATATCCCACAAGTCCTGCCTCTTAGACTAAGGACAGCCACCATTATTCCTCCCATGTAAGGAACTTCCCCTTTCATCCCCCATTATCATCATGAGATCTGAGAGAGGGGTGGCAGAATTTTACAAATAAAACTGAGAAAGATTCTCAGGAACTCCAGATTTTCCCATTCTCTTGTTGTGGCCACTGTTGTATTACTCTTCCTGTGAACATCCATAAAAATTTGAGTCAGTAATATAGTACCCATTGCAACAGATGATCAAAGAGGTGAGTAATGGGAACCCTACCTAATGACTGACCCAGAAGGAGCTCCCACTTATCAGCAGATGGGTATGCCAAAAATACCTGCCCTTCAAAGGGATTATTACTAAAACATTGGCAAGATCAGCATGTCATTGTGAACAGACCATTTTAAGTAAATGGTTTTATCTCCTTTAAAGATAGCTAGTCTAATTTTCTTAAAGCACAGACAGTTCCACAATAATGCTGCAATTAAGAAAAAAAAGAGGCATTGAGAACCAGATGGCAGGCATATATTGTGCTTCTCCTTTTCTCTGTCTGACCCAAGAGAGTGTGATGAAAAACAAAAAATGAATTATGTTAGCATGTCTGAGCTGCATGATACTGTTTACCTTTACCCTACTGTTATCCACAAAGTTTGCAGAAAGTATTGAGCAATGAGAATAGACCAAAAAGAATGGCATACTTAGAAAGTGCTATGGGACTAATTAGTCTGAACTATGCAAATCATCATAGGAAGCATGTAAAGTTCATCCGCCTCCAAGGAGCTTTTCTGCTGCTCAGTGAAAAGTATTTTCAAAGAACCTTATAAACCAGGAAAGCCTGGGGGTTTTGCCAGCCAAGGAAAGAATTTCTCTTATGCCTCATTAAACTTTTCTGTTTGATTACCCTAATAGTTTATATTATTACTAAAGTTACTGAATGACATTTTGACTTCATTACCATCAGTCATAGCCATGAGTTTCAACAGAATCAGTACTTCCACTACAGATTTTCAGGCCAGAAAAATGCTATTTTTTAAATGATCATAGAATCACAGAATGGTTTGGGTTTGCATGGGACCTTAGAGATCAAATATATTGTTAGACATATCAGATATATCTTCAGTGTATAATAACAATATTCCTGATTAACTACATGGCAGTGCAGTTTTATTGAATATGTTAATTTTCAGCAGTCATTTGGTGAGATTCAAGGGTTCTTGTACTTCAGTGAATATTACAAATACATAAGGATATACACAAAAATAAGCATACAGAAAGAGTATCTTCTCAGACTTAATTTTTGAAGCAACAACACAACATTACAGTTGCAGTTGCATGTATGCATGTGTGCATGTGGCTGATAAACTAAGAATCCTTTGGCCTCAAGAAATCATGACACTACCTGTGCAGACAAGACACATCCACAGAAGCTAGGGATATCTAGAAGAAGAATGGAGAAGCAGACCTTATAGAGAAAACCAGGTGGCATTGCTGAAGCTGCATCTTCTGCTGGAACAGGCTGATCCGGAGAAAGTACAGCCTGGATTTCTTCAGCAGGTTTCTGATCATTTCCAGCTTGGGAAGTTTCACTGAGAGAAGTGTCAGTGACCTGAGCGCCCATCTCTGCTAGGGCATCTTTGGATTCATTCATGATGACTTCATGTTCTTCTCCCTCTCCCTCGTTGTTTGATGCTGGCTCTATTACTACTGAAGGGATGCTGCTGACCTTTTCCTGGAGGAAAAAAAAAAACAACAAATCAACAACATCCCCCCCAGGAAAAGAAACGCAAAACTATTTAGTACTTCATTTCAAGCAGGAAAACACTATTGTTTGTTTATTGCATAGGGTATATACGGGGATGGGAATTTCTTTTTTCTCTATCATCAATTATTAAGACAGCAAACAGCATTTGTGCCAGAATGTCGAGGAATAATCCCCTCCCTGTTATCACTGCCCCCCTTACTCCTCCTAAACCTACTTTACACATTATTACACTAAATAATAAAAAATCTCTGTAGGTAGCTTGGGCTTCATTTTCAGTGTTCCTGGAAATTAACAGACCTTTTTCTTTCACTCCACTCTTTAGTTTCAGCAGGTTTGAGTGAAGCTACTAGTTCCAGTAGTCACTGTACTATTTTTATTTGGAAATTCAAGTCAGCAGCATAACAGTGACAGAAGGTGATGAAAGAAGCAAATATGACCTATTTCTTTGACTGAAGGAATTTCTCCTGATTTACAGCAATGTAACTGAGAGCAGAGAAAGCAAAAAATCTAAGTAAGTAGCATCTGACGAATAATGAAGCCCAGTAAAAAAAGCATTGAACAAAACTAGTTGGAGCACACAACGTGAAAAAGCATGTTCACTGATCCTCTTCCAGACCATCTTATCCTGGAGCACAGATGAAATAGAATATGCAGTGACAACAGGTTGTTACTGGCTGCCCAGCTACAGGGTCTGCTCTGGTAGGTGTTTGCCAGCTCCTCAGAGGTTGCAGAGGAAAAGGCAGTGGGCCAGATACAGATAAATGGCTTGGCCACCATGACTTAGAGAAAAGAAAGGAATGCTATTGATAGGAGATGGTGCCAAGATATAAGAAAAATCCAGTTGTTTCTCTCCCTGTTTCTCTCAGAAAGCCCTGTTATGTTATGTGATAAATGTCATCCCCACAGAGGGGCACAGACAGACAACAGTGGGGGAGAGCCCAAACAATATGCTGTCCATGCTGCTCACAGGGCCATCATAGGGCCATCAAGTCCCATCTGCACACGCCTAGGGGAGTACAGAGACACAAAGGCAGGCACAACCCAAAGTAAGGACTTAAAAGTCCTGCGAGACCTTGCTAGGGCTATCCCAAGAGAACATCAACTTTGCTACTGGTTGAACCTAGGGGCACAGAGCTGCAGTAGCCTTGCCTCTCTCGGGGTCCGCAATCTGTCCTGATTCCCCTAACACACTCTCCCATGGACTGACATGAGTTACCTGAGACATATCAGCCTCTTTTTCTTCTCCCTGAGGTTTGTCACCTTCAGCAACATCCTCCTGCTCAGTGGTGGCAGCTCCTGCTGCCACAGCCGCACTGTCTCCTGATGCCACAATCTCACCAACGGGTACCACCTAAAAACAACAGAAGGGAGGGACCTTTCAGGATACGAGTTACAGATACTTGCTGGAGAGAACATGGACCAGCCTCTGCTCTGTGACCTCCCTGTGTGATGCTGACCCACGGTCTTGAGTTCACTGGTATTCCTCCTGATTTATGGAGAAGAGCAGCGCTGGGGACAAGATTGTTCAGAGAAGCTGATGAACAGCCAGGAGAGAGACATTTATGAAACCTCACCAGGCAACATTTAGCAGAGTCCTCAGGTGTTACGAGTGGAGTAACTGTTTGTCAAAGCTGTTTTCCTCCCCTTGTCTTCCAGCTGTATTGTGGAAGAAATTTACCACTGGTTTTGGCTGAGGAGGAGGATCTTGCAAATTGTGCAGGGGTCCACAGGACCCTGCTAATGGAATCTGATCTTGGGAAGAGGCTTCAAGCCTTCTCTAGCTAGTCACCTACCTCTAGATCTTGCCCGGCTTCAAAAATCCTGTAATCTTAATAATACATTCCTTTCTGACAGAGAAACTTACAAATCAGGCCATGTCAGGAGAAGTAAATATATTCTGCATCTGGATAAGTATCAGAAAAAATATAGCCACAAAGATCTATAGTCATGTCAGTATAAAAAGATACATAAAAGCCAATTCAGTCTGGCTGTGACTGAATCATTTCTGATCAGTCTGTGTTGAGAAGTTAATGCATGATTTATTCCAACTGTCGAAAGGTGGATAGAGAAGTACCTGCCTACTACTAGATCAATGTTTAATCTTTCATCCAGCTGAAACTGTTACTTCTTGCTGTGGGTACCTCAAAAGGTTATTCTATTCCCTATCTATCTGTTCCCTACATTGTTACTGTCTCTTCAAGACCCTCCAGCCAGGAAAAACTGGGGCGGGATGCTATCGTGGGCACTGTTAAAGTCTGCTCAAGCAGGCAGCCCGCATCATTTTCCTGCGTGGTTTTTGCTTTGCTGGTTGCTTGGTCTTCGCTTAAGCAGGGGCTTCTCCCTTTCTGGTTTCTCTTTTCGTATTTTTGTTGTCTTCTTCCTTGTCTCGGAGTGACTGCAGTTAGAGGCTTTGAGCTGCCTAGGGACAAATTCCACAGGTGCCTGTCCGCAGCCGAGGTACGGCGCCGACAGCAGCGGAGCAGCCCCGGCTCTGGCCCCGGTCGTTGTCAGCCATGAGTGGCCCCCCGCGCAGCTGCTTTGCCTGGCCCTGCCTGTCCTGCTGTCTCCTGCTGTGAGGAGGGCACGGACCCCAGCTGGGCCGTCGGGTCTTCGTCTGCTGCTGGAATTGCTCCACGAGCTCTTGCCTTTCCAGAAAGGATCTGGCGCTATCTTGTCACATTGTCTCTCCCATGCAGTCGCCCCTGCCGGGCGCTGTCTCGGGGAAAAGGCGTTTGCTGGCTTTTAGGGTCCCTCTTTGTTCTCATGGGTTCGTAATATTTAGGTCTTTTGTATCTAGCAGTTTATTTACTGTTAGCTTTTGCCTGTTGCTGTTTCATTTGTTAGTAAACTGTTATTTTTTTCACTTATGCCTACTCATTTTCGTTCCTTAGGGGCGGAAAGGGATTGGTTGAACGTACAAAGGGAAACAATTCATTCCAGAGTGTTCTCCTTTTAAACCAAGACACTTGTAATTTATGCCTCACGCTAACATTTGTATTGCTGTATATGGCTTATGGTAGCATATTGGGTATATACTTATAATGGATTAATCTTAAGGTTTGGACTGTTGAAGGTAAATGACAAAACTCATTGTTTTAATCTAATTAACTTCAAGACGGAATTTTTACCTTACAGCAGATAGCTCCAGGATAAAAAACCAAACAAACAAAAAAACACTGAAGGAAAACTCTTTTCGAGGTACCAATATCAAATGACAGTTAGCAGAGATCGCTCTATCTCCAGCGAACAGTCTGATGCTCTTTGGTTCTTCAGCTTCCTTATCCCCGTGGCTGAGGCTCCACTACCTGAACTCAGTAACTGTTCAAAGGCACTCTTCAGGCATTGTTTTTTAGCAACATTAATATTCACCACTATTCCTATTTGCTGCTATTAATTGATGTGATAAAGAAATCCTCTTGGAATCGTTAAAGTCAGAAAATATTACATGGATTTACAGAAATCACGGGGGAACTTTAATTTAAATTGAAACTGCTGCTGCTGAAGGATGCTCTTTTCTAAAAGGAAATAACATCAACAGGTAAGGCCAGATATTGACATTTTCTCCTATAAGGCATGCAAGTCTGCCACTCATAGTATTACCAATTTTAGCAGTCTTGACCAAAGAAGATATACAAATAAATGATGAGTGTAAAAGTCCTGGAAGAGGCTAGTAGAAAATAATGGAAATAGAGTGCACATCAGATTGATTTTACACCATGCATTTCTAAGAGCATGCTGCAGAAATTGATCTTGCTGTCTATTCTGATTAGGATCAACAACTTCTTTTCTATTTATTGGATTTGTATAGCCCATTTTATTTCACTAAGGAGGAGAATACTAATTTATGTGAATCAGCTCACAAATGCCCCACAGTGAAAGGGTGACACTCTCACAGTCTGCAGTCATGAGTCACTACGTGTATACCACAGCTCACAATCACACAGTCATTTGTTCTTGTGTCTTAGAGCACAAAACCAATAAAAGCTAGAGGATTAATAAAAACTTTTATAAAAAGGCATGTGAGGTAGCACAGAATGAACCTCACTATCAGCCTCAAATATTTGGTAAGCACAGAGGAGAAAAAAAAAGGCAGGAGGTTGAATGCATACCCAGCTATGTTGAACCACATCCTTGCAGATACAGCTACTTGTATTACCTTACTTCATATATTGAAAGCCAATCCTACAAATCTGTTTTATACAGGTAATTAATAACATTAGCCAGTCTAACAGTATTCCAAATCAGCTATCTCTACCAGTATTACTGAGGTTTAGATAGGTGTCTCATTACACCAAGCACACAAGGGAGAAAGGATCATCCAGTATAATGAGGAGTGTGATAGAACCACTTTACTGTTTTAATTGCACAGATGTGAATTCTTCTTTAGCCAGGATGCAGCTGATCCACACAGTTATACTCTCATTAACATTGCTGTCAGCTCAATACAATGCCACAGATTCAGTCATAGTGATAAATGAGCCCAGGAAGAGGAGACGGGGTACCAAGCCTGCTGCTGGGGTCTGCCAGAGGAGCTCCCTGAGCTACACTGGTCTTCCAGAGCTGAAGTTCTTGCCCCATGGCTGGATTTAGAACAGGAAGGGTTATTTTTATGATAGTTGGTTATAATTGCAGCTAAGCTAGCTAATGTCAAGAGAGACCGATCATCATGCTGTAGGAAATGCATCAGTTGCAAAGTCTTGGAAGATTCTGAAGTACTACTGAAGAATTTGTTATCCAATTTACAGAGTACCAAAGGCACCACGCTCCATTAACAGTCAAATATTGGCTTAGGAATAACTTGATCTCTTATGGCAGCTCTTCTGCATACAGTGATATTGTTTTAAACAGAATATGGGCAAATTCAGTCTCAGATAAGAGAGTGAACAAGCAGCATTAGAATAAAGGGGGAAGATTTCAAAGACTTAGCCTTGGTGCTAGCACAACATTGAAGCATTTCTTCCATATTTTTTCTTGAACTAGACTTGTTGGGAGTGACAAGGCAATGCTAGAGGAACAACACAACACTCTCCTGCACCATGTCCACACCAAACTGGGGTTGATCTACCACTCCCACTCCGCACTTTCTTCCTATGAAATGCCACTGGCTTCTACGTGGATGTGGCAGCGCTGGTGAGGAATACAGCACCAGTGAGTTCCAAATTCACTTCCAAGTGGCACTGGTATGCCCTACAGCTACAGATATATCCTTGGCTCTAGCAGACCTAATGCTGTATTACAGCAGAGTAATGAATCTAAGCTTGACAGCTGAACTTAGCATGTTCTGAAACCAGTTCATCACCTTTTTGTATATATCATGGCACCAAAATGATAACAACAAAAAAGCAGGTTGCCAGCACCTTGAGATACAAATCCTGAGTGACTGATAACTAGGATTTATTTCCCAGTTCCTACTTCTATCCCTGAGCTTAGTATGCAGCCATTCCTCTTGTGCTGCCCTCTGTGCAGGTTTTAACACATTGTAGTTTCACTTTAGTATACAAGGATTCAGAGTAAGTACTTTTATCACCCCTAAAAAAATATAGCAATATGCAGTCATTCAAGTCCACATAGGCACAGCCTAAAGTACATCACTAAGCTTTTCATTTGCTTTGCAATTTGATTTTAACTGTATCTAACTTGATGCCAGATTGCACTTTAGCAAACGAACTCATAATATTATTGTTTTCAAGTACCTGGGCATAGCTCAGGGCATATTGTGCTAGGAAAAATAAATTATTAATCATAGGGTTTTTTTATAAAGAAGTTTACAGAAAGGCTAGGCAAACAAATACACAGAAATTGTAACAGCTACACAGAATCTATGCAGTGTATTTGCAAATGTCAGTAGGAATAGCATTATACCTCCTTTAGCCATGGAGCTACTTTGTTTGCTGCCCTGAAATATTTATCCCTCTATACTGCTGCAACAGGCAGTTTCCAAGATAAATCCTTCATTGAATGAGAGATGATCTGTTAGAATATATGCCATGGGTGCAGATATATCTGTGCAGTGCTAGACTTAGATACCACAGCTAGGTCACAGTTGCATTGTATTGGCCTGCCTATTGATGACATGCAAATGACAAATTTTTTGCAATGGTTCTCTTGAAGATATTTAAGCACAACCATACTCGAGTCTATTCATATGTACCTCGCTTTCCTTCTCAGCAACTCCAGTTGTCTCCTTATCCCCTGCCTCGACACTCTCCTGTATAAAAAGGAAATATGGTCATCACCTTACTCATGCTGAGGCAATGGCTGCAGAGAAATTTGTATCAATCAAGCTAATGGAAGCATGCCATGTATGTGATGCAATAAAATGAATGGCTAAACGAGCTAGTAACATACTATCAAGCAGAAAGACACTGCCACATATAATCTAACACAAAAGTATACATATGCTAAACAAAAAACCTTTACATATGTCATCATCACACTGGAAGTGCCAAGGACAACTTTACTTTTACTACCAGTATTCTTGTAATAGCACCAGCTTTGAAGAATTGATTAGTAAGCAACCTTGCAGTTTCCACCAAGCTCAAATTTCTCCCACCTGTGACTCAAACTGTTTCCATTATCACCTGCTGCTTCTCCTGTAATTCACCAGTGCCTCAGCGTAAACTTTGTCAAATACTTCTTTCACTCATGTTCGACTGCAGCTCGCTCAAAGGGGTTGTTCAAAAGATGTGGGTCACAGAGGGGTTTTTTTTTGTTTTCAGAATCACCTTACTTTGGGTCCATATCCAGTGGTACATGCAGCAGGTGCCTAACATTAAAAAAATCAGACTGGTTTTCTAAATCTGACACCCATTCGGATATTCAAAGGATGGAATGCATTGAATGGTAACAAGCTCCACCCAAATAGTATTTGTTACTTGTTACCAGCACCAGGTCCTTTTCTACAAAAAGTCAACAGTCAAAATCACTAAAATTCAGGCTTGGTTTGGGACAGTGGGAAGTGCTTTTTTTAGCTGTTCAGGTTTGACTCTGTAGACATGGTTATTTCTAAAGACACTCTGCTAAGCAAAAACAAGTCAAAGCCCCATTATGGAAATCAATTTTGCTCATGAATTTTGACACAGGTAGGTCCGATTTTTCTGAAGACCTGTAGAGGTGAAGAGAAGTTATGCAAACATACTTGGTGGCATGGTATATTGGAGTGTCTGCTTTGTCAGTCAGAAGTCAGGAAACCTCAGGCTCCAGCTACCTGCCTTCACACACACAGTTATCACACCAAAATTCCTTAAAGTTTCAGCTGAAATGGTTGCATGTTTCTTTTTAAATAAAAGGATGCTGACTTACATACAAACTTCATATCACTCATTTTTTCCTACTCTAACCTAGTATTGCTTGCAGTCAGTCATAAGCCCCAAACATGCCCAGATGCCAAGACAAGGCAGTTGCTGACAGTAGTGTTGCCATAGAAACCTCCCACAGCCTTATCCCTGGTCAAATTGTAGTGTAATATAACCTTTCAAAAAATGATTAATTCCTTTTTTTTTTTAAGTTGCCAAGCCTCTGCTATGTAGTCTTCAATTTTATAGTAAGTTTGAGGAGACTGTAGAGGGTCTTAAATAGAAAAAAACAAATAACAGCAAAATATAAATATTTCACACTCTACTAATGCATGCATGCACAGAGCCACCCAGAGAAATCTCTTTTCTTCTTTTCTGTAGAGCAGAGAAATACTGTAGCCCATAAAAGCTTTATGTCCAACTACAATCCAAGTCAGTACACCGATGACTTCCCTACTTCTACTATTAAGAAGTGCTGAATTTCTGCCAGCAGCTGTCTTTACAATTTGCCTTCAGAAATCAGTATAATTTTGCACTTCAAAGTCAGGAATATGTCATCTTTTTCCATTTTCTTAATTCTCTGGCAATATTCTCTGGCAAGAATCCCATCAGCCCAGTTTTGGGTATCTTTGCAGAAGGATCTAATATATACATATGCATATTTTAAAGTAAGAACCGTTTTCTAGGTTAACTGAAAGCACAATTTTGGTTGGAAAGGTGAAATGAGAGCTTCTCTCGCTCCCCAAAGCTTGGGCTTTCCTGAAGCTAATTTGACTACTGTGTACTAGTCAATTTAGTAGCATTTTGCTTTTCTGATTAGCTGGGATTTTGTGGATAATGGAGTTTGAGAAGAGAGGCATGATAGCATAAACTGTATCATTTTTAGAGCATGAAACCCTAGTAAAAAGGATGACTGGAATAACATCAGTAAACTAACACCCTGGTTCCACAGAGAAAAATCTGCTTCTGCAGACTTCAACAGAGAGACAATATTCTACATCAGTTCTCTCCTGCATATGAGAGCCATGTATTTTTAATGACCTTATGCTCCAATTTTGCACCCACATTTAGCTTCATGCTCAGAATCTGGACACAGTTGACCGCTCTTCAGTATCTAACCATTGTATTGCTCTCCCAAACTACATGCTCCACCACTTGGGCACTGTGAATTGTACCTACAGTAGGACTGAATCCTAATTAGATACTCTTGGTTGCAGGCTGTTCCCTGGCCTCTGCTGTACTTCCTTAGTGTCTGCAAAGAGCTTACCAGGAGGTAGCTTCACATATGCTTATATACTGCTCTGAAAACCCAAGTATTTAGCTGAGTGTATGACTCCTTTAATAGGAGAACATCAGAGTCCAGGCAGGCATCAAACCCAAAGCACTGAGAAGCTCTTTCCAAACCAGTAAGTGCAGTGGAAGTAGAAAAGCTGATCTCCAAGCACTATGTCTAACATTTAGGAAAAGGAGAAAGGGAAATTACAACATTTCATAAGCATTCACTTTATTATATAGATGTCCTCATGTCATCTTTGCTTGAATATGAAAAACTGATGTGGTGAGAGGGGCAGTATTATTTGAAAAATAAGTAAGCCAGTGGTTAATGCATTATATCCTTTAGACTATCCTTTGGATTCACAGATGCCTTTGGGGATGCTATAGAAACAGGAGAACAACCCTTCCTGTGTGGAGAATTCCACGCACAAACTTTTTACCACGGTTAACTTTTCTTCTGTTGGTACATACGGTCATCCTGTCCCTTTAATTACCAGACATTTTATCCCCTCACCTAAAAGGACCAGCTGTCGACAGCTAGTAATAAAAACTTTTTTGTTCTATGGCATTGGAGATCTGAAGGACCAAGACAAAAATATGTAATGAGATCCTAGGCAGCAATTCTGATGAGGTCTTCTAATGATCTTCTGGCAATCTTGATCAGGCAGACTGAAACAGCAAGTAACTGAATCCAGAATGCCCCCAACAGGCAAGTGGTACCCTATCCCTTGGACCATTCTCTCCATAATTTAAATGATCACCCTACCAGAAAATTTACTGTGAAGTTCCTATAATGAGGAATCCATGCCATAAATTTTCTGGATTAACGGGATATGACAGAAAACTTACCACAGAAAAACGGAACTGAGGACTGGCTGTCACTCAAAACTGGAAGCAACTAAACTCAGTAAGAGATTCCCAAAGAAGTAGTATCAAGATTTTACAACTCTACTTTTAAAGGAAACTGTCACTCATAAAGCAAATGAAGGTAGAACTGCTGCCGAGAAATGACATGTGTTCATCTTTTGCAATTCAGTGTATTTTTCCTTAGCTTTGAACATATTTGTCATTAATCCTAATCTTCAAAACTCTTCGTTGAAAGTCTTGGAAAACCCTCCCTGAAATAACAACCTTTCAGAACCAAATGCAGTCACTCCATTTCAGGCATTTTAAAATCACTTTAGCTTTTTTTCCCAAGTTAGTAAGGACAACATCATTTTGGATTAGCAACAAAACACCAAGAACAAACTTAATTAAAACTGTTTAATTTTTATTTAATGCCTATGTTCTTCCTCTTGGATTGCTCTTAAATAGTCTGTCTCTTGCATTGTCTCTCTCCGCCTCTCTCCCAATAGCTCTGCACTCCAATGACTCAGCCAGAGCAGTTGACAACAGACCATGGACCCAGACCTCCTCAGCAGCAAAATGGATCAATGGAAAAGGTCATGCCTGCCAGCAAGCAAACGCATGGTGCTGCAGAGAGAGACTGTTTAATTAGTGCTTAAGATGTGCAACAGGCTTCAGAGCATTGCTTTGTCTTAGTACAAGACAAAAATGTTTCCTTTTGGAAAAATGGGGAACTTCTTTTACATTTTTTTTGCCTTCGAAGTAAAACCATCTTTTAACCACCATTAATATCTGTTCTTCTACATTGTTACCTGACATGCACTCATGGGAAGAGAAGAGCTCCAGATCAAGGACTGATTTCCCATCTCTTCTCTTTCCATCTTCCCTCCCACTTTCTTTATTCCAAACCATCACATTTACATGAAGCATTTTTCTCAACAGTTTGACAGAACAATGTGCCTCAGATAGGTCATTTCATTTTTTGCTTTCCTATAGAGTTGACAATACGAACTGAAAACACACAGAAGGGGAGAGCCTGCTCTACACAGACCATGAAGCTTTCTTCATCCAGTTATGTCAGTAGAAGGGAACGATCCTGAGATAATTTGCTCCAGTGTATACCATGGAACCAAGCAAAAGTGAATTAAAATACGAAACAAATACTCAAAGTTCATGCAAGTGTAATCAGAACTAAGCCTAAACGTAGTTCTGGGGAACACACTGTGACTGCTTCCCTCCACAGGTCCAATACTGCTAGGCATCCCCAGAAAATGGGTAAGGTTGGACAGACAGGTATTATCTGCCGTTTCCCCCAAAGTCCTTCAGAACAGCCCATCTAGCATTGCCCACCTTTCCTCACACAATAAATTATTTTTCCTCTGTTAGGAAGAACTCAGTAAGCTTGATATCTGATAACTGGATATCTATCCATGCTCTGTGCTGCCACATTTATAGGTGCATCTACAGATACCTCCACTTCCTTCAGCTAATTTGCATCTACATTAGCTTAACACTGATATCCATATGGCAGTGTATCAAATGCTTACTGAAAACCACCTGATTTTATGGTCACTTGGGTATCATTGTTCCTGCTCAGCAACTGAAGACACACAGGGTCTCCCCCAAGGCCAAGTGCAGCTCAGCAAGATTAAACCTTCTCTTCTAAGAACACCTATGGCAACAAACTATGCTTCATAGATAAAGAGCAAGCTATGTATCTTCCATCAGCTTCTGTGGCAGAGGAACTGACCCACAAAACAAGCCCTTTTTTTAATCCAGTTTTTCAATAGTAATCTTCATATTCTACCAGCAACTCATTAGAGCCTTTGAACGTGTTACTGTCTTGAGGAAAGCATGAGAGATGTCAGATTACAAAAACAGATGCAGTTTTCCTCCAGGGTTTTTTAGCCTGTGGGCATCATCCACCACCAAGAACTTCTGACAAGTGTGTAGGAGAGGAACCTCAGTTGGATAAAAAGAATATTTAAACTGAGATACCTGTATAAAAAGGGATGCTAGTCAGCAGGAAAACCCCATGCCTACTGTCTCAGACCACCTCCTAATCTGCAGTGATATTGGATGCCCTGCCTTGTTCTTCATGCATAGCTGTAATTTCTTCTCCTTCATTTCCTGAATGCTGACATGTATAAAGTCTCCAAACTGGTGTTTGGTGTTCTCTCTTTGGCTCACAACTGGCTTCTAAAACTGTAGACATATTACAATAACTTTTTTTCTGTAATTTTCGTGCTCTAGTAAGGACCATACAAGATGTACATTGGCTTAGTGCTTGTAATGAAATGAGAAAACTGCTAATAACATAATTTAGAAATGGCATCAATTCTTTCCCCTTCTGAAGTTCATCTGGCATCAAACAACATGTGAAAGCACAACCACTCAGCCAAACTTCAGTCTAAAATGCCAAATGTAAGAGGAATGACATTTTAGGGCTGAAAGGAGGATGTGCTGGAGAGGCATGCTGTGACACAGCCAGACCCTGGGGAAACTAGCCATGGAGGATGACAATGAAAAGGATGGCTGAAATGCAGCGAGCACATTCACCATAACAGAAGGTGGCTCCGACGAGGCCTGGGAGGTGGCATGGAGGACAGATTACTCACCACAGCCTGCTCTGCTGGCTCGGCAGGCTCAGCAGGGAGGGCCTCCTTTTCCACAGCAGCAGCAGCAGCAGCAGCAGCAGCAGCAGCAGCAGCAGCAGCAGCAGCAGCAGCAGGGGTTTCCTCAACCTTAGGTTCCCCAGGTGGAGCTTCTTCAGCCTCAGTCTTTCGTTATTGATTTTTAAGTAGATAGTGGAAAAATTGTTGAGGAGTGTATGACATTGGGGAGGAAGAGGGAGAAAGGGAACTGTGCCTGGCACAGTGTTGCTTCAGGCTCAGTCTTGCCAGGCTTTGTCCCCAGTAAAATACAGCACGTAAAGGGCATTTTCATCATCAGTGTTCTTATGTAACATGAGCCAGCCCTACAAGCCTTCCTCACAAAGAAAGAAATCATAGCTTCCTGAGCTACAGTGAGAAGTAATGGAAGTGGGGGGAAAGCACTCAGTTTGCTCAAAAATGCTCCAGAAACTGCTGGCAAGGCCAGAAATTGAAACTGGCATCCATGTGTACCAACCCTAGTCTTCAAATATGAGTTTTAAAAATTACCTCATCCTCCCTGGTTCTGTCTATTTGCAGACAATATACTCCCTCCTTCCAGTTAGGGTAAGAAGCAACGAGCAGAGAGTGAGACTCAAACAGTTTTTATATGAACAAAGACAAACACTAACTGATTGAATTCTAGAAATCATCCCTGGTTTCTTATTAAAATGCATTCTCTCTTGAGCCCTCAATCACCTACAAGACACCCATTTATCAACCCACTATTGGGATTTCCACCCTTTTAAATTCTGGCCTCAGCTTGTTTTCCAACAAGAGGATCTATGAAATATCACCAGCCCTGCAACATGTTCAGTCTTGTGGCAAAATAGGTCACAGCAGAAGCGCGATCTCCAATGGAGACATTACTCTGTAAATATGTGCACATAACAAGGGAAGAGCTCCAAGCTGTGCTCAGCATATTCGAGTTATAAAGATGGCTGACTCAACCAGACAGAATAACCCCAATAGATTAATATGCCATGAACAAATTGCTCAGCATAGTATGAAGCTCAAAAGCAATTACTTTGCAGTTGATAACAGGCTGCTGGCTAGAATGTGGTATCACCTGTGATGAAGAGACAGCTTCTATGAAATTATTTAAGATACGAAGATCTTTTTCTCCTGATATTTTTCATAGCCTCTCAATTCTTTGCTCATATATTCCTTAAGCAGGCTGATTTTTAATGAGGTACAGAGAATTTTGCCTATGCAAGACCTTCAGGATTTGGCACAGCATTAAGAAGCATTCACTCACGGTATATTATACCATACTGCGCAAAAATCTATCTGTGCAGTGTATTAATGACAGCTCTAGAGAATTTCATAAGAAGAAATAGGACTGTAGTGAGAAACACAAAGTAGATTTATCCGGGTAAGATGACTAATGAGTTTCCTAAGGTTTAATGCTGGAAGATTCTTTCAGACTTAACATCACAAGTAACATAAAGCAGATTGCTATGATGTGCTTCAAGTCACTTGTTGAAAAACATACTTCAGGCGAGTTACCACATTGCAGCTACAAGTAAAAATACTTCCACAATATTCAGTAACCATCATGAACACAAACACCACATTAAATAACATTAAATATCACCCTGCTGCTATTAAGTAACTATAGCACTCACCCAGCAATGCTGTTGTTCTCATCCTTGCTCCACGCTAAGAAAGACTGTAAGAGGAGCTAAGAAACTGCCCAGGTATGATCACTTCCAAAAAGATTGTCCCCTCCTTAGAAGTAGACTGCGCCTACTATTAATATGTGGCGAGTAAATAAAATTACAGCAATTTTGGAGGTATGTAACAGCCATCACGTACTATCATGTAATTGCTGTACACTGGACCATAGTACTCATTCTAGTAACTTCTAAAACACAATAAACAAACTCTTTGACTACACCTTTATAAAATAAACATACTTAAGAGTATTCTGGTTTTCTTTTCTTTTGCTTTGTGCTATCCTTGTGAAAGACTGTTTCAGTGAGTATGGATCTACAACTACAATGATATTACCCACCAGCTCTTCCAGGTGGAAGAATTGCATAAGGTAGTGTGATTTAAAGGATGGAAAACACAAAAAAAGTGAAAATATCTTTGCACAAAGGAAAAATTGTACCATTTTTGACAAGACATTTAAAAAGGAAGCAAAAGCCACCACTTACCAAAGGCTCTGTCACATTCTCATCTGATTGCACTGTAAATGCAGAGATATCCTAGATACAGAAATGAAAAACAGCAATGCAAAAATATTTGAGACAGAATATTTGCAGGTGTCCATCAAAGACCTGATTTTTTAGTGGTTTATTCAAGTAAAGTCACTAAGTACATTCATGTAGAATAAGATGGCAAATAGAAACTAACTAAAAATTATTTTTAATATTTATTGAGATTATCTGAGTACTATTAATATTAAAACCATTAATTTTTCAATTTTATATTCAATGTTTCTAGACCAAGAAGATTTTTCACCTCACTAAAGGTAGTGAATACATGTGACTCACACCCTTCATTGAATACATGTGATTCACAACCACTTCATTTAAGGTGCAATGTACTTCTAAGTTGTAGAATTCTGAATCCTTTTTGCAGACTGCACATGGCTGTGCATGGAGAGTACGCCTGATCATGGGCTTTTACTTGAATAATAACTACAGTAATTACAAATACAAAATTTTACCTGCATTAAGAAAGCAGAAAAAATGACTTGTTTTCCAACATCTCATTTATTCAGAACCAATTAATTTGCAAAATATTCCTGGCCCAAATTATTTTCCTACCACAGAGGAGACAGTAAATATTTATTTTCTCCAGACAAACATTTTGCCTTAATTAGTAGAGCCTTGTGCTTTTCCTCTTCCATCTGGATCCTTTACTAAACTAAATGTCCTGGAGCAGAATGGTTAATCACTGTAAGACTCATTTCCATCCTTGTATAAGCTGAACCTTTTTGAATACTTTTAAAATTTGGTGTACAGGCTGTGCTGTGGTTGAACCAATCTCTAAGAGAATGCTGGAAAATAATGAGGCCCCAGGTTATCCACCTGAAATTTGGGATCTTGACACAGCCCTGGAATTTGAAAGCATAAACATGGTGCCTTTATGTGCTGTATCTCTGTGATGCATATCACAGACTCACCATCAGCACCGCAGCAAATAAATAATTTAGGTTAAACTTTGAGAGTAAAATATATCTTAATTGAAAAAAAAGATGAAGAAAAAAGTAAAGCTCACTATGTATTTACACACAGAGTCACTGAAAACAGATGAAACTGAAAACATACTTTATAGGATTTTGGGACTGTGAGAAAAATAATCCACAAAAGAGCACAATAAAAAAGCTAGACCAGCCATTTTAGGAGGCAACTGCTGTCCCACTAAGGTAGTCAGATTTTTGCTATTAGACTCAGTCAGGCCAAGAGTTCTAAGAGTATTAGAATATTTCTAGCAACATCTAAAAATTTCTGACAGCAGACAAAGTCTGGATTTGAGATAGTATGATGTTGCTATGCAGCTTGTCTATAGAACAGATTTCCTGAATTTGTATAGCCAGTTCTAATGCCTTCCTAACAGCACAGAAAAAAATGTATCTTAAAATCTGTTTATTTCTTACCTGTGCAAATCCATTAAATGCTATGGTGGATGCCTAAGTAGAAGTGAAGATCAGAACAAATTATCATTTGTTTACTAAATCCAAACATGAGTCAAAACATTTTTATTTGCAAAATAAAAATGTAGGCCAGACATAAAAAAAAAAAAGGAAAAAAGGCAAAAAAAAAAGAGAGAAAAAAATAATAAAATGAAGGGTAAGGCAGCAAGAAATTTGACAATTCGCTATTTGATAACAGACATCACAGGCTTAAAGAAAATGACAAAAAGAAAAAGCAGAGTATCTTAAATACTTTTAAAAACCAATAATTTAAAAAGACCAGGTGCATTTAAAGATCTACAGATAAAACACAAAAGCTGCCAGACACAATTCGTCTTCACAGTTCAATGCTTCATTCACCATTCTGAAATACATTTTTGTCAGCCTGCTTGAAGGGCTGAAGGGCACCACACTATGAAGAGATGCATGGCAATTTTTCGAAAAAAGAATGGCATGAGCTTAAGGAACGGCAGTAGGAAACAAACAAATGGAATGTTTTTAAACAACAAGGTTATGCATGGCCTAAGGAACTCTTTGTCTAGACTAGGCTACACACTGGGGTAGGTACCTCTTCTTTATCAGCCTCAATTTCCCGGTACAACAATCCATATCTCCGGTTAGCAATTTCATCTTCAGATAAATCTGAGTTGTTGGTCTCATTGTCTTTAGGACTAGTTGAACTCTCCGTGCTAGCATTTCTGGAATTTCCCATTTGAAACAGAGACAAAGGTCTAGCTATCTCCTTGCTCGGTTCAGGATTGCTAATGCCTGCCTGCTCCTCAGGCAAACCTTGTTTTACTGGTGTCTCCTGTATTATGTGGCTTGTGCTTGCACCTACTTCTCCCCAGCTGTTATCAGGAGCTCCTAGGTCTTCTGTAGACCATTTATTATTAATGCCTAACCAAACACTTTCCATGTTAGCTTCCTCTGAGTTTTGCTGCTTGGGGAAAAAGGGCCAATTATCCAGTCCATTGGCTTGGCTATCTGACAGACTAGAAAAACCCCAGGAATCACTAGTAACTGTTGGATCCCAGTTTGCCAGCCAGGGCTCTGTTTCCAAGGCTTCAGGAACACCACTGCTAATTACTTCAGTGACCGCTGTTGCTGTCCTACCTGTCACTTGGTCATCTGCATTATCTAGGCAAAGATTATCACAGCTTTTGCTAGCAGCATTGGCTGCCTTGGGCAGCAATGCCCACTGTTTTTCAGCAGCATCTTGACCTTTAGTACCAGTACTACTATTTGGGAGATGGTTGATGCTATTATCTTCAGTCCCTTTACCAGATTCTTCTGCACTGAATAATTCAGCATCACACAGATCACTTCCAGTATCTGAAGGGTACTTTCCTGTGTGGTCAGTTATCTCTAGGTCAACATGTGCCCTCATGTTTATACACTCCATGGATGTACTCTGGCCAATATCACTGTCAGTTCGGTCTAAGGCATCCTCAAATGTATTTTCATGGTCCTCATCCCAGATACAAAGGACTCCCTCAGGTTCAGCACCAGTGCTTTCTATAGTCTTACAGTTGTACTCCACTATTTTGTCCCCACTTTCCAGCCCTGTGCACAGTGATGATATTTCTCCATCTGTGTCTTCAATGACATTGACCCGTTTGAACTCTTCTTCTGTAGAGTTTTCTAGGTTAGTACCACTAGCTCTCTCAGTATCCCCGTAATTATCTTCAAACTCATGTAAATTTTCTACCTCTGTGCTGACTAAACTTTCAAGATCTGATTTTGCTAAACCCTTATGAAATTCTGCCTCACTGTTTCCTTTGGTTTCACAACCTTGCTCTTCTGGTTCCTCTGTACCTTCTACCTCCTTGTAGTTAGCTCCAGTCTCTACCTTTTCACTTGGCTTGACACCTGCCCACTCGTCTTCCTCATGCTCTTCCTCTGCCTTTTGCACATCACATGGGAGGGGTTCATCCAACAAGCTATCAGTTCCCAGGATGGGCGTCTCAAAACTGGTTACGTTCTCTAAAGGCTGATTGGTCACCACATCTTCCCACACGACATTTCTGGCATCCAACTGGTCCTCCAGTGAAGTCCTCTGGTTTTCGCTTACAGAAGCTGGCCCTGGTGCAGCATCCTCCTGCTCACCTACTGCAGGCCAAACACTAGCAGGCAGAGTACCCACGGATTCGCTTGAGGTTTGCTCTGCCCTGGGGAAAAGCAAAGAACTTCCTGCAGTAATTTCCTGGCTGATACTGGGTGTGCTAACATCTAGGCCCCAGTTGAGTGAACCTAGATCAGTCTGAGATCTGTTAGTATCTTCTGATGACCCACTGTTTGGGGTTTCCTCCATGATCAGGTTACACAGGGAAAGACTTTTTGAAGAATCAGGCTTTAAGCAGACAGAAAAGCAAAGAAAAAACACAAGATGAAAAAGATAAAGGCGGACTTGATGAGAAAACACAAAATTCGTATTTTTTAAGAGCAATTTTAATCTAAAAAATGAAGAGACTAAATTAAGCCATTTAAGGAAAAGCTATGTGGTTTGCAACATCTGTAGGCAATAGATTGTAATGCAAAAGAGCAGCACTGATACACAAACCAGAAAACTATTCATTACACCACAGTGATTAAAGAAGTCTCTAGAGTGGTTGCGATTTTGGGGGGAAGGTTTGCTTACCGGCTGCACCAATTCGCTGCTTGTCTGTGTAGAAGGAAGTAATACACATAAAACACAGAAAGGAAGAACATGATGTACTTTGATACAGCAGCAGTTTATTAATTACCAGTTCTCTAACCAGCTGCAGTTACCAAATCAAGGTGGGGAAGGAGTGATGGGTCCTTTCCTGCCACTCCACCCAAGACTAATTCCAGGCCTGTGAATTTTAAGCCTCTGAATTACATTATAAAAAAAGTTCTTCATGTATGTTGAATATTTATCACCTCTTGCTTTCCCCTGTGAGTCACTGACATTTTTATTTCAAACACTTAGCTATGAAGTACACTAGCATTTTTAAAAAAGAGAGCAAAGACAAATATAATTGTAATACAGAATACCTACATAACATTAAAAAGCTGTAAATAAAACTGTGCAAAAAGAAGACATGGATAAAGCTATCTAATCTAAGTTTAGAGCAATACATTTTCAATATTTCTGGGTTATTGTACCTGATCTAGATATTTGCAGCCTTGAAATTTTGGATAGCCTACATATATGACTGTTTTTATCAAGCTTTATTTAACCTCACTCAGTATAAAGAGATGAGCATTTAATATACATCACATACGGAATGTGTTCACAAAACAGTGCTGCAAATCTGAATATATGACAAGCATTCACAGATTTATTTCCGTGCTGGCTGAAGCTACAAAAAGTCAAACATGAACATACCAGGCTCCACATCAAGTCAACCCAGCTTGTATGTAATTCCATTACATACAGTCAAAAGAAAGCTCACAAAAATGGCTTGTTTTCTCCCTGCGGATTATTTATCTGATTTGGCACCAGAAGGAAGAAGGAAGGATTCATGCAGTTTCCTACAGTAGCAGTTTCTTTTGTGAGCAACTCTAGTTCACTGTATACACACAAAGACAAGCTAAATTCTGTCTTTACTCCTAATTTTGAGAAAATGGTTGTCCATTGGGTTAAAGTCCTGAGGAACTACCTTCAGGTATTCAAAACAAGTGACTTACATCCATTATTACCTTCTAATAGCTGTACTTTGGGCATATTAAAAGCAACACACTTAGCTGTAGTGATTATGAATCTTATTGGCCTAGACTTCTGACATCATTCAGGTTTTGTAGGCTAAGCAACAGAGATTATTTTTTGTTGTTAGTTTTAAAAGATACCCAGTGGCTTCATATAGAGTTTGTCATGATTTGTACATTCTTTATCACGGCTTTTGGTAAAAGAATTGTAAATCTGAGTTTAAGTAGTTACAAAATCAGAGGCACAGAAATACAACTATGTAGGTCAGTCTTACCGTCCATAGATCCCATGGCAATGTCTGAAAAAAGTAGTGGAAAAAAGAGCTTGTCAGAAAAATATCATTCCTGTACTGTATGTCCAACATGCTACATAACAACGTCCCTTAAGTAAAAAGAGAGAACTTATTTATATGCATGTTTATAGTACATACATATTTTATATATTAGTACGTGTGCATGTATGTGTCTGTGTATGTATCTGCATAATACTTCCGGTTATAAAGGATGGGCAGTATGCAATGCATTGTGGTATTTCCCACTTCAAAGTAGTTGCTGTTTTCCAGCAAACTCACACTGCTGTGTGCATGAGTAATGGTCAGACTCTGAGCTGGTGACTGAGTAACTTTTAACAGGTATAGCAGCGTCCGCAAGGTGTCAGGTTTAAAGAGCTTACAAAGGTGGGGTTTTCTAGCCAGTTAAAAATGATGCAGCTATCCACTGAGAATAAGTGGGTTTTCCTCACAGCACTGACACTAGAAAGGAAAATGGCATACTTTTTGGGAAAGGAAATTAAAAGTTGACCAATATTTTCTTTTTCTTGTTCAGTCTGTTAACAAACGCTACTGACCTCTCAACAGAAGAGCTTAACAGAAAAGAAAAGCACTAGACTTCATGCCAAATATTTACAGCCCACCACAGGAGACAGAACTCTGCTGGTTCATATCAAAAGAGAAGAGAACCAGGCAGGTTTAGAAAGGTCCCTTTTAACGAAGCCATAGAAAGAGAAAAGCAATTGAGGAAGGACAGACCACGGCTCACTTTGGTTGGATCACCCTGGCAGAGCACTGGAGGGAGGTAATTAACTAAATTAACAACAGACAAGTCATGCCAGGCCTCCCAAGGCACAGATGACTACTACTGTCTTCATATCACTACTTCAACTGTTTGCTGAATGGAAAATATCCATGACTGAGGCAAAAACTATACACGTATAGAAACACCACTTAATCTCCCTGCAAGCACAGGGCTCTCCAAAGACTGCGGCCACAGTTTCATTCTCTCATACTCTCAATACTGCCATAGTAATGACCTTGTCAACCCCAGGGAGACCAAGACCCAGACTGCAGGGCTGTCTTCCCTTCTAAAAACATGGTGTTCTGACTCATCCACATGCTCTTGTAGATGACGGACCATCCTTTCTCAAATGCCTTCATTGTGTGGAAAGGTCAAAGGAGTGACTAAAGGTGCTCAGTGAATGCTTCCTACGCCCCTAGATGAAAAGTTTACTTTTCTACATGGAATTATATTCTGTATTCCATGGTACAGTTGAATATAAAATAACTTTCACTAAAGTAATAAACTTTTCTACAATCTGTACCAATATGATATCAGAACAAATGTGTTTTGTCATAAAAGTTAAGTATCTTTTGTTTAATGATCCCACTGCTCCAATCAGCATTATTACCAAACAAGCTGAAAGAATAGTTAGCAAAGTGACACTTAGCATTTTCTGTCACTGCTGAATACTATGGAATTTCATCTGCCTTCCCCTTCCTTTTCTCTGTTTAGAGGGAGGAAAAGCATAACAAGTAAAATGCACAAAGCTTCTGCTAGAATGAAACACTTCTTGTAGCAAATCTCAATGAGAAATTCCAGATAACATTCAGAGTGCTGACAATGCATCATTTTTCTGACAGCAAATATCCTGTCAGAGATCACTACAGATCTCATTACATAACTAAGACTTCACACCAAATTAATTAATTAACTGAGGATGAGATCAGCAGAGAATCAGGACCATCTCAGCCTTAAAACTTCTTGTCTTCTCACTCCTTTCCTAGTGCTGCATTTCTGAACAGCTGATTAGTCTTCTCATGTCTCACAGAACAAGCCAGATTAATGATAGCATGGGGAGACTAATGATAGCACAGGAATAACAGGTCTTGCTAACAGTGTATTAATATTGCTTCTTTGTGTACAGATACGCTGGCCAGGAGATCGTCCCTACTTTGCCACCTGCCCTCTGGGTAGTGAGGGTGAATTCTGGGTTTTAAAATAGCATGTCCTGTAGACTAAGTCAATGAATATCAGCAACTTGATATATCAGCCTTTTCTTTTTAAAAAAAAAAAATTAATCTTTTTTTTTTTCCATATTGCTGCAAAAAACTACCATTACAAATATTACAACTGAATGTAGAAGTTCAATAACACAACATTCTACAAGGAAACACCCTATTCTATACACCAATTTTCCTTGAGGTTAGGTCTAAAGTAGATTAATAGCAAAACCACTCAGATCATACCACTGCTTAGTACAGAAACTCCATCACATTAAAGCAACTGCATGCTTACTCCATGAGACCTAGGTCCCGTAAGGCATCTTTCCAGACATGAAGAATCAAAGCCAGGTCAGAAAAGTTGTCAGAAAAACAAGCACTGGAGAATAATAATGTTTACACTAAGAGTTATTCTAAAGATAGAAAATAACAGCATGCTAAAGTCAAGGCCAAGGTACCAGCAACCCTTCCCATCAGCAGACATCTCATTTTACCACGTGACAATTTCATCTCCTTTCAGTACATCATCAAGTACAGGGTTACTGAGGGGGAAGACAGATGGCTGACTAGTGCTTCTCAGGAAGATAAAGTTTTTCAGACACTTCTCATTAATACATGAGGCAAACCTTTTCTACCAAACACAGCACACTGCATTCATACGCTTTGCCTATGTCAAGGCAAAGAGATACCTGAGACATGGGTGAATGACTAACTCCTGCTGATACAGCTTCTGGCTTGAAAGGGTCAAAGTCCAAATCCAGTAAAGATTCCTCTTTCTTATATTCAGGTACTTCATTCTGTTAGAAAAGAAATATAACTCATGAGAAACTTATCTTTTAAAGGCTGCCCTGGGTAGTAAAATATTAAAATGGCCAAGAATAAAACAAACCACAGATTTACCAGCTGTGGTGCACAACAGAAGAGGTGGAAGCTCTGAAGATTTTCCTGAGCTTTAGTGTAAGTTTTATGAGATTCATTCTTATGATGTCTTTGGTTTCTCTGTAGTACAGCTTTGCCTTTTTAGGCTAAGCAGTCACAGTCCTTTCAAAAAAGTGTTGAGTGTACTCGACTGTGAAGGCCCTTTTAAAGTGCTTTGCGACAGACATCAAAGTTAAAAACTACATAAACAGCACCCAATGTCCATACATTCTAATAAGTTAATCTCTCCCCAAACACAAACATTATTAAAAAGCCAATACAGAAGGATATAAACGCATTTGAATTAAGTTTTAATTCTGAACTGAATTTAATTAATTGATGCATATCAATTTACAATTAACGTTGTCTTTAGCTCTAAACTTAAGAACCATGTCATAGTAAGGCAGTGGAACAGGCTGCCTGGAGAAGCTGTGGACATTCCATCCCTAAAAGTGTGCAAGGCCAGACTGGATGGGGCTTTGAGCAACCTGCTCTAGCGAGAGCTGTCCCTGTCCCTGGCAGGAGGGGTGGAACTAGATGATCTTTAAGGTCTCTTTCAACCAAAGCCATTTCGTGATTCTATGATACGCTCTTATTAAACTGGATTACATGGTAGAGCCTTCTTGATTTGCAATTAATAAATTAGCCAAGGCCTCTGAGGTCATTACAAAAATATATACATATTTTTGCTCAGTGGGCTACAGGTCTTTTCTGCTGTAAAATAACCTGAAAAAACAATCAGTGTGCTTCAACATAAAACAGTGTGAAACTGTAGCTGAGATTTAATTATAACTAATTGTAAATATTCCAGGCAAGCATCTTGGTCTTGATAACAAGGCAATACAGCATGTAAAAACCCAGCAAAACTAGGAGATAGTAATAATGATGATGATGACAGCAAAATAAATGAGCGAAGACTTTCTATTATTAAACGTTTAAGAGTATAAACTTTCCGAATTAGTGTTACTATTGGTAAACAGATGTTCAAAGTTAGGTAAGTAATGGCTTCCATTATGCCACAAAACACCTTAACTCTCTGTGTCACCTGCAAACATAGTAAAAAGAGCTCCTCAGCTCCCATGTTAGGAACGACAGAGTGACTTAGAACTCTTCAGTCTGTAAGAGGTGTGCTAGGGGTGATGTGAAAAGGGTCTATATCAGTGTGAGAGAGGTCTGGCTGCTCCCTGATTCTTCCAAAGCAGGAAGGCAGTTGGCAGTGAAGTTGGTGGGGACAAATGTAAAATAAAAAAGTGGTGGTGCTCCATGTGGCACAGAGTCCAGCTGGGGACCTCCTTGGCTTCAGGTAGTGTGAATATGAAAAATGTACACATGCTGAAAGACCGAATAAATTTGTGGAAAAGTAGTCTGTTGAGGCTTACTAAATAGGTAGAAGCCATGGTGAAGAAGCCCTAGAGCAGCATACGACTAGAGACTAGAAAGGGGTGTCAGGAGTACCAACTTCGCTTGCCTTGATTGATCTTCTTTCTTTGGCCTTCTGCATCACTGGTGATGACAGATAACTGGTCTGACACATTGAAGCCAGTGTTACAGTCTCACATTTTAAAAAGTCAAACCCACCATTCCCACCAGTAACCAACATTACATTTATTCTCTCATGCCTTCCATTGAGTGTATTTAGATTTCATCACATGTGCTCTTGAGGCACTAATACTCATATGGTCATACACCTTGATGAAACAACAGCATTTGTCGGCATATAATCAGAATTGGATGGAGACATAAAAGATAATTATCTTTCACTGAGGTTTGAGAATGAAGTTGCTACCTATGAGGACTGAATCAAAGGAACAGGAGTTTTACTTAGACCATGAGTGATGACAGCTAAGGTATTGGAAATGACAGGGTACTGATCACTGATAGCAAAAGATTCATTACCCATGACCCTTGGACCAAAATGAAGAGAACACTTATCTAAACTTTAGCAACAAAGGTCCTAATAGATATTCAGAGTACCTAAGATAGCACATTACAGGGAGATACAGAAAAAACAGGAACCTCAGGAAATTCCTCAATAAGGGACAAAGCTGTGACAGGAAGGCCTGCCAAACATAATGTATTTATTCCACCATAGCATGATGAAGCATGAATAAATTAAACATTTGAAAGAGGCAACTGCGGCAGAAGCAAGGCTGTACCTCTCAGAGGTATGTACAAGGAATGAAGAAGGCACAAGAAACCTGCAAGGACCACCAGAACTGTTACCCTCTCTATGCACACAGTCTGTACAAGCCTTAAAATAGCCTTAGCAGTTATGGACCATTCACTTCAGAGCTGTCGGACACACCCAGACACATTATGTATCTATAGGAGGCATGTAATGGCCTACAATGTCCAAGCTAGTAAGTGGACACTAGAGAGAAATGTGATGTGAAGAAAAGGAGAAATAAAGCAAGGAATACTTAATTCTGAAAGATCCTTTCATCTGGTCACTCAGGAATTTCATCCTTTCACCTCTTTCTTTTACTAGGCAGCTGTTAAATCCATTTTTGACAATGAATAACCTGGATGTGTGAGATAGTTTGTTGAATCAGCGCAAAAATATTCAACGGCATCAAGCAGGACTCTTGCAGCATGTTGCACTAATGAAGCAAATGCATTGGTACTGCTTGGTAAAGAAGGAGGAGCAACAACAATTACAGGATATTTGTGTCTCAGGAAACGAAAGTGTTTGGCCTGTTCGTAATCCTCTCCAAAACACTGTATTAAAGCAGCAAAGCTCTACTCATCAGTCTGTTGGTTTTGTGCCTCTGCATGAGCAGTGTCTGGGACACCAGTGGTGGTCCCTTAGGAAGTCCTGTACCGTTGGCAGGCTCTGCAGGCTTAATAGCTTTCTCCATAATGCTCAACAAGGGCTTTGGGAATACAGGAGAAGCCATAAACACCAAAAGGAATAAGTCCATATTTCCTGTGGATTTCAGGCTATATATTTTTCTTAACTGGTTCATGTACACAAGGATACAAAGCCTAGACGTCACATTATTCGGGTATGTCTGTACATACTCAGAAATCTCAGACACAGTAAGGGTGCTTTAGTAATGGGGGTGGGATTTGTGGAGGGAGAAGTGTAGATGACTGATGAGAAGGTGGCCAGGGAATAGCTTCAGACATTCCCTGGTCATTGACTGTGGAGGAGGGAAGGACATAAATCACCCACTGAAGGGAGATCCATTTTCCTCGAGAGACAAAGATTTCATGTCTCAGAAGCATGCCCACTTTTACTATGCCATTCCATTTCTATGCCAATCTCTCATAGAAAGGATATATGGATTCTGGAAATGTGACTTACACTTAATTAAAGGATTGTTCCAGTGTCATTTCTTAATGGAAAAGCAAACCAGTTCATTTTCTGCTTCCCCAGATGGCCGGACATATGCAGGTTAGTTGGATACAGTATTTAATGCAGGGCGCCATGTCTAGCACAGCTCACACCAACTCTTACCAGTGATTTCAAGGCTCATGCTACTAGAGTAATTAGTTCCTATGAAGTCAGGGTACAGTGATGCAACAGACCTGCCATCTCCCTTCAGAAAGAGGGCCTATCAGCAGCTGCATTCTAGGAGTAGCCTTTAATTCTTTAATTGTATGGAGACTTAACTATAAATAAGTCTTTTCCAAATAGATCCCTATACACAGCAATGCCTGTTTCTCCCTACCACAACAAAAAAATTTGCATGTTCAAATTGTATAAAATAAATTTTTCATTGCTGTGCCTTCGTTCTCATGTGTTGTCAAATGAATTAGAACAAAACCAATGATTCAAATGAAAAGAGAAATTCCTCAACATTCTGCATGAGCTTCAGATCTACATATTTCTCTTCAATCTATCAGACACAGGCTCAGATTGCAGAGTTGTAATTACCATGAAAGAAAGGGTCCATTATCGAAAAAACCAGCAATCACTATAACTACGTAAAAGCTGGATAGCTGAATACAAATTTTACAGACTTATTTTGCACGATTCTGGCTTTTCTGTTTATTAAATGCAACTTTTAAAAATATAATGAGATCAAATGAATTTTGATCACTTCTCTGCTGTGCAGAGAATGTTTCTATGAGCAAAGCCAAGTGAATCTAGCTGAAGCAGTCTGTTATACCTGTAAAAACCAGCCAAGTTCCATTTCTTAAAAACCACTCAACAGAAAGAAGGAATACTTTTAATGATTTTGATGAAGGAAACAGAAATAATGAAGGATTTCTGCTAAGTTCCACTTGAGATGCTTAGCACTAAAAAAAGCATCTTAGATCAACTCTCAACTAATAATGCAACCTGGATGCATTTAAATCTCAAACTTGACTATATCACAGTACTTTTAGTTGGACCTCTTGGGAAATCACTCTTTTTTTCAATATGTTAGCAGTGTTAGCCCTTTTGAGTGATTATGTGTGACCTATTCAAAGGCAAAACACCATATGTGTAACTCTTTCAAGATAACAAAGTGGTAATTACACCTCTGCCTTCTAGCTTCGCCCTCCTCCCCCCTCCCCATTAAGATCAGCCCCAGGGGTACTATCTTGGAAAACTTAGGGTGATTACATGGCTGGACCTCTACACAATTCACTGAAGCTTACCTGTGAGGGGGTTGTCACATTGATTTCTGGGACAAAGTTGTCATCAAATAAGTTAATGATGTTCTCCTGTTGCAACTCCTTCGTGGGTGTGAGTTTAGGCAGCGGCGGGACTGGCGGACCTTTCCTCAGCTAGGCAGACAGCAAAAATGTCACAGACTAGTTCAGAGATAAAAGAAAATCTTTAAGCTAGGCCTAGACAAATTGTCCTAGGTTTTTACTTCAGCTACTTCACCCTAAATAAGACATGGGAATAAGCCATGTGTTGAAAGGAACTGTTTAGCTGTCCACCAACAAATGCCTTGAAATAAACATTACCGGAAAAGCAAAACCACCCTATGTTTCAAAGTCATTAAAATCCAAGGTTTCAAATTTCATACAATAGCAACTCTTAGGTTTTTTTTCTGCTGTGACAGGCACACAGTGCAGGACACTTGCTCTCCTATGCAGCCCATAGCAGGAAGGGCAGTATTGAAACAATGCCTCTGCAGCTTTTTGGCTTCTTGAATTCCTCTGTGTTTAGTTTTGGGATTTTGTCCCTCCCCACCTGTTGCTAGCCTTAGAGTGTACTTAATGCTAAGACCGTATCATCTCTGGGAACTATAGCACTTCAAAGGTGCTTAGCTTACTATATTCCTCCTGCTCTCCAGAGATTCACGTAACTATGACAAACTAATTGTTTGGAATAATACCAAATAGTACTGGATATTTTTAAATCTATCAAAACCCCAAGAAAATAAATCGACAAAAAATCCTCAAGTGGTACAGTGACATAACAACATTGGCACAAATGAGGCTGAATCCGACCAGGTGAACACTCAGGTGGTGAGGTGTCACATTTTGGGAGACAGGAGAAAATAAGCACGCTCACTAGATACAAAATTAATCTTCTTCTGACATGCAGACAGCATAGAAACAGCCATCAGCACAGAAGCTATCCCAATTCCAAAAACATCCATAACATCAACACAAGTCTTTGATATGCACATCAGTATCACATACAAATCATGCTACAGATGGACTGGATGAATGAAACTGATTCTTATTTTACCAATACTAGTGAGAACAGAAATTACTCCATTGATTATGACAGTGTCAAACTTCCCACTCCAGTGTTAAAAACAAACAGTAAGACTTTAATTATCAGCAATTAGCAGATCAGTATTTCAGCAGCTTTATTATTTATTGTCTTAGAGATCGGCCAGACCAGCGATACTCACTGGCTAATTTTTCTCAGGATAAGCATAAATTTGAAGACGAATGAAAAGCAGAAATACATAACGTGCTGAAGTTCACAAGGAGGTTTTAGATATAGGCTTTTCAAACTATCACTGCCGGTACATGGGTCCTTAGACACAATGCAACTTTTTAAAAAGTGTTCTGCTTTGTCACTTCAAGTCCCCCCAATTCACCAGGCACCTACAATTTTCTTCATTCCCCCTAATATAAAAATGATTTTCTATTCATGTTGTGACGCAGGAATGAACAACTGATGAACAGAACAGACTGCAACAGAACCAGTGGCCTCCTTGCCACTACTCAGTCACAGCCTAGATGAAAAATCCACCATGAACATCATCTCAGCAATCTTTCACTGCACAACAGGTCAGGTACCTCTGCTAGGTATCTCCTTACCTGTGTGGGTGACTTAGGTCGGGCTGGTGCTGGAGACGCTGGTGCCAGCATATGATTGGGACTAGCAGTAGGGCTGGGTAGGGGAGAGACCTCCTCTGGTGGTGATGGCGTTTTTGCAAAGCGGAGTGGACCTGAATCACTAGACAGAAGCAAACAACGGCAAGGACACATATATCTTGCTGACTTATTACCTTGAAAATCTGATGCAACAGTTGAACTGCAGCCCTGATGTAACGCCAGTGACCACAAAAGAGAGTACACACTGGAGATGAACTAAGCCATTATATAATCACTAAAACTAAAATTGCAATTAAGGGAAGAAATTAATTTTGTCAAAATAAGTTTTAATTTTGAATGATCTTGATTTTTGGAACATCTGTTTACCTGATCACTGTAACTTGAAGAAAACAGAGTACCTGCATTTTTTCAGATTCTGTACTTGAAATACCATTCCACTTATAAATTTATAACTATCATAAAATGTGAAATGGTTTTATGGTCTTTATTTCACACGCTTCTTGGAATAAAAGATTCTAAAAAAAAAACAACTCACAAGAAGGCATAACAATGAATAATGCAAATAATTTTAAAAGCTCAGCAACTTCAGAAAGGTTTCAATAAAACAAAACACAGCCAAGATTATTATAAAAGTATCACTATTTAGAAGAACGAATCGCCAAAATTATAAACAAGCAGCAGTCAAGTGACTTCAACAGAGCTCTGCTGATACTAAGAAAAGATCTGATGAAGTCCTAGAAAGCATCTGCCCTTCTCATGAAAGGACCTGGTGCAAACACTGAGAAAATATTCAGCTACCTAGAAATGCTGAAAGCTTACAATGAGGGGAGGCTATGAACTACAGTACTCAACAACCACAGTACTCAGTAAGAGCGACTCCTACACATCCTCAGGGAAAGGAGAAGCACTACCTGATTGAGACCACAGCATAAACATGATCCTAATGCTAACACAAGAAAAACTGCTCTTTGGAAAGACTAACTTAGCTCACACTCACCACCTCTTTCTGTGGAAATATTAAAAGAGAAAAAATAAGCAGTCATTAAGAAATTTATGTCCTAGGTACAATATTTGCCTTCAAGATAGAGTATTCAGTAGCGTACAAGTTTTTTAAGATGTTCCTTTTTCTGCAGTTCTTTAAAAGAAAGATTAGATACTGTACTTGTATCAACTTCTCATGCATCTAAAACGGAAAGCTGTTTTATCTCATGAAGACCCACTTGTGAATAGTCTTTTAGAGTATCATCACAAATAATGGAAATCAAAACTATCCAGATTTTCACACAAGGCTCTGCAAATAGTACAGCAAAAGAGAGTAACAAAGTAACTGAAAAAAAAAAAGATCTTTAGAAAGCTTTTTTAAAGTAAGTCAAAATCACACTACATTAAACGATGTCTAGTAATTGGCAGCAAAAATAATTTTCTTTTTTTCTCTCAATGATGGAACGAATAATTCAGTGGGAACAAGCATGTGCATGTTGGACATGGTCTAGGAGACACGGATAAAATACCTGTTGTTTACAAAAAGTGCCTGAAATCTTCCAACACTACATTATTTTACATCCCATAAAAATATTTTACAAATCCTTTATGGAAACATAGTCCAGTTTCCGAGTCCATCCTAAATGGGCCAGAAGTGACGATGCATGAGCTAACAGCTCCAAAGGCAGTATGTAATATACGAGCATAGATTATCACAGAAATAATCTACAATACAAATTCTAGTGATGTGCTTATAAAGTAGTTCTGAATTTTGCATTACATCAGAAGTTTCAATATTTCATTCTTTGTTCTTCCAAAGTGGGATAAAACAAATGTAGGAAGATATGTTTTTGAGGCAGATGTTATGTTGTTCAGTCAGTCTTAATTGTTGCTAATCTAACTCCATCTTCAGGGCAAATTAGCAGTAGCCACGTGAGGAACCAATTTAATTTTTATTTATGCTGCAATATTGTCCGGGTTTTGTGTCATAGTCCCAATCTCTGACATTGGGTGGAAAATTGCTACAGGGGCTGAGGCCTAAACGTGGCACGTGGTGAAGGTGGGTAGCACAGATAAGGGGATGGAGACCGAGGACATCAGAGTCTCTAAGCAGGCAATGCCTTCAGAACACGGACACTTCGCCTGACAATCAGAGCAGAGAAAACTTCCACCACTGGGCTGCAAGAGACTCCCCCTGCAGGCGGGGAAACCCCTGCTGCCCGGAGAAAATTCCCCCGACTAGCCAATGTTCGTCCTCAAAGGAGCGGACGATGGGGACAGCCTGAGCACACAAAAGCATTTAACGGCGCCTCAACCGCTTCCCGTGGTCTCAATTTCTTGCGGGGGATGGNCTAGCCAGTAAGTTTGGCTCGTTCGGCCGCCTGTTCGCCTTCTCCGTGTGCTCCTGCTTCTTCCCTGACTGTCTCGCATGTCCGCAGCTGTTCCGTCGGGCCTGCTCGGCCGCTTCCCCGTAGCAGCCTGCCTGCCACTGTGCCCGAGCTCCAGCTCCGCGCGCGCCTCGCCGCGGGGACATGCTGCCTGCGCCCGTCGAAGCCGCGCTCTCGCGAGAGCTGCGCACGCGCCACCTGCCGATGGATGTCGGCGGTGCGCGCTGGGACTCTGCTGGTAGCATGTGACCCTGGCCTCTTTCTCTCTCTCCGTCTTTTTTTTCCCTTCTCTGCGTAACTTTCCCTCTCCAGAGGGACACATATCCTTCTTTATCAATAAATAGTTCTCAGATACAATGTTTGCCTCGTTTGTTCTTGATTTTGTCCGAGAAATCCATTAAAAAGAATCCCCTGCGGTTTCCCTTAAAGTGAGATGCAAAAAGCTGTAACATTGTTCAGATTGCTTCTGACTAGCTGGGATTAAATGGAAATTCAGGCTTTATTTATTAACTCTAAATATCATTGTGTCTTGCAAAGTCTCACTGTTTTACATTTCAGCCTTTTCTGCATATCAATATTAGAAATCAAGTTATGGCAGAAAGGCTACATTTGTTGAAAGCAAAAAATCAGAAATACCATACTGGCATCCACTGACCATAAGAAAGCACCATCTGATTTTAAGCTCTTTTTGGTTTTGTGCTTTAAAACAAGATTTCTTGAAAGTCTTAAAAAATACGGTATTTCATGACATTCTCTTTATTTCAGCTTTTCTGCTTTTATGATGCACCCTCAGATCTTTACTTTTCCCCGTAAGCAGAAGAGATAAAAGCTAACGTTCAAAGGTTGAGATTCTCACCTAAAATTAGGAGCTTAAAACATATCTCATTATTTCAAGGCTTTAAACAAATTATGAGAGTTAGCAACATTGCTGTAAATTAGGCATCGAAGAAGAAATTATCTATACACTTAGTTGGTGCAAATTGATATAACAGTCTACAATGAACTTGGCTAAATTGAAACAGCCTTCATTCTTTTTTCGTTTTGAAAGGACTTTCTAGAAAGATAGTGAAGAAGGAGGCTTTGCATCTTTATTCCTGTTGAGAAGTATTTCATCCCAGGTACTTTCATCTACCATCCTGAACAAATAACACCTGTTACCCTGTTGTACAGCAATCACTACACATGGTGTAGGTGATTACTACATATGCTGAAACCCACAAAGCCTACAGCAATGCAATTCATTAAAAAAGCAGTAAATTCACCTTGGTGCCCCCTGAATGGTGAAGGCCTTGTCTGCATGCTGATCCCCCAGCTTTGTCATCACTTCATATAGTTTGTGACATAACTGTGAAAACAAAACAGTTGCCTGAGTTTATGTGAATAAGTATAGTCATGATCAAAAACACAGGTGATAAATCTGGTCTGATAAATGATAACTTGATAACTTTATGTTACAGTATAAAACCTTCCAAAAGTTCTCAGTGCCATGTATAGCAAAAGCCTAAACAGAAACCCATCAGAATTCATAGAATCAAAGATAATAGCAGTTCTTCAAAAACATGAGCTGTTTATTAGAGAAGAAGTTCGTAAGTGTGACTGACTGCTACGTGAGCTCTGATGAAGGAGGTCATCTAAGTTTAAAGCAACATGGGCAGCCAAGAAGATTCATGTTTTCCCCTGAAAAATCTAATCCCAATTTTCACAGTACTTCAGTAAAGTGAGTTCTCAAAAAAGGTTTGGTTCCAATTCGAAGGTTGCTATAGATAATACACTACTATTTAGACACGTACATTTAAAAGATTGTCAACTGCTTGATTTGCCTAACGGTCACAGATAAAATATTGCATTGCTGACAATGCATATAGCGGACTTGAAGGGAATGTTTGACATGTTTTTCTTGTACTGACAAAAGCAAAGAGGTGCTTAGCAATTGGACACAGCAAAAATACTGAAGGCAACAGTAAATTATCAAAATAAAAAGTACATTTAGTTCTACAATTGATGATGCACTGCAATCCAAAATTGCAGGGGCTGCTCCTTCCTTAAGGAGAGAACAAATATGGCAATAAGAAATGAATATGATGATTATACCACAAAGCTGGATCTATGGCAAATTCTCATGTGTGCCTCTGCTAGATTTTTACTATAAGACATTTGTTAACTGTCATGCATATCATAATCCATTATACATGAGATAGTCAGTTTTACTCACTAAAGCTATTTCCTTGTGAAACTTGGCTTCAAGGCTGGATACATTTTTGAAGGTGTTCACATAGAAGCCAATTCGTCTACGAAGCATGGCACAAAGAAAGGAAAAAGAGAATAAAAGATGTGTGGGAGGGCCACAAAGGCAGTTTAATTAACTGTCTTCTGGACTACAAGCAACATTCTTGACTATTACTCTCAGCAAAGCAAATGATGAAATGTCAAAATTTCAGACTAGTTTGTTCATGATTATTTCCGTTTGTGTTGAGGTACGTATTTCTCACTGTCCAGTCAACCAAGGTGAGACTACTCCACATCAGATGCCTTCAGCTGGTTGTAAAGAAGAGTGGAAAAGGACGGTCACAAGCGCAGCACAAGCACAGGGAAGGCAAGATGCTCTGGGCATCCGTCTCCCACCAGACAGCAATGCAACCATTTCCATGAAAGGAGAAAGGTACCACTCTGGCACTGTGAGCCCCTGTGCCCAAATCTTATCACAGCACCAAGGTGATGCAGTTGCGTCTGGGGTCAGCTTTAATGTATTCAGCTCAGTACAACCCAGGGGTGGGTGGCCCAAGATCAGCTCTCAAACCCATGCACATGTATATAAGAGAAAAGAATTTCACACAGACTAGACATTTCTGTGCATGTAGTGAAGAATCTGCTTATTTGGGGTGATTACATACTTCTACATTTAAGAAGTAGAAGGTGTTTTCTTAGGTTTTGTTTTATTCTTTTTCCTATTTAAAACTTTCATGTATAATCTCTCCCAACTTTTGTTAACAAAAATCATCTTTGGAATAAGAATAAGCCTGCAAAATGTCAACTCAATAGATAATTTTCTTCCTGAAGAATTGTAGTAACTAAAATAAAGCACTCTGAAAGCAATTGCTTTCTAAATTATGCGTATTGCTCAAATGAAATTCTGCCTTTCTCTGAGACTAGCTACTGCTTTTTAATACAGAATTTACTGAAGTAAAAGGGCCCTTACTCTAAATCATTCATATGTAGTTTTACTTTTAGTAGGCCCATAAAAAATATCTTGAAGTGCTAAGATGGTTTACACTGAAACAGGCAGAAACACAGAAGGAAAATCCTCTATTGGTCTGAAATTTAACAGTATTTAATTTAGAAGGCAGAGAAGACAAAGGATACTTCACATTTCCACTCTAGATTGTCAATTGTTAAAGAACATAGCACACTAATGAGATGCTTATTTTTCTACTGCTTTTGTTCTCCCATTCATATTGTATGCATTTTCTGTATAAACACAATTCATGATTAAACATCTTGACTGAATGACCTATGCCATCAAATCATTTAACATCACAACATAATCAGTGCAAAACTATATAATGTGCCTTCTGTCAGTTATAATAAAAAATTACCTATAAGTAGACTCAAATCACCACAGACTACTCTGTGCTCTAGCATAATTATTTACTCATAAAATGGAAACCTTTTTGCACCTCAGAATGAATATATGGTAATGAATCTCAAATGCCAACACACATTGAAAGAAATAAGCATAAATACACTTACAGTATGTATATTTTGGAGCACTTGCATACATTTTTCCTTCTATTATTTCAAAAAGGTAATGGATGAAGAACCAGCAATCAAGAACCCAGCAATTCATTTTCAATCAGCTCATTAAAATCCCTTCATTCCCTTTCCTTACTCCTCATTTAGGCCTTGCATACAGTATGTCTCTAGGCTTACCGTGACCACAGAGATGGCAACTCCTCTTGCAAGTCAGTGTTAAACTCTTCAAACACTTTCTGTGCTTTTTGAAATTCTTCTTCTGCCTAAACCAAAATGAAACAGGTGACTTCTGAAATCACTATGACATAACAAAACCAAAATTATTTTTGTGTCATTTTCTTGGTGGGTCTTTTACAATTTTTATTAACAAAGGATGTTACTCAGTCCCACACCATGGAGGCCAACACAGGATTTGCTGTCCCCTCAGTCTCATCAAGAGAGCAAGTTAGGTCTCAAACAGGACTCCTTTGTGAAAGTGATGCCTTGAGAGGCTACCTAGAAACAGAGACTAGACAGGAGTAAGAGAATAAAGGTGGATATTTATTTGAAATGCCTTCAAAGGTACACCCTGGGGAGCCAAAGGCTATTGCCAAGATGGATCCCAAGATAGGTGACAAGTCACGAGTTCTTCACACTTTTATAGGTTTGGTTCGTCTGCATATCAGCATAAATTCACCAATTAAGACTTTAGCTAAATAACGTAATTTCCCCAAGCTTATCCCCCCTTCCCAAGATGTTGGTTTACACATTTTGGGTTTAGGACAGTCTGGGTGTCCTGTCCTTGAAGAGCAGGCTTGGAGAGGCTTTGTTATGACTGCCTGGCCTGAGAGAACAGCTAGCAGGCTGCAAGAAACTTCAGAGTTACACACTAGGCAGTACAGGATTTGAAAAATATAAAAGTGAAAACCCACGGCATCAAAAGAGGCTGAGCATGCCTACCACATGAACCAATGTACTCAATACACATTTATCAGACAGATTAGAGATACCAGTTTTTCTAAGAGAGCAAAAGGAAGAGAAACTTTGTGCTCTGTCTTTGTACAGAAACAAATGCCAACCAATCTCCCAAGTCTTCTGCCAGCATGTTTCTGATTGTACTACCTTGGTAATTCTGCCCTCATCTTTTCTTTTCGAGCTCTGCAGGGCTTCTAGATGATGCCTTGCACTGTCGTAGTCCACTAGCTTTCTGCTTCGTTTAGCAATGCGAGTCTGTAAAGGGGAAGAAATTAAAGTAAATATGAAGAGCATTTAAAAAAAAGCCATTTTACTTATGTGGTCAATTTAGTTTTTGACATACTTTTATTCTCTCTTATCTGTTTTTCATATCTGAATTATTATATCATGTATGAGGAACATGGAAATGGTAAAAAAGACAAACTAATCACATTATTTTAAATAGCGAATCTATATACAGATAGTTTGGAAAGGGTTTTCATGGGTGTAGGGCTTACAGGCCTTAGAGCTGAGGTATCAGTGCTATGTAATACTTGTCACATTCTCCAGAATCAGTGAACCTGTTAAATTCAGGGTAATACAATCTTTTCCCCTCATATATAGTGTGAAAATTCAGCAATTAATGCATTTTTTCTAGAGTTGGAAAAACGCTAAAATATACTTCTCCATATAGTTGTTCTGAGACATACCTAAAATACTGGAGTTCAAGATATATATATAGATATATAGATATATAGATATATAGATATATAGATATATAGATATATACTTTGATATACACTTTACAAAGCTATATATTATATGTAAAATCCACATGCTGAGAGGGCATAAGCACAGTTTGATTTAAAAGCGAGTTTAGGACTGTACATCAGTAAAGTTGCTATTTTAAAATTATTTTTCTTTATTCCTTGATGTAAATTACAAAGGGGATGACTGTGTGTTACCTACTCAGTTATAAACCATCATAACAAATTTCCAGCTATGCCCATACAGTCATATTCAAATATAAAAGTCGCTACCTCTCACCTATAAAGCTTCTTTATCTCCACACATTTCATTTAGCAGTCATCTCCCTGGACTGTATAGCAGGTGAGCATCTGGCAGAGGCTAGAATCTGTATAACATTCTCTCCTGATGTATATTACAAAATCTTTTTATAATTAATTAAAAGACAGGAACCATGGCTTAGATAAAAGAAAGATACTCACAGGTGCATCTAGCCAATAACAAAAAGCCTGCTTTCCATGTAATTTGTCTGGCATTTTAACAGCTGAAGAGCTTAAGGTGTCCTTATTGAAGATGGTTTAAATTATCTCATTTCAAAGAAACAGGAGCAGAAAAAAGCATTAAAGTTTCCTCTACAAAGACTAATTTACTTCCAAGTACTACTGCATGAAAAATATTTTTGCTCACTTGGAAAATCAGCCCTGCCTAATGTCAGGAATTTACTTACAGAACAATCTTGTACATTACAGGAGAGCATGACTTCTACCTCCCACCCTTTTAAATTTTTTTTGCTTGTAATCTCATTTTCTATTTATTTTGCAACTCAACAGAACTTTAAAACTTGTCCTTCACAGAAAATCATTACTGTACTTTGATATCAGGAAATTGTCCTAGATATGTATCCAGCGTTAACAATGATCCATCCACCAGTTTTTGATGGAAGTCTTCCCAAAGTTCATCACATTTCTGAAAAGGTAGAAAGGAGAAAAATGTACTTAGTAGTTTAATGCCACTCTAAACCTAGGAGAAATATAAATGTAATTGGCAAAGATTAATCTTTCTGAAGTTTTAAAATGTTCTTTACGGAAATAAATCAAAGTATAATCATGAAAAGGTGAATGAAAAGGAATACCTTGATATTGCAAGTTCAATTCAAAACAAACAAAGATTAAACTTTATACATAGTTTGCGTTTTCATTATTTCAAATAGTAACTGCTATATGAAAATAAAGATATCATGGATTCAAGGTGTTCCTCAGGGTTTCAAGTCCCTGAGGGTCAGTAACGCAGAATCTGAACCTAGCCTAGCTCTTGTGTCTAAGTATGTTCACTGATGATGAACCTCACTTACAGAGAAAGGAAGTAGAACAAAAAAATAGAAGAGTAAAGAAAAAAAGAGAAAGGTCTTTCCATCTCATTCTTTTTGTGCCATTAAGGTATACTTGATGAAATGCCTGATGCAGACAAGAACTCTACCTTGCACTGCTGGAGAATTGGAATGACAGATAGGAAACATCCCAACATCAGCTGGCAAAATAAACAAAATCCGCATCCCTGCCACCCTCCTCTGCCCTGAAGGCAGAGTGCTTTTCCTCAGTCCCGTTTGGAGCTCTTGGGTAGTCACCAGGTGACTGTAATTTTCTGATTTTTATGAACATATTAATGCAGCTCACATGACAAGGACCCAATGGGTGAGATTACTTATTAGAAGCAAATCCTGTTACATAGAGTGTCCTGGGTGGCAGTATATTCTATTACCATCTTTGTGAGCTGTGAAACCAGGTGGGGCAGTGTTTCTTTGCCTCCTCCCTCCAGACTATCTTCTGTTAATGGGCCCATCTGTGCCTTGCCGCATGGCTCATAGATAAGGGGCTCTGGACTATCTTCTGTTAATGGGCCCATCAGTGCCTCACCACCCCATTGTGAGATGCTCCACCCAGGAGGAGGAACTGAAC
>VZRR01004288.1:239297-293196 GCA_013398015.1 Oreocharis arfaki
TATATATATATATATATATATATAAGTAAAGAACTGTTATTCCTATTTCTCATAGCCTTGCCTGAAAGCCCCTTAATTTCAAAATCAAAATAAACCGGAGGGAAGGGGGTTGCATTTTCCATTCCAAAGGGGGCTTCTGCCTTCCTGAGCAGACGCCTGTCTTTCAAACCAAGACATAGAGACATAGTGCTTGAGGTCCGGGGTTCCCCATTGCACAAATCATTAGCACATGTTAAACATCCTGATTCCCCCTTTCTTTGCACATTTCAAAAATCACTTAACATCCTCCCCTTTGATGGGAGGGAGGCTAATGGGTGTAAACACTGCTCTGCAGGGCTGTTATCCTCACTAAAAAGTCTGGAAAGCTATTCCTAAGTGTTTGTTTTATCACAACCTACTACAAGGCATATTATAAATGCTGTGTGATGCCAGCTTTCAGTTCATTCATTTCCTATTCTGAAAGAGTCCCTAATGAATTATTAGAATCTATTAAATTTGCTTAAAAGAAATACCTCATTTATTAACACAGTATTTAATCGAAGTGGTCTACAAAGCACCACAGCATTAGATCATAGCAAGCAACTGCCAGTCTTCCGTGTTTGCTTTTGTATCTTGCTGATACATACTTTGAACAAATTAAAATAATGGAGGTTTTCTGAAAGCTAATGGACTCAAAACAACATTGCTGAAGGATCCTTTAAGTCATCATCTTTCCTACCACACAGAATAAGGTCTTTTAAGTACATCCCTTTTGGAATGATCATTTATATACTAAACTGAACAGATAGGTAATTCTTTTTTACTCTAGATTGAGGGATCACAGAATAATGGAATCACAGAATCAACTAGGTTGGAAAAGACCTTTGAGATCAAGTCTAACCTATGACCTAACACCAACTTATTAACTACAACATGGCACTGAGTGCCACATCCAGTCTTATCTTCAACACCTCCAGGGATGGTGACACCACCACCTCCCTGGGCAGCTCATTCCAATGCCCAATCACTCCTGTGAAGAAATTCTTCCTAATGTCCTCCTAAACTTTCTCTGCCATAGTTTAAGGCTGTGGCTTCTTGTCCTGTCACTGGTTGCCTGGGAGAAGAGACAGACCCCCACCTGGCTACAGCCTCCTTTCAAGTAGGTGTGAGAGTGAAAAGGTCTCCCCTGAGCCTCCTTTTCTCCAGGCTAAACAACCCCAGCTCCCTCAGCCACTCATAGGTCTTGTGCTCCAGACCCTTCACCAGCCTTGTTGCCCTTTTCTGGACATGCTCCAGCATCTCAACATCCTTCTTAAATTGAGAGGCCCAGAACTGGACACAGTACTCAAGGTGTGGCCTCACCAGTGCTGAGTACAGGGGAAGAACGACTTCCCTAGTCCTGCTGGCTACATTATTCCTGATACAGGCCAGGATGCCATTGGCCTTCTTGGCCACGTGGGCACGCTGTCGGCTCGTGTTCAGCTGCCATCAGTCAGCACCCCCAGGTCCCTTTCTGCCTGGCCACTGTCCAGCCACACTGTCCCCAGCCTGTAGTGCTGCAGGGGGTTGTTTTGGCCAAAGTGCAGGACCCGGCACTCAGTCTTGTTAAACTTACATATTGTTGGATTCAGCCCATGGATCCAGCCTGCCCAGGTCCCTCTGCACAGCTCTCCTATCTCCAACAGATTGACATTCACACCCAGTTTGGCGTCATCTGCAAATGTGCTAATGGCAGACTCGGTCCCCTCATCCAGATCACTGATAAAGATTTTAAACAGGACTGGGCCCAACACAGATCCCTGGGGGACACCACCAGTGACTGGCCACCAACTGGAGGCAGCACCATTCACCGCCACTCTCTGGGCCTGGCCATCCAGCCAGTTCTTAACCCAGTGAATGGTGCACCAAGCCATGGACTGCCAGCTTTTCCAGGATTATTCTATGGGAGAGAGTGTCAAAGGCTTTGCTGAAGTCCAGGTAGACAACATCCACAGCCTTCCCCTCATCCACCAGGTGGGTCACCTGGTCATAAAAGGAGATTGGGTTGGTTAGGCAGGACCTGCCTCTCCTAAATCCATGCTGGCTGGGTCTGATCCCCAGGCTGTCCTGTAGGGGCTGTGTGATCACACTCAAGATGATCTGTTCCATAATCTTGCTGGGCATTGAGGTCAGGCTGACAGGCCTGTATCTTCCTGGCTCCTCCTTTCAGTCCTTGTGGATGGGCATCACACTGGCCAACTTCCAGTCATCTGGGACCTCCCCGGTTAGCCAAGATAAATGATGAAGACAAATGATAGAGAGCAGCTTAGCGATCTTTTCTGCCAGCTCCCTCATCACCCTAGGATGGATCCCATCTGGCCCCACAGACTCATGAACATCAAAGTGGCTCAGCAGCACTAACTGCAGAGTTAGTGCTCCGAAGCACTAACTGCTTCCTTGTGGATTACAGGGGATCTATTCTGCTCCCTGTCCCTGTCTTCTAGCTTAAGAGGCCATCTGTCCTGAGGGAGAGCTGTCTTATTGTTGACAACTGAGGCAAAGATGGTGTTAAGTACCTCAGCTTTTTCCTCATCTTTGATAACTATATTCCCCACCATGTCCAATAAAGAACAGAGGTTTTGCTTGGTCCTTCTTTTGATATTAATGTATTTATAAAACCATTTTTTATTATCCTTTACAGAAGTGGCCAGGCTAAGTTCTAATTGAGCTTTCACCACTCTAATTGATGCATAAATCTACATTTGTGATTATGTACAGAAAGAAACCCAGAAGATTTTGTAATATTGCCCATGAGTCTCTTATTAAGAAAACACACTTAAAATTTATCTTTACATCTAATAGAACTTAAGAGCTGAATTTTGGTCCTTTCATATACAACTACAAATTTCTGAGTGTAAAATCTAATAGTCTACAGATACAAGATAAGGTGCTACCGCAAGATGCAGCATGAGATTTTCCTGCTGTTTAACCTAAAACAATATAAAAAACCTAAACCAATTGAATAAAAAGATATGTATCTTAAATTAGGCAGTTTGGAAGTTGGGTGCTTTTAAAATCAAAACCCTTCGCAGCAGGGAAGGGTAGGAGAAGGCAGCCACAGAGAAGAAAAGCAATCTGTACATTGCTCTGTATTCAAGTTTACTGTTAACTATATTATCAAGGAGGCCTTGCAAACTGAATGCCAAGTGGTTAAAAGTTTAATTGAAAACCGTTTGCACTTTCTTGTCACCACCATCACATTTGCTGACAGACTTTCCCCAGAACCGAGGCTGTTTAAGCAGGCAATTCAGAGCACCTCAAGTTAAATTCCTGCCATGCTGTCTAGAAAAGCCTATTCATCTCTAATCACTGAAGGAAGGTAAAAAGTAAAAATAAATAGTGTCCTGAACTCTAATTGCCCTTAAATTCCATATTCTAGTCAGAGAAGGTTGAGTGTCTCATAAGATAACCTTTTTAGTACCACTGGCTCAAGAGCTGTTACACAGCACAAAAGGATAAGCAGATTTGATAATTTTTAACATTTGAACTGAGAATCCTGACTGTAAAATTGCATGTAAGATAACTTTGTGCAAACTTGTCAGTCAGATGCTGTCAGGACCAATTCTGCTCACACTGACATTGATCTCAGTGGGAGCTTATATCAGCTAGTTCATACAACAGACACTGCAAGTGCTGCATCTGGCCAGCAGGAGCTGCATTATGCAAGACCCATAATTTATACGCTGAGAAAACAGGATTTAACATGATGTGAAGGATTAAGGTCAATTTTGGATGCACACTTCTCCTCAACAGCTCACATTAGATGATTTGCAGCCAAAATACTTCTTCCTTCTTTCCATACATCTTACCTCTCCAATCATTTTCACATCTTCACGTCCGTACCATTCTGGCTCATACACTTCGTGGAGAGACTCTGTAAGCTTCTTTGAGGCATCTTGCATTCCTGCAGTTAGACAGAAGAAGTAACATGTAAGTGCAAATTATAAGAAATAGTTGCTAAATATCTTTATTTTCAGCCGCATGTACCCACTGTGCTATTCCCTCTGGCAAATTTAGAAAAGAGATACCTGAACTTGGGGAGAGTGCTGTAATGGATGTGGTTTTATTAAGAATCTTGTACGGTCACCCAGTAGGTTTAAAAGTTTGTGGAGCCCAGTGCTTATTTATGCTTGGAACAGGGTGGTGCCTGCAGAGGATTGTGTTAAGCCAAACTGATCAGTCACTTTTGGAGCTCTTGCTACCTCAGGTGGAACAAGAATAGGGACTACCGATAGTTATCACTCTGTAATACACAGAGGAGCTGGCTTAAATGTAAAATAGCTTCAATGATATTATGAGAAAGGGCTTAAATCTACCTTCAGTGAGATCAGTTTGACCCCAATGAATAAAAAACCACCCTCAGTGAAGGCACTGGGGTTTGTATTTTGATACAGCACAAATCCATTAGATGCTAAATACGGTTCTGAATCCAGTGAAACCAAACTCATCTCACCTAACTTTCTAAGAGTTCAGAATAAGTAATTTTAAAATGATGACTTCTTTTTCAACTTCTTTGCAAAATCTGAACAATACTTGAATTTTTTACTTAGCATTAACTTTTTTTTAAAAAACACATTTTTTTTCTCTAGCCAAAATCTGTCTGCTATCTTGAAAATATCTCTAAACATGATCTTCAGATTTAACTGCTCAATGAATGAATTTAGGAATAACAAATATTTTTGTTTTCTGCACAGAAAAATTCATGAGAGGAAGAGGAAAATTAATTTGAAACTTGAACGTGTAGAAGAACAGACTTGATCTAGTCAGTCGGTGTTCCACCACGCACTCCCAAAATGCATGCTCTAAATATGAGAGGAAAATAAATACAGGAATGCACACTTCCTAATAAGAAAATGGTGGTCTATGGAATGGGTAGGATAGGAAAGCAGATACTGAAAAAGCTGAAAGTACATGCCTGTTCTTAGTCCTTGAGTACAAAAGAGAGAATGGCATGGGGGAGAACAAGTACAAAGGAAATACTGGTGTTTAGAGGGTACAAGCTTTCACCCTTAAACCAAAAGGTATTGAGCCAAACAAGAATATTTGATCTCTTCAGGGATTGTCTTGGGTGTGGTTTTTAATGACGGAGCTCATCTTAGAATATTAGAATAGCACAAGAATTAAGATGTATTTCTTCCTTTTCTCCCTCATGGTTAATTCTTAGGCTGATGTATCCCCAGCTAAGAAAGTGTTCCCCCGAAAAAAAGGTTTTTGGTTTTTTTGCCTTAGAAGTTATGAAATAACAATAAAATACAGATGATCTTCATGTACATTTTCAGGCAGGACTCATTTAGAATCTTTCATGCCACTGCAAATTAATCAACTCGAGAGGTAAGACAAAACCAAAAGTATCTCTACGCTTAAGAGGGCTGGTTCTCTCCAATCAGGGTGAATATACAGACCATGAGGGTTTGTTCATCCCTGCTCACACCTGATCCTTTCTTACACCTGAACTTCTGCCCTTAAGCACTCTGCACGATAAACCTGAAGCAGAGATTCCTGCGGCAGGCAGGCTAGCACAGCTGCTAGGTAGTCCCTCCTGCAGCTTGCACTCAACTTGGTCACAGACAACGTTGGCACCTTTTCCTAGACTTTCTTTCTTAAGTACTACAGGACTACAGCATATATCTGATTAAGAGAGTAAGTAAAACACACCTAAGATGCCATGCTTGAGTCATATCAAAACTGCACCAAATTTTACACTTTTTTCAGTTCTGAGAACTGTAATCCTCCATTCCACCACATTCCTGGAAAAAACATCTGTCAAATCCAGCTGCAGTGTCAGGCAAGTGGGCAGTAAAGTATTTGGCTTTTGCAGTCAGGGGCTTCAATCTGAAATTTCCAGACTAACACCCATCCATCCTACGCCCCTCTGATTGCATCTACACCAGGTCTACTGCAATACACCAAATGAGTGAAGAGGTAGATACCAATCCAGTGAATTCCCATTCTTTTTCATGCCTCTGGAACTTACAGTGTCTAATGATTTTTTTATTTGGCTGGTTTTCACATAGAATTACTTCTTATGCACTGATACTTTTTATGCATTATTCAGCACTAAATTTAAGAGGATTAGTGTCTCAGTCAGACTGCAGGCTCTCTCTTTCTGCTGTTTTTAACTGCTATCACTGAGAAAGATAAACTGTTAAAAGCAAGTCATTAAAGTACTAAAAAATGGGAAAAGAATTTTTACCGCTGATAAATAAAATATAAAGTTGGAACTTTATATTTAATATCAATTGTTTCATTCAGTACTACTTGTTGGTAATTGGGTCCTTTATTTAATAACTAAAAGTGCCAAAATATTTGAATCACTTAGGAAAAATGTTGCTAAATAATCCAGTTACTGAAGACTGAGCTTCTCAGATTAAATGATCCCTATTTCTATGGGAAAGAGTCCCTGTCCCTGGAGCCCCCCAAAAATTCTAGAGGCCTCCATGTGATAAGGATCCTGGGGGTGGCAGTGCAGAGACATTCCCATTAAGCACACCAGAGATCGTAGAGCGTAGGTGACTCTTTACCATCACAGTTCCAATGTGCTCAAGCTCCCATGGAGAATGAGACAGACCTGGAACAGCATGTTGGCTGTAGAACTCATATACTGTGGGGTCTCCTCACTCCCCTGCAGAGTAATTTAGTCTGAATCATGAAGAAATTTCCATTTTCTTGATTGGGTGAGACATCTTGGTCTGGCTCGTAATATTACTTACGTGGTTCTTCAGGGGAATGACCTACCCTGCCATAATGGTTGTGTTTGTTACTGCTAGTAATCCTTCAGAGTTTCCACTGGAACAATTAAATAATTTCATAATTCATTAATAAATTTTGCAGAAAGATGATGAATAGTTTTATGACTTTTAAGAAATTGCATGACTGATTTTAAGATTTCTGTGTCTGGAGGATATGTGCAGTTCTGTCAGCGACAGATTGACAACTAGGCACCAGAACTACTTACAGACCTCAAAAATCTCCCCTTCTCTTCCTGTAGACCAGTTACTCTTTATCACTACATTAAGCCACCTGAACGGTATGGTGCTTTCTTTTCCTCATGCAGGACTACTTTTTACCTCTGTCACCTTGCCACCTTCATGAAGATCCCAGTTTATTCTTTCCCATCTGCATTGGTACTTGCAAAGAGCTTGGGAGTAGAGAACGGGTGACTGATTTAGGGTTTCTATAAAAATTGGCCCATAAAACCATTCAAATACTTACAGCTCTCAAAAGCTTAAAAATAAACCATGAAGTATAAAACCCAGATACATATTGCCAAGGAGACTGGAAGAGACACAAGCCTGAGGCATGAGATGACTAAAGCTATGTGGCATAGCACACAGTCTCATCAGTACAAACACCACTGATACACAGCAGACATTAAACTATCATGAAGGTGAAATAAAATTGCACGTAAAAGCCATTCACAAGTTCAACAGCTTTATGGCATGGTTCCTCCCAGTCCTTGAATAACCAACAAGAAAGATCAAGGTCCAGCTAAGACTAAGAAGCACCAGTGAACAAGAGAAGAAGTCTAAATACTGCAAAAATTCTTTTAAGAATGTGTGATACTAAACCTCAATTGTCAAGTATATTAAAATTAAGGGACAAAGGGTCATAATAAGGCTCAATTGACTGTTCCTTGCTTAAATCCCCACCTGGAGTATTGTGTCTACATCTGGAGTCCACAGCACAAGAAAGATGTGGACTTGTTAGAGCAGGTCCAGAGAAGGCCACAAAGATGTTCAGAGAAATTGAGAACCTCTCCTGCAAAGACAGACTGAGAGAGGTGGGATCGTTTAGCCTGGAGTTAAAAAGGCTTTGAGACCTCCTTTTGGCCTGACAGTACCTAGTGGGAGCTTGTGAAAAAGAGGGAGAGCAACTTTTTACACAGGTAGACAGTGGTAGGACAGAGGGGAATGAATGATTTGAATCTAAAAGAGGAGAGATTTAGATTAGATGTAAGGAAGAAAATTCTTTACTCGGAGGGTAGCGAGATGCTGGAACAGGTAGCCCAAAGAAGTGGATGCCCCATGCTTGGAAGTGTTCAAGGTCAGGTTGGATGGGGCTCTGAGCAACCTGGTCTAGTGAGTGGCATCCCTGACTATGGCAGGGGGATTTGTACTAGATAATCTATAAGGTCCCTTTCAACCCAAACCATTCTATGATTCTATGAAATTGTGCCTGGATTTGTACTTCCCACTTCCATTATCAAGTCACTCAGAAGACATGCAGCGAAATGAAACTTATTACTAAAGTTTAAATCCCAAAACCTTTTAAAATTAACTGCTTCTCTCATACATTCAAGAATATAAGGATGTCGAGTGCATTATTTTCCAATAATTCCAATATATGCAATTATATGATTGACCTTTTTTCCTGCAAAATGAGCCTCTGATGACAGCATAACTCCAAGTCTCTGACATCCTTGGTGCAAAAATCCCACTCAAGTGCCTAAACATGGGGGTTCCCATGCTTTTGTGCATAGATACCCAAAATCTTTGACCTATAGCAGTTGTTCAAAGAATTGCAACAAAGACACTGTAGCAGGTGCTTCAGTCATCCAAAATCTGGTCTTTGGCACTACTGATCTAGTCATCTTTGAGGAAGCCTCAGCCAGAGCTGTGTATTGTGCTCTACTGTCTTGGGTTGTGTGTTCACTCCACAGCACCAATACGTGACAATATGTGTGCCAAGGACGCCCACTGATGGCTTGTTGACGTAGACATTTTTAAGGCTCTCATGACTGCTTATGACTGGATCTTTTTAAAGACATGTAGATGGTGCTAGCAAACACTTTTCATTCTGAGTAAGAAAGTCAGTCCAAATTGCTCAAAGGCTGCAACAAGAGAAAGATGCTAAACAGAAAAGCTAAAAAGGCAAAACTTAAACAATGGAAAATTTTACACAAAGATTTTACACAAAATTTTACACAAAACTTGGTGCAAAAAGTAGCCCGTTAGAGAGTAGAAGAGCAAAAGAACCATGAGTGTAGACTGCTAGGAAAAGAAGAGAAAGATGAAGAAAAGATGAAACAGAGAGAAGAGTTGTTGTCACCAATACAGAAATCAAAGCAGTATGTAAACAGTCAGCTTACATGACAGATAAGACATCTAGCCAACAAACAGCATCATCCCGCTGCTTCTGAGTAACCACTCAACAATGTATGTGGGGAAGAGTGAAAACTAAGAAAGCAAAATTAGCATTTAATGGGTTCCCCTAAAAAGACTGATGCTATAATTTCTTCTGAGAATAAAAGACATTTGTGCAAATTTGTCTGGTATGGAATTTTCCTTGGACAGCCCATCCAGAAAAGAACAGAGATGGTCAAAACCAGTAAGCTACTGCTTTGCTTCCCATTTTATAATTCCCATCGAAAAGAGTTTTCTTACCTGCCTGTGAACAGTTGATGAAGTGTTACTATGACAGTGATTTCCAGGTATGTTAATACTCATTTGCAAAATTTTTCCTACTGGACTGGAGCCAGGTTAAAAATACACACACACACACACACACACACACACACATATATATTTATCATATATTTATATTTAATCTCAAGAAGCTACTGTCTCTCAATCAGTCACCAACTCTTATTCCCTTCCCTTTAGCCTCCAACTCCTCCAAAGAGAGGTGGCATGAGAAAGAGAACACTTTGCATACAGTGCTCTGTTGAGTGTACTGGATTTACAAATGTCTAGTAGGATTTAGGTGGCTGTTTACTTATTTCTGATATTTAAGCACTGGCTAGTGAACTTCTGCTTCTTAGATTTTCAATGTAGTATCAAGAGACATCACGTTTGACTTTTAAACTTAAAAAAATGGATTAAGCAGCCATAAATAGATGAGAAATCACATTATCACAGGGAGGGTGGTTTTGGAGAAAGCTCGTCACTCAACTAGTAATAACCTGGATATACTACAGTTGAGGAGATCAAGCGATCCCTTGGCTTGCGTGAGTTATTTAATATTCTAGTATTTGCAAAGATGAGTAACAAGGTTCGGTGACTTTGTGGGTGCTGAAAATGCATGCAATGTGAGAATCTGGGCAGTGGAGGATGCACACAAAGGACAGTCGATGATGCAAGACTATACACATGAGTTGACAGCGAAGGTGCAGAATCCCTAGCATCAGGTTAAAGAGAATCTTACTTGCATTTGTCTTTGTATACTTTAAACAAGCTCACTTGTCTCAATTTTTAAAAAAAGCTTGCTTTATGAAAGCAAGATATAAAACTTAAAAATCACCTTTAATGGCTGCTAAATATCCTCTCAGTTCTCTCTGGAGTCTGGAACCCTCTGCCTGAAAAAGAAAAAAAAAAGCATGGAAGTGAAAACATGTGTCAATTGTGTTTAACGCCTTGAAACATACATGCAGTATGTCAAACAAGAACTAAGAGCAATTTCAGGAGCTATCTGATTAGTAGTGCCACATGTTGTAAGCACACAGAGATTCATGTAAAAAGGAGGCCTGGCAAAGGAGGCTTGGCGTGGTGTACTCTCTAGGCTAGAATTTCTGGGTTTATTTTATCAATCATCTGTACAGGGAAGAACTCCACCCAAAGAAAGACAGGTATATTTTACAGCCAAGGTGCAGTTCAAGTCAGCTGGGCCTATGGCCTAATCTGAAATACAAAGAAGTATAATCAAAAATGGCGAACTTCCACTGGAAACCACTCAAATGAGGCCAGTCTAGACCTGAAGGAAGTTCTACCCTTACAGAAGTTGTTTACTATATTTGCAAACAACTTCCCAAGTATTCTAACATTTTAACATTTTGCAAGCAAATGACTGTTAAAATACAGTAACTTTAGTTACTTTGTTTTGCTTGATTACTGCATCTTGCAGTCTACTGTTTCTTTGGCAAATACATCAAAATAATCTTTCTTTCTTTTGTACCAACAATGTTTGAAAAACTCAGAACAGAGAAAACACAATGAATTTTGTTACTTTATCTCTGACTGTATCACAAGTTGGACTTCACAGTTCCTAGGATTTCCAAAACCTGTGCTACACACATACTTTATTGCTAAAAAGATGCTGTCCAGGACACCTTCATAGCCTGAAGATTTTTGAAACAGTCTACATTTACCAGTTTCCAATATCTTTCAAATTATTTCTGTAAGCAGTTGGAAACTACAGGAATATCAGCTTGCAGTCACATTTTCTCACATACAGCTACACCATATGGAAAAGTCAGCAGCAAAATATGACTGACTGCTTTGGAGTTTCATATTTTCCATGTGAAAATAAAAGCCTAAAGTGTGCATATGAATAAAGTGAATACTTTAGAAGGCAGAAGGTAAAAGCTGTTACAACTCAACTCAAATGACTTCTGTCAGTAAAGGATTTGCCATCAGCAACTTCCATGCTCAGAGCATTCAAACACAGAGGATCATTAGAAATTCAGGTTGATAGGGACTATCTGATGCTTGAAATCCATCATACCTGCTATTAAGCCAAATTGTGGTTCTGAAAAAATACTTGTCTCACCAGTACACACAATACAATGCAGATTACATCCACCAAACTCACTTCTCTCAGCTTCCTGAATGGAACTGTAGGCCTTTAGAATGGGATCAGCAACAGCCCCTACCCCCATCCCTCAAACTGCAGTGCACTATAAGAAGAGAGCAACTGTTTAACATCCTGGAAATATTAAAGAAGTTGGAAGGTAAAAATACCTGAGTGGGCCTAGAAAGCAGACTGAATTCACTTAATGGATTCAACAAACAGAAGCTTGCTTTTACACTAATTTGATCTGAAACAAGCCACCTACAGCTCTCAAATCCATTAACTGACTGAATTCTGAGCACAGGAATAGACCCACCAGGGTGGTATCTGAAAAGCTGCTGGGTAACAGTAAGTGTGAAGAAGCAGCCAGCCCACCAACCTTTCTCTGGTTTGGGACCATATTTGATGCTCCAAGGAAAGGCAACCTCTTCCCCTGCTTTGGAATCAGAGCTGCATACCAAAACAAGGGCCAGACAGGTTGAATATCAGTGGACCACACCTCAGATTTAATTACTTATAGAACAACAGAAAGTTCTGGAGTAGTAGCTTGATGTTGTGTCCTTTAAGAAAATACTATGAGTACATTTTAATACTGTTTAGCAAAAAGTACTACCCTAAAGCATCATTACAACACATTATTTCGGGCTACATAACACAGCAGAAGCTAATTTCATTCTGTGCTTGAATGGTAGATGGGGGGATGACAGAAGTTGTCTGTTTTCCATGGACCAAGGCATTAAGTGATCAGTGCTTCCACAGAGGAAAGGAGTTTGTATCCAGAAGCAAATTTCTTGATCTCATGTCTGAAGAGGAGGATCAGCAAATATTTGGCAGAAACTAGAGGGAAGTTCCCCTTTTATGTATGCCAGTCTCCTCTTGGGAGGATCCTTAATACTGTGAGAAGTCACATGAAGGCACAGAAGTTATCTTTCCATTTCATATCTTCTTTGGCCTGAGCTCTTGTGGTACAAATGGAAGGTACAGAAACTTGGTTCTTTGTCATGCTCCAGCTGAACAGGTGAACATAAAGTAACAACTTTTAGTAATTACAAAGTCTCTGGTGTTCTGGGAGCAGTAAACTGCATTTGGAAGGCTGAGAGCCTCCTTAGCTGATTTCATGTCCAGTTTTACTCATACACATGATGTTTTGTCACTAGGACTAAGCAGCACACAACAAATGTCAGGGAAACATACTGCTCAAATACTGTGTTTGTAACTATACTGCTGTGCAGTTTCACAACTCCTACCCTAGACCACTATTAGATCTACTGTGCTTGGTTAGCATTGTGCATCATTAACAACTGCTCTTCAGGGAAATGTGTAAGAAAAAGTCAAAGTAGTAAAACATGATGTAAATATTTTGCCATATGTGCTCTTATGAGTTCTGACAATTCATTCAAAAGAATAATTTTAATATGCATCTCCCTCAGTCTAGGTTATTAACAGGCCCCAAACACCTGAAATATCTAAGCACAATAGAGTCATATGAATTTTCCCTCATTGTCAATTGTTGTGTGATGTGACACTGAAAAATGCATGAGCAAGGGCCAGCTGCTACTGAATTTGAGAGGTAATCTCTCAGGTTCAATGATTAGAAAATTAGACCTTTCTAAAAATACCAGAAACAAAAAAATCAGCATCAAAATCCCTCAGCCCTGTGAATTCTGAAAAATGTGCTGCTGGTCTACACAGTGTCTATCGTAAAATCATTATTAGTGAAGACAGATATACTTTTGTCACCTAACAGACTAATTAAAATTTGTAAGATGAAAATACTGCATTGCCGACTAGGCACATCTTGCAAACTGTTACATACAGGTTTTAAAACGTACTTTTAAAAAGACTGTCACGCATTTAATTTTGTCCCTTTATGGTGTTTACTGGTACACTCCTACTTTCTGGTCTATCAAATGAAAACATCCGGTGGCTCTGAAACCACTGTTCCAAGTATCTTCATTAAAGCCATGAATTTTCTTAAATGAGATGCAGCTTCTTGAGGGAGAATGAAAGGTAGGTGTCCTTTCACCAGTGTTGTATTCCTCTATAATGAAATTTCCCAAGACAGCACTGATGCTTCCTTTATAATTTCATAATTTCTTTCATTTGTTCTACATAAATCAGCAAAATGAGTCAGAGTTTCATAAGATGTAACAAACTCCAGAGGAAAGTCTCAATAGCGAACTTCTCACAACCAGTTTGTTTGATAAGAATACGCATGTTCTATCAGACTCCAGCACCAAAAATCAGTGCTCTTAGCTCACTTGATCAAACTCAATACACAAATTACCAAAAATCTATTACATAATCCTGTTTAACTTAACATAAGAGCAAGGGAGGCATTCCAGCAACTCAAACCAACATCCATCTTCGGGAAAATCAACACAGCTCTTCAGAGCAATGTCCCAACTAATAGTTTGTTGCTTTGATCAACATAACCTATCACCTTTCTACTCTCTGGTCTCATTATATGGTCATTGGTATTATGTAGCTGGTAGAGAGACACGCACTCAGTGAGATAAGAAGATTCGGTGTTTCAGGATCTAGCAATCTACAGCCACAGGCCTTACATACCCTGAGAGCAGCATTAGGCCTTTTCAGTAGTACTGATTCTTGGGTATTTTAGTTTTGGTTTTCTTTTCAATTCGCAGCATTTAGGCTTATCTTAGCACTGGAATTAAGAAAAAGAGGGTCACAGCACTGTTGGCTGTGAGACTGATGAGACCTAAAAGAAGTTAACGATGAAAACTAAACCCTCATAGTTTCCATCTAATCAGCTTTTGTTTCCTGATGGATTAGAAAAACTGTTGCATCCACTCAGAAATTAAAGACCACCTTGCCTCCACAAAAGTTGTAATTGGATGACCTATTTTCCAGGAATCATTAATTTACAGCTTTCCAGTCAGAACAGAAGAGTTTGATTTTTCTATAATGTCACATGCAGGATTGTAAACACAATACATCTTTCCAGGAAAGGTCAGCACATGAATGACATACAAAACCCAAATATATCACTCCAATTTAGTGAGAGGCAAGAGCATTGAAAATATTGAACCTGAAGCACAGTGTAATTAATAACAAATAATAACAAAATAATAATAATAACAAAAATAATTTAAAATGGCAATTATTAATGCAGCTCTAATTAATACTGGAATTTTGTCATTTCATTGCTAAGACATCAGAGAAATAGCTGAAAAGAAAACATTTTCTGTATCGCCTGAAAGACATTCTTTATTGTGATGTGCTGTTACTTGTCACAGTGTAGAGCAGTACTCTGTTCATAAACACTTTAGGTACAACTTACTGCTAGGTCTTTTAGAGAACTCTGTGGTGTGAATGAAAATAACTATTACATTACGAGAAGCTTAACAAAATAAGAGGCTACTTGGACAAATCAATATTAAATCTATCTGCTTGCCAGAGTACTCTATTTTACCATTTATCAGGTTCCTTATAGTCCCTAGAATTGTTTCCCAAATTTTGGAATCTTTTTCTTAAAGAAATTAATTTCCTTTTTTTCTTTCTAAGCTCTAAGCGATTTGGGTTTTGAAATATTTGTCTAGTGCATCACTTGAAAAAATTGGGTTTTCAATCTTCTCTGGAAACACAGAGGTTTCAGGCATTACAGTATCTTCCAGGAGAGCACCAAATTTGTGTCCAAGCCACTAAGAAGGCTCAAAAGTAAGAATTTAATTGTTCTAGTTATTAAGTATCATGTTGAATTGAAGTAAACTGCATCAAATTAAACAGGCTTCTCAGATGATTTAGACTAATCAAAAAAACCCCAAACCAACTCTAAAGGCAAGAACCAGGGAGCTCTACCTTGTGTTAGTAGCGACTCCCAGTATGCAGGTGAGAAAGCTCTGTGCCTGCAGAGACACTAAACCAATCCTTTTACGTGAACCATTGGTTTCTGTTTCAGATGAAGACCGAACAGAAAAATACGTGGCACTCACCTTAAGTGAAATTCCAACCTTGCCTCACAACTAAACCTCCTCCTCCCAAAGCATTCTACCTTCATAGTTACTACATCATCTCTTAAGTATACTCATGTCCTCAAAGTAGGGCCCAGAATAATGGCTTTAATGAAATTTGGGGTCTGCAGAGGAAGCAAGAACCTACAAGTCTATGTCTAAAAGTAATCTATATACACTTCATGTCAAGCTAGACCTTCTGAACATCTACTTGTGCCTCTCTTTATGCTCATAGCGGCATACCCATAACTACATTTGTAAATAATGTACATAAGCTATGTATTAACAAATCAGGTAGAAAACTGTCCAGAACTGTTTGTTGTGAACTGCATCATGTTCAATCCATGTCTTAAATCTCTGAGCTGGGCTGTGTCAACTATCCCCACAGTCCATTATCCCAAAGGGCTCCTGAAGAAACATAAACAGGCCTCCTTTTAAAACAGTCAGAAATAACTCTGAACATTCAACTGCATTGGGGAGAAAACAATTAGTACAGTTACTAAAGCTGCAGGGCATAATAGGCAGAGGCATAATTATATCCAAGGGGCAATCAAAACTTGCACAATAGTGACAATGGTTTGGACTCTGGATTAGTGTGACAATAGTTTGGACTCTGGATTTGGAGCAATCAATGGTCAGAATCAAAAAAGAAAAACATTGCACCAGCTGCTCTCTCTTTTTTAGTGAGGAATCAATTGAAATGCATCTGGGCTGTCCATGCAGAATTGTTCTCGTAGCACAAAAGAGAGGGCCTCACCTTCCTGGATATCTTGCCTGATTGGAAGTTAATGAGGTTGAAATGAGATTTAATGGGACACTATATTTCTTCTTGTCTTGGAAAAAATGGCCCTTAAGACATAAGGTAGTTATTACAGACACATTTCAGAATGGAATGGAATCAGAAAAGAAATCTCTCCCATGGTTTCAAAATACATTGTACAGATTGTATATATACAAAATACATTGTATAGATTGTATATACACATTGTATAGAGTGTACTTGGCCTAGGGATCATCCAGTATCTGAAGTACACTTCAGGATTGTCCCAAATGCTTCTCAGACTTAGTCCCCCAAATGCAAACACTTGTTGGCTCACAGAAAAAAACTCCCTTCCACTAGTCTAGATTGTGTTTTTCTATGTCTGGTTTACTTTGGAATATCTACCAGAGACACTTGGTATCACTTTTATTTAGCAAAGGAGTCTTGTATGGACAGAACTGTATTAAACACATAATAGTTGCAGCTTAACAAGTACCACAAATTCCCTGCAGCTTAATATGAGATTCTACAGACAACCAAGGAAATCTGAGTATCAGCTAAGGAGAAATAGTGTCACCCATTCAAAGTAATTTTAAGGTTCACACTTTTTGTTAACGGCCTAGATTATTTTATCCATCTCAAGACCATGTGCAAGACCTGTAAATTGAGGGGGGGTCTAAAAGGGCATAAGATAGGTTTAAAGATGGTCATACAGATATATGAGACACTTACTAATTCCTAGAGAAAATAAGATTTTGCGAAACACAGATTGAATTTCGTATTATTTGTAATACATATTGAAGCTCCCTTTCTTAATCATGTCCTTCATCCAACTCTAGATTAAGACACCTATCACTGTCTACATGAGTTGGGTGTCTCTACTTGTCATAGAGCCCATGTAGACCTCTTAAGAGCAACCTGTGGAGTCAGGAGAACAATTAAGAAAATCCAGTAGGCAAAACCATTCACTCAGTATAGTTATCTAGCGCTGTTTGTGATACATCCACAAATAGCAAACACAACTGGTTGTTAGAGACCTACCAGCTTTGCTGAACAGCAACTGGAAGCCAGAGAGGACACACTAAAGCCTTGCAAGTGGCAACAGATGCTAACATTTAGACAACTAACTCAGAACCCTCACAACAGTTGGTGGGGTTGTACCAGGAACCACAAGTGACCGCAGTGGAGGCTATGCCCTCACTGATGTCTGCCATCCTGCAGGGTCTGAGACAGGTAGGCAGAAACAGGGACTGGTAAGAGGTTTCACTGACAACCTGCAACCTCATGAGGGTTTGAACCAGGTCCAAGGTTTGTCTAAAAGATCCAGACGGGAGCAGCAGGAGATGCAGCTGAAACATGGGTTCCCTAGGCATGAGAATGAGTCTGTGGTGTAACTTATGCCAAGGGCTGAGCTAAAATGGGACTCCTGGGTCCATGTGCAGGATTAGGGCACCCAGATAAGGCTGATCAGAGACATTATAGCCCACAGATCCCCCATGGAAACTGATGGGGTTTTGCCTTGCTCTCCAGACCCTGCTGCCCAGTTCAGCACAAGCATCAATGAACACCCAACTCCTGGAAACACAGATACCCACGTTCAGGTGTTGCAATCTGGAACTGGATCACTCTCTAGGCACACAGCTCAGCTGCCAAAACACGTGTCTGTTGCAGTTGGAGATGCCACATCGTACTCAAGACAGCAGGTATTATACAGGGCTGTGGTCAAAGCTGTATGTCTTTTTCTAGAGCAATGTCAGGGGGCCAGGTGGGACACTGTGAGGCGCATCTGGTGCCTATGTGTAGGTGGTGAATCTCATCTTGGGTATCTTAATTCATGAAGAGGTTTTAAAAAATCAGTGGCATGGCTGATGCGAAAAGAGCACTTCAAAAAATGTTAATTGTCTCACAAAACCAACTTTTAGACAATGCCATGACAAAACAGTAAGGCAGCCAAGCACGCTTGTGTGAAAGAAGATTTGGACAGGACAATCCTTTTCAGGAACCACAACAACTATACCCAATGAGCAGCTCTTACTACGAGGTGCACATTAAGTAAAACAGTCCACAGAAGCAGCTTCTGATCACTCAACAACAGTAAAAAAAGGCTCTTTGTTTTCACCTAATTCTATAAACTAGCAACAACAGCATTTGACGTCTTGCTTTTTTTCTAACAACATGCTGTGGGAAGCTGCTTTTGTAGTAGCAACTGTTATATCTTGTTGCGGTGGTCCGGCCCACTGAGGGACTAAGTCACAGCCAGTGGATAGATTTCCCTGCCCAGGACTCCAACCCTGGAGGCAGGGCCATGGTATAAGATCACCTCCCACTGGGTGTCATTCTTGCAGCATCTCCTCCCCTCTTTCTAGACTCTTCCTTGGTTCCTTGATCTTCATTGGTGCCTCTATATATACCTATTCATAAGGTTAATTTACTATGTATTAATTTCTAGAAAGTTCTCGGTTATTCAGTTCGTGATTGGTTTGTTCACCTAAGTTCCTCCCCTGCTTTCCCCCTATCGGCTGTATGTCATTACCCTTCATTTCCCTATTAATCCGTTTCCCCTGTGCTCCCCCCCCGCCGTTCACATACAAAAACCGCAGGTGCAAGAGCCTTGCAGCTTTTTTCTGGTGCTTTTCCTTCAGCCTAAGTCCTCATTGCTGTTCTGCCTTCTTTGGGACAATAAAGCTGGATTTGTAAGCCTAGAAATCGGCCCTTCTTTCTCCTTTTGCCGCGGTCCTCGTCACATAGCAATAGCATTGCCATAGCCAGCCTTTCTGGGAGCTTCTGAAAGCACGTTTACATCAGCAGACCCAAGTTCGCTTCGCCTAGCCACGCCCCGCCGGGCACACTGGACCAGTTGTCTCTGCCAGGCTACTGGGCAGCTAGTGGCAGGGACGATACAGAGTGGCACCCAATGTGGGGCTTTCTGGACAGCCAACCAGAGAGTCCTTTTGGTGCTCCAGCCAGTGCGGAGACTGTGCCTAGATTCTTCGCATTCATCACCAACTGAGACTGCTACAGACCTTTGTGTGACCTCGCCGCTTTTTACACGGCTGCAGCTCCCAGGAGAAAAAAATGCCAGAAAAAAATAACCCTCATTAACCCCGTGAGGACCGGCGCTGGATGGCGGACCTGCCCTGAAGTTTTTTAGTTTCCGGACCAGTTTGCTGTAGTTTGTAGGTGAGTATCTCCCAAATATTACTCTTCTTTAATGGAATACTCTCTTATCCTGGTTCCGGGGCCGTTTCTTTTCTATTTTTCTTATACCTCAGGCAGGGTGGGATTTGGGACGCAGACTTCTCTTTCTCCTACAAAAATGGGGTCTAAGCTGTCCACGCCTCAGAAAGAGGTTTATTTCCAAGTTGTGGGCACCGTTCTAGGGGAAGGAAAACATTTTTCAAAGGGAAAAGTTAAAAGGTTTGTTCACTGGCTCTTTGTTAATTTTCCCCGGGCGTCTCCCGGCCGAACGCGTGACATCCAGTTTTGGAATGAGGTGGGAGTGAAAGCATCCTCCCTCAAAGCGGCGGGAGACAAGGCAGCGGCTGAGTTTTATCCACTTTTAATTGCAATTTGTGAGTCGCTCAGCCCCTGGGGAAAGGAAACGAAGAAGCCAGACAGTTAAACCCCAGTTTCTACACGTCTTTCTCCCTCCGCCCCTCCCAATCCTAGTCTTTTTACCCCTAAACTGGAGAGATCGGGAGGTGCAACCTGCCACGAGGCACAGGATTGCTGCCATCTTCCTGGCCCTCTGCGTTCTCCTCAGTGCCCTTGTCGAGACGGGAGCCGCGAACCTGTCCCGGAATCTTCCCTTAACCTGCTATCCTTCCCTATTCTGCCCTGTTCTACCTCTCATGTTGTGCCGCAAAATAGCAGTTGCTCTGTTCCTTTGTCCCTGGGTTGCTGCCTTCCACAAAACGGCGATTATACCATTTCTTTCTCCCCGGGTTCTCCACAAGATGGCGGACGCCATGTGGCGCCCCCTTCTTCTTCTCATAATTCCTCTTTTCCCGCCAACTCCAATCCCTTCCTTTCTCCAACTCCTCCCCTTCCTGGCCCTAGCGCCATCCCTATAGAGAGTTCCCTGGACCTGGGAAACTCCTCCCACAACCCCTTCCTTCCTGGTTACAGCCACGCCTTTCCGGACTATACTTCCGGTTCCCACGCTCCCACATCTGGTTCCCACGGTCACCATACCGGATGTGGAGAGCCTGGGACCTGGAACTCGGAAGTGGATACCCCTTTTGCCGCACCAGTCACCTATAACAAGTAGGGTAACAACCCCATATGGAAGCCCTTTGAAGCCCAAGGCTTAAAGGAGCTTTGCAAAGCACAAAAGGAGTATGGCAGGGAGAGCCCCTATTTAAAACTATTCTGCGGGCCACGTTTTCTACTACAACAATGGTCCTGCATGATATTAAAAACGTTTTTTCATGTTTACTTTCTCCGTTGGAATACCAAATGTGGTATGCAGATTGGAGAAAGCAGATGAGAGAACTCCTTCCCATACTCCTGCAGGACACAGCCAATGTGGGCATCACCCTAGACCATCTCTTGGGTGAGGGGTTGTTATCCAAGCCTCAAGACCAGGCCTGCACTATTCCAGAGGCTGCTTTAAATTCAGTGCAGGACACAGCAGAGCGAGTATTCCTTTTGTTGCCCCCAAAATTGGCACCTGCTCTAAATTATACTCAAATTAAACAAAATTCTAATGAGGCTCTTATTGATTTTATAGATAAATTGTGTGTGGCTGTGGAGAAGCAAGCTGAAGATTTCAACTCAAGGGAAATCATCATCACATCCCTAGCAAAGGCCAATGCTAACAAAGCCTGTAGGAAGGTGATCATGACCCTCCCCTTTGATCCACCGCCCACACTTACCCAGATGATCCAGGCCTGCACCAGACTGGTGCCGGTCAATAATTTAGCTACCAGTTTGGCCCCTAAAACACAGGGGGGAGCTGTAGGCATGGTGTCAGACCTGGAAGTCACAGCGGGAGAGACAAACTCCTCTCCCCTACTTTGTTATAGGTGTGGGGGGAAAGGACATACATCCCGATACTGCAGGGCTCTGGCCCACATGATTTGCCCACCCATGAATAACCATTTTCCCAAGTCTGTTTCCCCAGGGCAACAGGGAAACTAGCCTCCCAGCGCGTCCACCTAGCTCCGCGTGGCCATATAAATGGAGCTGGGCTATCAACACCACCAACAAGTGACAACCTACTGGACGCGGTGACTGGGCTGCGGATGAAGGTGACCTGCCATGAGTCATGCCACATCCAGGACTCCCAGAGGAAACTGATTGCGGTCGTCCTTCAGCCAGCAGCCAGTAAACTACCCGATGTGACTCACCTTCTCGTCACTGGGGACACTCAGCAGACACCCACCAGGATCGGAGTCTCCTCTGAGCTCACAACAGTGGGCCCAGAGGGACACTTCCTCCTCATGGTACGGTGTATCCATCCTCCCCACTTCCTACCCAAGGGCCAAATTATCGCCCAGGCCATAACATTGCCTAGGCTTCTGTCAGCACCTGCCGTCTGCTGGACAGAGGTCATAAGAAGTGATAAGCCCCTGGTGCAATGTCAACTGCGCCAGGGAGCTGACCGGTTTCAGGTCACCGGGATGATGGATATGGGTGCAGATGTAACGGTCATTCCTACAGAGAAGTGGCCGTCAGAATGGGAGCTGCAACTGCAGGGCATTGTCTCCGGGATAGGGGGAACTCAATTGGCCTGACAGAGCAAAAAATTGATTAAATTGGAGGGTCCAGATGGACAGGTGGCCACCATTCGCCCGTTCTTCTTGGACACTAAATTTACACTGTGGGGGAGGGATGCCATGTCCCAATGGGGCGCTACAATTAATATTAACCCAAAGCCCCAGGATTTTTAAATGTGGCCACTGGGGTGCAGCGCACCACCCAAAAACTTAATTGGAAAACAGATTCACCAGTCTGGGTCGACCAGTGGCCACTCAGAAAGGATAAATTAACCACGCTCCACGCACTTGTGGAGTAACAGTTGGTTAAGGGCAATATCGAGCCAACCAACAGCCCCTGGAGCTCACCCGTTTTTGTTATCAGGAAACAGGGTTGAGACAGGTGGAGACTTTTGCATGACTTGCATAAGATTAATGACGTGATAGAGAACATGGGACCCCTCCAACTCGGCATGCCATCACCCGCTATGCTGCCACAGCATTGGAAGATTGCTGTCCTAGATATTAAGGACTACTTCTTCCAAATACCCCTCCATCCTGCAGATGCCCCTCGGTTTGCCTTCTCGCTTCCATCCATCAACCGAGAAGCTCCCATGCGATGTTACCACTGGCGAGTTCTGCTTCAAGGCACGAAGAACTTGCCTACCATCTGCCAGTGGTACGTTGCCAAGATTCTGTCACCCATCCGCATCAGGGCGGAGAAGGCCATCATCCTTCATTATATGGATGATGTCCTAGTCTGCTGCCCCAATGATGACATGCTGGAAAAAACTTTACACATGGTTATCGAAGTACTAGAGACCTGGGATTTTGAACTCCAGGCCGAGAAAGAGCAGCACACTTCCCCTTGGAAATATTTAGGGTTGAAGATAACTGAAACTTCTATTGTTCCACAGGCTATCAAGATTAACGACAACCCAAGAACCTTGCAGGAGCTCCACCAGCTTTGCAGCAGCCTAAACTGGGTGCGGCCCTGGTTAGGGCTTACATCCAAGGACCTAGCCCCCCTCTTTAGTTTATTAACTGGAGGAGGGGACTTGACATTGCCCAGGTCCCTGATGGCAGAAGCAAGGCAGGCCATTTGGAAGGCAGAGGAGGCGATCGGCTCCAGACAGGCAAACCAGTATCTGCCTCACCTACCATTTCAGCTAATTGTTCTAGGCAGGGTGCCACACCTCCATAGCCTCATCTTCCAATGGGACGAGGGGCGCAAGGACTCTTTGATTATCATCGAGTGGGTGTTCCTTCCGCACCAACCATCCAAAACCATCACTACGCCACAGGAACTAATGGCGAGTCTTGCCATCATGGGTAGAGCCCGACTCCACTCCCTGGTGGGGTGCAATTTCACATGCATTTATTTACCTATCGTCTTGGATCAATTGGAACATCTGGTCCAGATGAACCAAAATTTACAATTTGCTTTGGACAGCTACTCCGGTCAAATTTCAAGTCACAGACCAAAACATAGACTTTTCAATGAGGCATTTTACATTATACCACGAGAGGTTCAGAGCAGGAAACCTATCAAAGATGCCCTGACACTCTTTATCGATGGCTCTGGAAGGTCCCACAGGTCTGTTATTACCAGGAAGGATCTGAAGATACAGAAGTGGGAATCCAATGTCGAGGAGGTTCAAAGATCGCCTCAAGTTGCTGAATTATCAGCCGTCGTCAGAGCCTTTGAAAGGTTCCCTGAACCTTTTAACTTAGTCACAGATTCTGCCTATGGGGCCGGAATAGTTATGAGAGCTGAAGGTGCTCTACTAAAAGAAGCTTCTACTGAGAAAATTTATAACTTGCTCTCAAAGCTAGTGAAGCTAATCTGCCACTGAGAGCAACCAGTTTATGTAATGCATGTGAGATCACACACGGACCTACCAGGGGAGGTTGCCGAAGGCAACCAGAAGGCTGACATTTTGGCCTCTCCAGCAGAGCTCGCGAAGCTCCCCTTAGTGTTCGAGCAGGCGAAGATCAGCCACACCATGTTCCACCAAAATGTGCCTGCCCTAGTCCGCATGTTTCATCTCACATGGGATCAGGCAAAGGCCATTGTGGCTACATGCCCCAGCTGCCAAACATACCAGCTACCATCTCTTGGCAGCGGGGTCAATAAAAGAGGCATTAACAGCGGTGAGGTGTGGCAGATGGACATGACACACTTCCCGGAGTTCGGCTGGTTAAAGTATGTTCCCATTTCCATTGATACCTTTTCTGGAGCCATGTTCGCCTCTGCCCACACCAGCAAAAAGGCCAGGGACATCGCAAAACATCTTGTCCAGGCCTTCGCCGTGCTGGGAATGCCAAAAGAGATCAAAACAGATAATGGGCCTGCCTACACATCCAAGCAATTCGAATGCTTCTACCAGCAGTGGGGGATTCATCACACCACCGGAATCCCCCACTCCCCATCTGGGCAAGCCATTGTAGAGAGGGCCCATCAAGATCTTAAGCAGGTGCTTCCACAACAGGGCGGAATGGACAAAACCAACTCACCCATGGTTAGGCTGTTGAAGGCACTCTTTACCATCAACTTTCTTAACAGTTCATTCGAGGTGCCTGAACCACCCATTTTTTGACATTTCTATAATCGTTTCAGGCAAAAGCTGGTGGAGCAGACAGAGGTTCTTGTCAGGGACCCTGAGACCCAGCAAGTGCAGGGACCATTCCACCTCATCACCTGGGGTCATGGATACGCTAGTGCGTCCACCCCCCAGGGGCTGAGGTGGATCCCTGCCAAGCGGGTAAAACCTTATGTCCCTAAGCCTGCAAATTCAAAGGATGTTAAAGCAGCAGCATGGTGGTGCAGACGCCGAACGGCCCCCCCATAAGTTTTATTCTTCCCAAAGTTGCATACGTTTCTCGCCTTTCATCTTCCCAGATTTCACCCCTGTCTATTTTGTTCACAATTAGAAATAGCTTGCTGTCCCGTGACTGCTACCACCATCGACCTCATCCCGCTGACCAGCTTGGTGCTCCTCCTTGCCTGCATCCCGACTGGCGGACCTTGGATCATGCCACAAGCAAAGACGAATGTCTGGGAGCTCTTAGCCAGATCGCGGGGGCAGGACCATATCCACCTCAGTGTCTCAGACCCTGGCGATCCAATGTTGACCTGCCTGGTGGAGATCCTTCACAACTCTTCCAAGTATCCCCCTTCCCTACTTACTTTGCGTGACGCCATAAATCAGAGTACTCACCGGGTCGTGGCAGGACCCTCCACCCAGATCACGTTTAATACCCCTGTGGTCAATCCGTTAGTTCTATGGAGGGACTGGATGAGAGGCCTGCCAAAGCTGTCCGGTGAGCCTGCTGATTTTAACATCCTTGGCTCTTCTTCTGCTCCATTTTGTGTTCAGTTTATGTTCACTCCTAAGGCTCAGAAAGAGTTGTACGATGATATCGCCCAGCACGATCTAAAATATCAAGCCGCGACGTGGTGCAACAAGATTGCCCATGTCAAAATATCATCCACTGAAGACAGTACCCCCAGGCAGCTGCCTAAGGGGCTGTTCATGATTTGCGGCAATCGTGCTTGGGCAGGCATCCCCTCTCGCCTTCTTGGAGGGCCGTGAACTTTAGGGCAGCTGACGCTGTTTACCCCCAGCGCCTCTAAAATTGTTGATTGGCAGAACAAGAACAAAACCAAATTAGCTCGCCAAAACCACAGTTTTGACGAATTAGATGAAAATTGTTATTCAGAAATTTTTCATTGGTCTAGACTTCACTGCTCCTCTGTGTCTGTTTTTCTGTCCTGGGTGGCCGCAGAGAAGGCTCTAGGTGAACTGGGCACCCTAGAGTGTTGGGTGACTAAACAAGCCAATTTAATATCCACTGCCATTAGCAACCTCTTCGAAGATGAGGAAATTACCAGAAAGGCGACATTGCAGAACCGTGCGGCTATAGACTATCTCTTGTTGCTATGTAACCACGACTGCCAGGAGTTCGAGGGTCTGTGCTGTTTTAACCTGACCACAAGAGCCCCAGACGTCCGCTGGGCATTGCGAGGGATGCAGGACCTCGTTCAACAGTTAAAGGAGGAGTCCAGGAGCTGGCTCGAAGATCTGTTCTCGGGATGGGGACTTTCGGGGTAGTGGACCTCTTTAGTAAAGATACTGGGGTTTTTCTGTTAATCGTTTTGGCTGTTTCCTTCTCCTTTCGTATCATTAAGAAGGTCGTTATCAATTATTTTTTAAATTGAAAAAAAACCCAGTGGATATGTTGCAGTGGTCCGGCCCACTGAGGGACCAAGTCACAGCCAGTGGATAGATTTCCCCGCCCAGAACTCCAACTCTGGAGGCAAGGCCATGGTATAAGATCACCTCCCACTGGGTGTCATTCTTGCAGCATCTCCTCCCCTCTTTCTAGACTCTTCCTTGGTTCCTTGATCTTCATTGGTGCCTTTATATATACCTATTCATAAGGTTAATTTACTATGTATTAATTTCTAGAAAGTTCTCGGTTATTCAGTTCGTGATTGGTTTGTTCACCTAAGTTCCTCCCCTGCTTTCCCCCTATCGGCTGTATGTCATTACCCTTCATTTCCCTATTAATCCGTTTCCCCCGTGCTCCCCCCCCGCCGTTCACATACAAAAACCGCAGGTGCAAGAGCCTTGCGGCTTTTTTCTGGTGCTTTTCCTTCAGCCTAAGTCCTCATTGCTGTTCTGCCTTCTTTGGGACAATAAAGCTGGATTTGTAAGCCTAGAAATCGGCCCTTCTTTCTCCTTTTGCCGCGGTCCTCGTCACATAGCAATAGCATTGCCATAGCCAGCCTTTCTGGGAGCTTCTGAAAGCACGTTTACATCAGCAGACCCGAGTTCACTTTGCTTTGCCTCGCCGATACACTTTGCACTGCCGGAGGCACACTGGACCAGTTGTCTCTGCCAGGCTACTGGGCAGCTAGAGGCAGCGACGATACAGTATCTCCTGTGTGTACATATACAGTACATAATGTTTATGGGTTTAAGCACTAAAATATATTTTAACTGTAATCTGTAAAGTAAAAAGTCTCATAACTGCATGTAGAAAAATAGAGAGGTAAATATGCATATACATGAAATAGAATATTGCTCTCTTAGAACAATAAAGTGTGACTTTTAATGACTGTGAATAATTAAAATATACATGGGGATAAAGGTAACTGCTACTGTACTTTCTGTAAAAAAAAAAGAACAGGTAAGATGGAATTGCTTGAAAAACAGAATACAGATGGAATTTCTGGTAAATCCTCAATGGCTTTTGATGATAATTTCACAGATGAAAGAATTATGCAGAAATTCTCTTTTTTTTCCCCCATTCTGAACTTCAGAGTCGATTAAGAGGCTGAGCATACTCACGGTATGTTAGCAATCAGCTGTGCAGAGATTAATATTTAAATCTCAAGAAATTTCTTGCAATACAATGAAAATCTGTCATTTTCTGAATATACGTCATACTGTCATATATGAGTTTATACGTTTTGTTTATTCCACAAGCTTTGATTTAGAGTGGCAATTTTCAGTTTACAACTTAAGTGGAAGATGAAAAACAGCTGTATTCATTGTTTAAAATCTAAATGTTTTTACTGTTGGCATCAGCTGAAGAAGCTTAATGGTTTTGATAGAGAAAGTCCTGAGGCTCTGCAAAGCAACTGTGCTCTGTTCTCTCCGGACATGGGATGATTCAGTTTCTCCATGGTGATTCATCTGGGTAATTCAACTCCGGGTTGTCAAGTCCAGAATAGGCTCTTATCCAACTGTATTCAAAAAGAGATGGGAATGGATGACTGGGAAATCTAAATTACCTTCTTCTCCAGATAAATCTGCTGCATGTATCCTTACACATAGCCACCTTCGGAGTTTGGTACAGGCCCACCATCTGATCTACTATTCAGGCTAAGATTTCAGGCTTTCAATGTTCTGTTTCTGGGATAATGAGCACTATACTCTTTCCTTTATCCTTTCAGTGGGCTGAACTGGGAGTCCTCATTTGTTATCTTTGGAGAGTAGTAATAAAAAGATCATTCTATACTTAAGGTTAGTTGACCTCTCAAGTGTTGCAGTAATGCCAGGAAATAAGGTAAATAGACCATTTTCACAGCTTTCAGCTTACCAGGACCCCCAGAGCACACATAGCACCAGTTGCAACAGAGAACTTGCAAAAAGACACAGAACTGAAGTGATAGTGTTGGCTCAGAATGAACTGTAGGTAGGTGAGGTGGCCAGGGAACAGAAAAATCATTGCTAAGTGAGATTACAAGAAAAAAAAGTAAAGCTTAAATCTCCTCTCAAACTTCCAGTGCCATGGCCTTTTTAGGTCAGTGACCACCCCAGAGACAAATAATCCTGGAGGGAACTGAAAAAGATGGGCCTAACAGGGGTGGTATTTCTTGCAAGCCTCCCAAATGGCCCACATCAACAGTTTGGTGAATCTCAGCACAGAGATAAATCCACCAGACTGCCTTTTTATACTTTAATATCTAGAATTTGACTTTTCTTTATCTAAAGCCTCTAGAGTTGCAGAATGAACTTGAAAGCAGGACTGAATGTAAACCAAGAAGAGATGGCCGCTTGAGTTCACAGAAGACAGCAGTTCTGCACAGCATTAATCAGTAAAAGTGATAATTCAGATGCACATTTTAGTGCGTCATACCTTTGCATTGCTAATTAATTGTAGATCAAAGCACGGACAAAACTTAGAAAATTTGAACTATTTATATGCTTCTTATTGATGAACATAGCAGAAACAGTGCTTTTGCAGCATTTTCCCCCTTGTATTTGAAGAATTGAGCACAAAAGAACTCCTTGAAAGCACAGTAAGCATGTAGGACTAGTTCAGTAAATATACAGTCTCTCTCATTTGGTGTGTCAGTGGACCTAGCCTAATGTCCATGTGACTGTCATGATAGTTGTAGGAGTTCCCTCTACAGTCACTCCTCCCCACCCAACTCCCTCTCTGGTCCCAAGTCACATTTGCATTTAGGATTTAGCATCATGCAATTCCTGCAGAGTCCTTTACTGTTTATTACTGTCTCTATGTATATCAAAGAATGAGGAAATAAAAAGAAAGTAATGCTAAGCTCCTCCTTAGCCCTAAGCAAGATTTTCAGCTTAAAATCACCATTACAGAAAATTCTTGGTAAAGGACAGAAAAAACCTAATACTTGAGACATAATTTTGCTTAAAAGGACTTTTTTCCTCTTTCCCCTCTTTTTTTGTCTCAGAATTTTGAACTAAAAGAAAAGAGTACCACAAATTCTGTTTCTTCATGGGGATACTCCATTTGCTCCTGCACTGAAAGAAACCCCTCAGAGATGTACCTTATTTCTACAAACACAGTTACTAGCTGTGCAAACAGCTGGGGTATGGACAACAAGTATAACCAACAACATCGTATAATCAAGAAGTCAAGTCAAGAAGACTTGGAAAAGTGGAAGGGGAAGAAAAGGGAAAATATAACGTCTCTGTAGGGTTTCAAAGCTTGTATTAAATCCCACCATCTTTCTGTCCTCAAGAAATTTGGGGAAGGAACTACCATTCTCAGAGAAACAGATCCTTTTACTTCCCAGTATTTTTCTCTTTGGTGAAGAGGAAAGCTCAGTAGCTCTTGAAACCTCCCTCTCTTCTACACCGAGAGAAGAAAATAAAGACTAAGTGACAATAACATGCAGAAGAGTTAATAAACATTCTAGCAGTCAGGATGCAGGGGTTGTGTTTCCACTGAAAGTAGAAAAGTGCATTTGGTAGAACAGGACTGATTCAGAGCAGAAATTGCAAACACTGACATAAGCCAAATTTTACATTGTGTAAAATGTGCAGAAGTAGTTCTCACTCTCCAGTGCCTTTCTGTAGGAGATCTAAATAACAGCTCACAGACGACAGATACGTCAGTTCGTACTTATGTAAGAAGACTATTTTCTTATTACCACAGTTCATGGTAGACATTAATTTGTACTAGAAAGGTACTATATAATAAATTGCAATTCATCATCTCAGAGCAAAAAGTCTGTCCAACAAAGCAACAGGTAATTTGGGTTAGAATTTAGGATTGCATTGGGAGTAGATTATAAACTCCTTGGAGCATCTTTGTTTTCCTGTGTTGTATTTATAACAATAAGAGTAATTGAGCACTGCTTCCTAGTTATGCTTCATCAGCACTGCCACCACAGACCCCAGCACCCACAGGGAGCTTTACAACACATGCGCAGTCTGAAACTATTAATCTACTCACTCTTATATACCCAGTATTATTATATAGCACTGGTGAAAGTAATCCACAAAATGAAACCAAGGAAATATTCTCTTCTTTGTAAGATGGTGACCACTAAGCTGCATTTAGTTGAGATTGGGTTCTATTCTCAATTACTGGTGAAAATGTACTGTCAACTCTGATCTCAAGCAGTTCAAGCATGATGATGTTACATATGACTACAAATGTCCTTTTATTTTCAGCCCATATTTTAGCCCTCTGCAAGCACAAATGCAAATGTTATCTCTGTTTGAAAATTGCAGAAAAAAATCCTGTACCCACCAAAAATTAAAATCTTACCTGTTCACCGGCAACACCTTCTTCAAAATCAGCAAGTTAAATATATTGCATTCTTAAGACACAATTAAAGAAACTGAAAAAGTAACTGACCTCTTGCCGTTTGAAATTTTGAACATATTCTTCAAACTGTTCATCTTTAGTTTCATCTGCTTTTCCTAGTTTTTGAAGTACCTATAGTGAAAGGAAAAAGGAATAATTCAGTATTTATGACACAAACCAAAACCACTGCTATTTTCAACACTTCTGTTCTTGCAGTTAGGCATACATAGCATTTCACTTTAGGGTGTGTTTCGTCCTCTACAATTTTCAAAGTTCACACAAGAAACTATTTTGTCAAAATAAAAAAAAGGATAAAAGCAGAAGTATGGGGGTGGGTGTGTGTATGTGTGTGGAAATGTACTTCCCAGCATGGAGTCCTTGGGAGAATGTTGCTTGGTTTTTTTTAGTGAAGCAACTTTTCTTTTAGTAAAGACTCTCATGGTTTCAAAGCAAGAAGGAATGAGAGAATTTTGCTGGCACTACAAATTGTCCTCCAGTTCAGACAAAGAAAGGAAAAAACCTCACTAGGTTTTTCTTCTCATTACATCCAACAGTATTAACATTATTTTTATCTGCATAATTTTCAACATAAAGTCATAAAAATTAAAGAACTGTGAGGCTGATACTTATTTAAAACCTGGTGCTCATTTTGCTCCCCTCATTAATTCATAAGTAAATTGTCATCCACTAGATAATAAGTATGCTACAATAATTCAGCAATAAGGGCTATTCAATCAGCAATCTCAATCAGTAATTTGACACAGCTACACTTCATGCTGTATTTAACCACAATAAATGCATTCTATTATTAAATCCCATTGCTATCTATTCATTATAATACTGAAGACTTATACATAGCTGCAAATAGGCTTCACCCTGCTTGTAAAGCAATCCCCAAATCTTTATAGAGTACTTGCTTGTGGGAATGAACCATCCCACAGACTGATGTTCAGACTGCTCTCCCATTACAAATTGACCAAACTATCTATTTGCACAGTTAATAACAAAACCAAACAAATTAAACCAAAACAAAACCCAGAAGCCCCACAAAATTGAAACAGTAGCAATTAGCAAATACTGTGAATAAACATATAAACATTACCACCTATTCTTCTCAAAACAAAGAATGCACAGCTCCAGTGCTACTATATTCTTTCTCAGACCACCTTCTTCTCCCAAGCCCAGCCAGTCTCACAGCACAAAATGAGACTGCACAAATGGGTGGTGAGCATTGCTACTGTGGAAACAGGAGGTCAAGATAATCATGAAGGTGACACAACACTACCTGTGGACATGACATGTGAAAGGAAGTTTTGACATAATTAGATCAGAAAGACAGAAAGAATGATATCAGAGAAGAAAAAAAGACATAGACTGGCCTTTTGCTGCCAATAGCTATGTTCATTTTCTGGCATACGTGGGCATTTTTGGTTGCTTTTAAGACAGCTAACTAGTCCCAAAACCCTCATACATTCTCATCACCAACCTCTTCATAAAATATTAGTAAGTATCACAGAGAATTTCACAGACAAATAATTTAATTTTACATTTTGAATCATCACAGGCCTTCACATTGCTCCTTGTCACCAATGAGCCAAACAGTCTGCCCCCAACTGTGGCATGGCTTTGATCTGCATCGGGGGCTTTCTGAAAATCCAACACTTCCTCTTCGAAGAGGTGGCTGCCAGGTAAGCCTCCTGACCACGGCAATACATTCAAACTACATTTGAAGCAAGAAGCACTTTAACTGTAGTATGAGCAATTCATAACATATGTAACAAACTACAGCATCAAAACTTGTTGTGATAGACTCTCTTTTCCATATCGGTGCACATCCACATTTTCAAATGTGCACTCAGGCCCAATAGCGCGAGGCTCAGAAGGGAACAACCTCCTGTAGCACCTACCTCCTATGGTTTGGGAGTTTTTTATCCTATCTCCAGCTTTCTATTTCTATACAGACATTTAGCTGAACTAAGATGCAGTTGTTATAATCTAGCCTCTACAAACACCAACCCTAATCTTAATCCAGATAATTTATAAAATAGTTTCTCAATTTTCCCAATCCAAATCAGAACTATAAATAGGTCATATGGTTGGATATAAAAGTTCCAAGCCAGAGACTTGGCATTAGCTAAAGAAACTCACCCTCATGGAAGTCTTGCAGCTCATGCAACGTACACAGATAACGGGGGTTCACTTACTCTTTTGCTAAAAGAAATCCTAAGCCTATCCCCACAATTCCATACAGAGACTGTGGAGTAGACTGGGGCTAAAATAAACTATTCTTCACATGTTCTTTTAGATCCCATTCATATAACTCCATGGACTACTGAATGTGCAGCTCAGACATTTACAACTAACCTAATTGTATTCACAAGTTTACCATTGGTAGTCTAAATAGAAAAGTGGCCAGGCTGACAGTCACAGAAACTGAACCACCTTTCAGCACTAGTTTGTGCATTTCTGTCTCAAAGTGGAAGTCTCTTGTCAACAGAAGTCTATAGTTTATTTTTGCTCAGTTAGATCAGCACCTTTAGGGTGTTTTTGGGGCAGGGTTAAAGCCAGATGAAGGCCTGTCTGCCCTACACAGGGGTTACTCTAACTCCACCACCCCCACCTCATGGACAAGCTGAAATAAATTTAAACATATTATTCATCTTGTTCTGTGGAACATGTGTGTTAAAGTCAGGGTTTGGTCTATGGCTAGGATTAGGAAAAGGCAAGTAGCACTAGATTTAGAACAAGAGAAAATAGACTTGAAACACACAGGTTATTGGAAAGCATCTGATGGTTCTTAGTGGTAAAACAAAGGCTGTGCTTGGGAGCAGCAAGTGTCTAACCTCCCCCTTAAGCCTCAGTTTGACCACCCTTCTGGATAAGGATTAACTTTAGTAACAGGAATAGCTCAGTTTATTGGTGGCCCATGAGGACAGGAGGAGGAGGGTAGATGGATTATGTTTCACAGAAGCTTTGGAGGGCTCTACAAAGTGCTAAAGAAAGGAAATCTGGACTGATAAGCAGCTAATATTTTATTCCAGGTCCATGTGGTAAGTAATCCATATCATGGATTTGAATTCGGGTTATTAGAAAGAAAAAAAAAAAGCAGAGGAATCAAAGATCTTTAACATTCGTTGGCCTGTAGGGCTTGAATGAGTCCAGAACTTAGTGAAGGCAAGTGGCTAGCATTCCTTTTTCTTAGCATACCCATACAGAGAAATAACATTCGACGTTAAGTTTGAGAACATCTATCAATGTGTATGAACAGTCTATATCATTTACGATAAAATCAATTTTAAAAATTAAAGAAAGGGACATGAACTGAATCTCAATAAATGCTCTATACTCAAGGTTTTTGCAATCTTCTGAAGATGGTATAAAATAGTTGATGAACATGTTCACTCTATTAAAATAAAACAGGATAAAAGCTACCTCATTTCATATAATTAAACTAAATCAGCTACCACTAAGCTTTCTCTTGAATTGACATAAAAAGATTTTTTTTAAAAAAAGAATCTTAAAATGAGTATCAGTGTTGATCCAGCATGTTGCTAAGAATATATGAACTAAATAGTTAAGTCCAATTAGCATTGAGAATGAAGTAAAAGCTAAATTTAATACAACAGTAAATTTAGATACTGTCAAGTAAATACATGTAGAGAGGAATTGCCAGGTGATGTGTACTGACATAACATATGACAGATTCTACACTGACACACAAATTTTGAGTAAGAACATTAATCATGTCTGATATAATTTATAAATGTCATCAAGAATATTTCCACTTGGAGGTGCTACATCTTCAATAAAACTTTCAGATGATGTAAGAATAAACAATACCCCCTTTAGTCTTCTAAGTGCCTTTATTTACCATATAATACATTCAATTTTATGAAGATCTTGAATTCAAATGAGTAGTTTTAGAATGATTGTAATGTGAATGCTGTTAAGTGCTTTCAACATACCGAAGAAACTAATATAGTAAAATAAACTACAGATTAGCTTGAAAAAGCTTGATTACACTGAAAAATCTTGTCTTGAGGCAAGAATGAGAGTGTTATACCACCTACTGAGACTACCACCCTGACAGGCCTAGCCATCCTCTCCTAAAAAAGTTTTTAAGACTAAGGCAATTCAAGGAAAGAAAAAAAAAAATTAAAAAACCCCCAAACAACCCTGAAACTGATTCTCTGATGCAAGCTGTGGCCACCCAGGAGCTGCCTCAAGGGCAGCTCAGCTTCCTGCAGAGCAGCAGCAGGGTGGACAGGAACTGACCTCATCAGACATCCCAACATGCATCATGCCCAGTCACACATCAGTATTCTTAAAGAACAACCAACATGTTCAAAACCACTAAGGGCAGGAAGATATGACTGCTCAAAAAGGGCTACCCAGAAGTAGACTTCATCAGAAATTGTCAGGACCATTAAAATACTGAAAACACTAGGCTAATCTAATCTGCCCAAAGTAGCACAATTTAGGGTATAACAGAATAACGCCAGTGTGAAAAGCAAGACAAACACTTATGAGAGTTCAAAACCATTGTCATGGACTCCCCGTCCAAAATTTTTTGAGAACAGTAAAGTGCTCTGGATCTCAAGAAATGCAAACTCATGGATCTATAACACTGTTCCACAATACTTTTGCAACACCATTCCACAACATTTTTTTTACCTAATACCATACACTTCTACAACCTGTAAAAGAAATACTAGGGCTGCGTGACTAATATGTGCAGTTTTCCAAAGGAGTTTCAAGATGGTACTTCTGGGCAGAAATTGGTTAAAATGAAAACCAACCATGCAGGAAAAATCATTTTAGAATTACCCTTGTGCAAAACATCATATGGATATCAGCAAATGCTCACAAAATTTAAAGAAATATTTGGCCAATATAAAATAGAAGCTTTGAAAGAAGCTTCTTATGATACAAAACAATGCTTATCTGAGATTTAAAAAAAGAGAAACACAATGGGTTAAGTTCAAAGTAAGCATGACTATACTTTAACTTAACCAACTATGTAGTAGTATATGTCAACTCATAAAGCAAACATACATGGCCCCAAGCTTACCAGAGCCTGACAGTAATTCCAGACAGACCAAAAACTCCACCCCACCAATCATCCTGCCCCAAACCAACCATCTCCCCCCACCAAAAAAAAAACCACACAAGCACAAGCACCTCCATGTTTAAAAAGACAATTTTTAAAATGAGATGGGATGCTATACAAAGTGTCTAATACCACAAAACCATAAAAAAGTGTCAAAGTAGAAAAGTTATGCATGGTCCATGATACCCAGCTGGTATTTGAGAAGTTTTGGAGCAGAGTTTAAGAAATCCTGTTCATTCCAGAAATAAAAGCTAGCTAGGAAGATAACATATTAAAGTATAAACCCTGGTATAGAATTAATTTCAAAACTTATGTACTGACTCTCACTCAAGCATGACAGCAGGGTGTTAGCACAAGAAACAGAATACTCAAGTCATTGAAGCCACACAAGATTCCCACCTCCTCACAGTTAGCACATGCGTTGCTGAAGTGAAAACAGAGGGAGAATCATTACAAGGATGCTGCTTAGTTGTTCTGCTGCAAAGAGGGGCAGGAAGAGACAGTGCAGTGGATTACAGATATGTAAGTATAAAGCTTATGAACCTATTTGTTTAGTCCAGCTAACATAAAGCCTCCTCTCCAAAAAGGTAACATTCATATCTAACTATTCAAGATCTAGTTGGGTGGCATTTAATAATAAAAATAAAAAATAATTTAAAAAAAAATTAAAAAAAAATAAAAAAATAAAACCAATCTTTTTCTGCCATGATGTCAAAATCTACAGTCTTCTGCCTCCATTTCACTTCAGCACTGAAATTTCAAAATACGGTTAGAAAAAGAAGATAGGGAATGAGATATTTTTTAATATTGTTACACTATAGGATTAAAAATTAGATGGATTTTCATAATTAGAAAAATAATAAATATAAGATTTTTAAAAAAACTGTTAATTTTTTCTCTAGTGCTGAACACACCCAGTAAGTATAAATTACCATTTTATGACAGAGTTAAGATTCCTGTGCCTGAAATAGCATAGTATATTGCTCAGTTTCAGTTCTGCTACGAATATTTTGATCTCAGCATAGCTCTAATGCAACAGGCTCAATCGCTTCTCTTCTCTAAGCGGTTGACTGAATTTCATACTCTCTATGACATACAGTCATATGCTTTCCAAGAACTCAGCCTTGCCCTTGTACTCCTGCTGCTATTTCACCATTGTGTTCCTGCAAAAACACCAGCTGACAGTGACAAATGTTTGCTGAAGCCTCTGTTCTCATTAATATCTGCTGTGAGTTTGTGGAAAAAAAATCCCTTTGCCATTGACAGACTCTCAAAAGTCTCAAAACCTGATAAATACAGAACACTGAGCATTTTCCTATGAGATTTTTACCACAGAAAATGCAGAAAGACACTACAATAAAGCTCTTCACTTATAAGCAATTGCTTTGTGAGGTACTGGTTTCTGTTACTAATCTTATAAAATGACTGAACTTAGCTCAGGTTTCCAGATCAGCTTTAGGCCATCTGTAGTTACCAGTCCTTTATTCTGTGCACACTGGCACTACTAATGACACATAGAAAACTGATCATTCATCAAATTACAGAAAATCTTCACTGTCCTGTAATGTATTTTATATCTTTATTATTGCACTGGTAATGGTTCCCCAGACTCCCCCTAGGTCTTCTCTTACACCGGGCACAATAATGCTAATTTGTCCACCATTTACAATTGAGTTTTATTGCTCAAGTTTGACACAGTGGATCATAGCCTAGAAGAAAGGCCATCGCAGTAAACTGCACTTGGGAATGTATCATTTAGTGGCATTGTGCAGCTCCACAATTGCTATCCTAATGTGTAACATAGGCAATTTCTGCTGTACAAAGCCAAAGAGAAGTCATATCCTGAACTGCATGAATACATGAAATATGGCCCAGGTAATGGAAGAGGGCAGCTGCTAGGTACCAGGCACTCTCCAGTATGGAAGAGCATAAAGACAACTCTACAGGTCAGACTAATTGTCCGTATAATATGGACCTAAACTCTGTTGAACCTCTCTCCAAACCCCCTCAAACAAGATGACAAGGGAAGATACATGACAACCCTGTACTGCTAGTAGTACTACTAGAACTCTCTCCCAGCCACTAAAACTGAATTTCAATGAATTCTTGATGTTGTCTCTTTACATTTTATAGACCCAGTGGATTTTTCTTATTGATGGACTACCCTACTGCTTGTGAAGCTCTGATAAGTTATTCACTACTTAAAGAAGGAAGAAGGTGCTCTTCTCTTACAAATGCATTAATTTATTAATTGTAAGCTTTTGTTTGCTGGTGCTTTGAGTATTGTAAAATACCATGATCCATCATAATAGTTTGCTTAACAAATGAGAAGAGTACTGAATAACATCCAGACAAGCATAAACCATTATGATAAGCTACATTCTTGTAATCAAAATTTTAAGAGGGAAATGCAGCCTAAATGACCACTGTAAACATTATGCAATGAGAGATGATCATGGCAACCTTTCTGCAAATCACAGCCTAATTGTTCATCATTGCCCAGATAATGTAAAAATGCTCTAAAGAGATCCACAAAATAAACAAGATTATGATTGCTTTTGGAATGAAGACTTCCACCTTAGTCCTTGGTCATTCGGTTAAAACCAGAAAGGACTTTACAGAGCACACTGACCTGCATATTGCAGTGTATCACAATATGTAGGCAGACCTTTGCTCACCCTTTTCTTTGCAACATCCAGCAAATTTTATCTACTGGAAGTATACACCCTTGCAAAATTTAACACAATCGTAGCTGGTTACTGTTCTGCATAAAGTGCAACCCTAAGAGGTCCAGCAGTAAAACTTAGCTGGGCAGTAGAAATATAAGGAGACTGAAGGATGAGATTTCAAGTTGACAAAGGCCTCATTTTGCTTATGAGAAGGGAAGGAATACTAACAGCTATGTCAGTGTACTGCTAGGGACTTCAGCTTTTCTCTTAAGAACTTCACAAGACTTGGTGCTATGGGGTCCCACATGGTAAGAAGGCTCATCAGATACTCTCTGTATGTATTCTGAAAGGTGCTGATCCTGGTCAATGTGAAAACCTGGTACAGCTTCAAACAATAAAGAAGCTGTTCCCTAGACTGTGTGACTGTGTGTGAGGCTAGCCTATATAACAGAGGACAGCATCAAGATAGAGATGCCGGAACGGTGCATGGCAGGTGATTTTCATAGAATGTTGCTTAAACAGGAAAACAAAATGGAAAGAAAAAACAAACAACACAGACCAAGATATACAGAGAAAAAAAGAGTGAGAAATCAAAGAAGGAATTAAGTGGGAATCAAACAATTATGACAGAATAGGGACCAAGCTAGAAACAAAGAATCAACTTTGAGAAATCACGGGTTTGATTCATTTGCTTTCCCACAGTCATGTCAGATCACACAGGATGTCTCAAACACCTCTGTGCAGGTGGCAAACATGACATAGGATGGCAGCTTGAGGCAAGGCAGGATACAATTCAAGCAGCCTATGTGTGGGCTGCTGAACTGAACTATTAATAGCATAGTAACACCTATGATACTCAAACTTTTGAGTTTTCTGTTTCCTCACAAAATTGCTTAATACAATAATAGTGCATTTTTTGGTCACTTTACCATTGGGCAGAAAAGGTACAGAGAAGGCACATAACTTCTATACCAGGTTCAGAGAATGTTAATCATAAGCCAAAATCTGATTATTCTAGACTAGCATCTTAACCTCTGGGGTGTCCTCCTGTGAATAGCAGTACAGAAATCTGCTGTGTTCAGAATATCTGCACTAGAGCTATACATAGAGCTATAGAAGAGAAAGAATGAGACAAAAAGGCATCTCAAAGAACTGCAAAGACAAGCTCTTTGCCCTTCTCTGGCTATTGTTGCTCTCATAGTTCTTGAAAAGATTGATTACTTCTTTTGATTGAACAAGGTCTAAATTTAACTGCCTGAATAATTAGCAATGACATCCTTGGCTAAATTTCTGTGTCCTTTACTGCATCCCAAATAAAACAAAACATTACTCTGCTGAATTAAAAAAAAAAAATCCTGTCATCTGTTGTTTCTGCCTGTACTTACTCATGTAGCTGAAAAGTACCTGGATAGCTTTCTAATAGTGACCAGTGTGGCTTAGCCTTCTGGAAACTAGCTGTGCACTGAGGTTCACACCCTCTTCATTACTTCTTATTCCCCTCCCTCTTAACCAGTTCCTCCACTTTCTTGCTACCCTTTCGTTTGTCCTCTACCCTTACTGTTGAGCAGACACTTTCCTTAAAACTGCTCCCTCCAAAAAACATCAACAATGGAAGAAATATTTTATTTACTGCCTTTAAAAGCATTTCAGTTTGTTCATGGGACAACTTTATTTACCTCATCTTCTACTACCTTTTGGGCTGCAAGCTTTTCAAAGCAAGAGACTATCTGGACCTCTGCCCTTTATAGCACTGAAGACAAGGGGACCATCCTCTCAAGCTGTTTGAAGATCCTACCAAAAGACATGATTAATAATTTAACTTCTGATGGATACATTTACCTGGTGACCAGCTAATTCTTTTGCTGTCTATTTACTCAATACTCCTAGTCCTTAAGAATGAAGAAAAAAAAGGCTTAAGTGGCCACTTGCTTCCACCATATTTCCAAGGAATAAAAAGCACAGAATCAAATACAAAACAATTGCCATTGATGAAACTTCAATTTGAAACTTTTCAAATTAGTTTTAGATTGTTATTTAAAAATCGAGTAATTGCCTATATAGTACTTCTTAAAAATATGCTCAGATCTTGTCAGAGGAACATTAAAATCAACTATGAAAACATTTAGTGCAAAAATCTTTTTAAGCTGGAAGCAGCCACAATACAATAAACAATTCAATCTCCTTTACAAAAGGGCCAGTAAAGCTCATCCTTGCACAAGTAAACTAAGATAATATATTGTACCTAAGTCCTCAGCAGTGATACCTAACAGACAACGTGTTAACTCTAAATTAAATTTTTTTTTCTGAGCAAAGAAGAGAGATATCAAATGTAAGTTTTTAATTTATCTGTAGCTACCACAGTTTCATTTCTTAATCAAACATTTAAATTCTACCTGGAAAAAGACAACTTTGTCCTTTACAGACTGTCTCTCTGGATTTATCACAGAATATGTGGTGTTCTTGGCTGCTGGCAGTTAAAGAAAAAAAATCAAGCAAAAAGCTTTTCAGTCACATGGCCAAATAAAAAGATCTCATTCAATATTTCAATTTAACAGACCTTGAAGTGCACATGCATCCTCCTACTGTTTAGTTCTACTATATAGATAGATAGATAGATAGATAGATAGATAGATAGATAGATATGTCTTGTTTATTCAGCTCTGATGATACGATTTCAGTGGATTACAGAATTTAAGGAAACTAGGCTTTCACTTTCAATAGTGATGTTTTTCAGGCTATTTCCCCTTATATAACCACTGCTGTATCTGATTTTCTCAGTTCCAAGATCGGTGACAATATTTCCTATTGATCTTGAATAAAATGAAACAGAACCAATTTTTAATAAAATAGATGGATTTTGGCATTAAGTAGGTAGAGAGCATTAGTGGCAAAATACGTCCTTTCCGTACAACGATATGAAGTTGGTAAGTCTCATTTGATAGCATTATAGGTATCTCTAGATTACTTCTCATCACAGAAGGCAAACAGAGGTAATTTGTGAATGACAGCAATTTCTTCAATGTGGAGTAAGAACTAGACAAAAGTTTTTAAAGAAATTGTCAGAGTTGCTGAGAAGAAAAAAATTATAAAAGAGTTACTTTGATTTGATATAATCCATTTTTCTAATGATTGCCTATAATATTACAATCCACACCCTCAACCACAAAATGACATTTACATCAGTAACTATGCAGAGATGATGCCAAATAGAGACAAGATTACAGCCATTCATGACATGGGTAAATTAACAGAGCTCACTTATTTCTCATCTCACAGCGTCAAAGAGCTAACAGGTTAATTTATTTTCCTTCCACTTACATCACTATCTCTACAAGACAGGCTACTAGTGTTTTTGTGTCTTATCAGTTTGGCCTCTAAATTAGTCCATATACTCAAAGTAGCAATACAGATGCCTAATCTTGACTGCCTCCTCCAGCCTGATCTGTCACATTTCCACAGATACTTCTTGGAAAGGAATTGGCTGAGGCTACAAAGAGTCACCCACGTTTGATCCAACATCCACTGAGGTGAAGATGCTGCCCACCCAGAGGCTCCTTCATGTCCAGCAAGGATGGGATTTCTCTCTGAAGACTCAGGTCAACCTTCATTACAGAACTGATATAATGGAGCCCTGGGGAAACAAAACCAAAGGTTTCCGGCACGGTTTGGTAGCTTGCCAACAAAATATTTCACCACCTGTTAAGACAGTCTCATGTCATGCATATGCGATGTGCATATGCAATACCTCTGGGGGGGCTGCAGCATTTGCACCGCTTTGTGCGGGGGCAGCTGCAGGCTAGGTGTGTCGTTCCTGCAGCTAGTCTGTGGAACTTTTCAGTCGTTTTTGTTATTCAGAATGTTGCCACAATCCTGGACCCTATCTCATGCTTTTTTACCACACAACCTTGTAACGCTCCACATTGTTCTAATTGCTTTTTGTTATGGATGCTCTTGTAAGGAAAATTAGCAAATTTAGGTATTGTTAAGTCATTTTTTACTTCTGTTAAAAACTAACTTTATATTTTCACTAAGCTGTAGATTTTGACATGACTGTTTTTTAGAGATATTGGAGGTTACCTGTGTGATTGTAATATATCTCTGGATTCAGATAGTGTTAATATGGGATTTAGTTGTAAGATAATTATTTGATGTTACTTATATGCATTTTTGATTATGTTAATTAAAGTTTATTTGTAGGTATTTTAGGGAAATCCTCTCAGTCAAGGCTTGGGGCTCTGGCCAAGCCCTAGCCCTGGCTGACTGGAAATCATACAGTCAAACCCAGGTGTTTCTGCCCTAAAAGTGTAATTAAGTCACTTGGACTTGCTGATCTGATCTTATAAGAGCTGGGACCCTCTTTCGAGGCAAACTTGGAGAACCTTGTCCAGAAAAAGTTCTCCAAGTCCTCACTGTGAAATGGGACTCCCAGCGATTGCAGACTCTGGGTGATGATGAAGTATTTAAGCAGCTGAAGGTTACTACCTTGATTATTTTTGCTCTGCAAGTGCTTCTCATACTGTTCATAGTAAGAAAACTGCATATTATGTTACATGTTTTCCTGAATTTGGTAGGTTGAAAGATGTTTGTGTTACAGTTGTTAAAAAAAGGAGGTGCAGAGATGGGATATACTTTCCACAAAAGCTTTATATGTTCTAAATTTTTTGAATTGTATTCAGAATGACCTAATCCCTGTCCAATGACATTTCGGTGAATCACAAGCTCACTTAAAAAAAGATCTGAGGGAACAAGTTGCATAGAGCTGGTGTGGTTCAGGTCGTGGGTCAAACATGTTCTAATGTTAAAAGTATTTTGTTTTGTGATTCTTTTTTGTATAAACAAAAAGGGGGAATTTGTGGGAAGAGATGGGATGGAGTTGAGCTGCGGGCTGTGGGACATGCCTGCAGAAGCACATGGCAGCACTAAGGAGCACATGGTGGCACACAGAGGCTTGTCTCCCCCAGACCCTGGGGGGAGGAGGTGTCACATGGCAAAGCACTGCAGAGAAGAGCCTGCTGGAAGCTGACAGGCGGGTGGACAGCGCGTGATCACCCAATGGAAGGACATTTAGAAAGTGCATTGCTGACATGGCAATGTGTGATAGGTCACTTAGAGGAAATACTATGTCTTGAAGAAGTGTATAAAACCAGCTTGTTCGTTTGAATAAATGATTCAGATTCCCTGCTGGTCTGGGTCTGTGTTTCAATCACCGACAACTTGGGAGGTGCTGGTTGAAAACAACTGAACAGGAGCCAGCAAAGTGCCCAGGTGGCCAAGAAGACCAGTGGCATGTTGATCTGTATCAGCAATAGTGTGGCCAGCAGGACCAGGGCAGTGATTGTCCCCCCATACTCACCAATGGTGAGGCTACAGCTCGAGTCCTGTGTCCAGTTCTGGGCCTCTCACTTCAAGAATGACATTGAGGTGTTGAAAAAAGTCCAGAGAAAGGCACTGGAGCTGATGAAGGGTCTAGAGAGTAAGTCATATGAGGAGTGGATGAGGGAGCTGGGGTTGTTTAGCCCAGAGAAATCGAGACCGACACTTCCTTTTACAATGCTAAGAACTCCATTCATACTGAAATCGGAACTCTGACACTAAGGAAATGTAACTTCATGAAGTACCACACAAAAGCCTCTTCTGACTCCATTAATGAATTAGAATGTGGGAAAAGCTTTATTTAATACACATTATAAACTGAAGGAATCAGATGTTAGTAAGTGTAATTTTAGAGATGTAATTTCCTAACTCTTAATAATAACCCCAGAGCTAGGAAAAAGAAACCTTACATTGACTTATGATAAAATTTGTTGTGATATGAAATAGAAACACACATTAAAATCTGATGCTTCTTTTAGACTTGATGCTGCTGAGTGATAAAGCTTTAGGACAAGGCTTTTATATCAGTACTCCAGGTCTATTTATGTCCCCTCCACTGTAATTTCAATGTGATCGCACTAATGTAATCCATGCAATGCTCTTTACTGCTATGATTCCTATAGGCCTGCATGCAAATCAGTGAAAAGAAGGGCAGGTGATTATGTGAGATACTCTTAAACTGTGGCAGGATTAAGGCAACTAAAGCTGAAAATGTGCACCCTAAAGGAAAGGTTGCCTGAATAATGACCCTATTTCTCTGAGCATAGTCCTTGCCAAGTTACTCCCATGCTCATTATAAAAACCCAGGGCTCTACATCAAAAGTACATAGAATGCAAAGTAATAACAGGACAGAGTTGTTACTTGTAGCTTTGTGTCTTTTTATAACTTTTATCCTTTTCTTTTCTTTGGGAGAGGAGTTTTATGAACAAGATACCTAGTAAGATAGATAACTACAATGGGAGTTCTGAATACTGCAGGAAATCATGTTAGCTCTTTGGCAGATGCCATTGCTTCCTCAAATTTAAACTAATCTCAGCACCTCAGCAGGTTTTTAGGAGGCCATCAGAGAGGTCTTTCTATAAAAGTAGCAAAACTAAATCTTGATAATCTCTGGTATTGTTTACAGCATATTTTTCACAGCAGTAAAAATAAAATGGTTCAAGTAGTTCTGTTCTACCTTTCTTAAGTTTATCCTTCTCTTCCGGCCCTCAGCCGCTGTCAGCACTACTGTGGACTGTGATACATTCGCCATATCCTTCAACAGGAAGTTGCACTTCAGTAGTGCCTGAAATGGTGTCTGCATAAAGCACTGCAGTCCTCACAGACAGTAAAACAATATAAATGCTGGTGATTAATGTAAAACTGTGTAATTAAGTGCAAGTCACTGTGTTTAACAGGACTACAAATACGAGTCCTAATGTCTTCTCTTCCCATAACTAACTAAACTGTTTCTAAATCTGCTCTGAATTTAGGATGAGATGACATTATTTAAAGCAAGTTTTTCAGATTCAAAGTACCGTATTGATAAAGAATTTCTCATGCTTACCTTCAGCTACTTATACTTTTGTTTCAGAATAAATATGCATCTGTGAATGCCTGAAGATCTCTCTATGTGTCACAGTGGCAGACTTCTGGGGAAATCACTGTACATGGATTACAATACTGGTCTAAATATAAACATTTCAGGGTCATGTTTGGGTAAATAAAAACAGACAGTTTTACCACAGTGATACTGTAGTAATACTCCTTATGAATATGGACAAGGAATATTTTTCCTTACCAGCTATGAAAGCAGCATTTGAAAGTATATGAAATCGATTACAAATCACAGACCAAAGCAAGAATTTCTCAACCCCTTGACAGAAAAGGGGAAGAATCCAGCTTGAATGTTTAGAAACCATATAAATAGACAGACATGTACTGCTCGAAGCAGTATCCTTCTAAAAACCAATTATCCTTAACAGGAGTCAAGCTTGGTCAACCAAACAGCTTTTTTTTTTTTTTTTCTTACAACCGCCTTCCTACATCCACCAGGCTCTCCACTGAGAGAGAAAACACTGATGGTTTAACTAAAAGGTTATGCTGCTGCCGCAGGCAACCCTGGGCACCACTCCGGGCTCCTCATTCTCATGGTGTAAGTCAGAGGCAGCTTTGCTGAGCACAAATCGCTGTGGACTCAGCGCCTTATGTAACAGCATCAAGTGACCTGCTCCCCCTCACCCTGCTGAGCAGGACCCCTCATCATGGCACCCACAGTCAAGTATTAATAGCCCAAATTCATAGAGAGAATCAGTGGAATGCAGAGCAGAAATATAGGAGAGATCCCAAGAATTGCTGCCTTCCCCCTGTGCCCTCCCCCCCGTGCCATTTTCCCCTTCTTTTATGCTTTTGTGTTTTTTTCTTTTTCCTTTTTTTTTTAAATTCCTTTTTTTGGGAAAAGAAGTGTGGAGATAAGAACAATTTACTGTAGAATTTGGGTTCCAAAATCAAGCACTCTATACCCGGAGCACCTAGACTAAATTACCTGTCTCAGATTCAGCCTAAGCCCAGTCTCCAGATGGGCAATTTCTTGAGAGAAATGGCTCTTGTGCTGTTCAGGTGCCATTGGGAAGTGCTGGGCATATTCTAGGATATGATAACCCCTAAGAAATTTGCTAGTCTCTGGTCAGAGCAGATTTTTCCAGCAATCCCACACCTCCCCTTCCTAGTATGCAGTGCATGCTCAACACTATTATGTTTTGGAGTTCTCGTTAATATATACCCTTTCAGAATGACAAAAGTAGTTAGTATTTTTTTTTCCATAGTAGTGAGTCAGTCCATTCTAACAAAGAACAAAAAACAAACAAACAAAACCAAAACCCCCAAACCAAACCAACCAACCAACAAAAAACACCCAAAAACAAAAAGGAAAAAAACATCTGAGAAATACTGTTTAAACTTAAAAGAAAACACAAAACCCCAGCAAATGCATTTTTAGCATAGAGGGTACCCTACAAAACTTCACCTCTACATCAGGACTGCTTGGAAAGCCATCACTATAACATTAAGGGATATCATAAGGAATCAATCAAGTAATCAAAGAGATTAGGAATATGAATGCAACTCTGCCAACATGGTAATTTGGGGAAGGATTTGAAGCAGTGGCAGGGGAATTTACCCTGTTATCTTGTACAGGATAGAAAGTCCAGGGAAGAGTGGAAAGATAACTGTACAAGTTTAAGATGAAATATGTTTTCCTCAACATATCATAAAATGTTGAGCTTTAACTTTCCATCACTTTACCCTATCTAATTTCTGCCCAAACAACTATCTAATCACTGCCAGATAATTTCAATGCAATTATTTCTCCTGTGAACAGGTTTTACATTATAAAAGGATGCCAATAGAGTAAAGACACCAACAGAAAGAGACCAGGACTGAAACATAATTAGACATTTACATGGCCACAGTTCAGTGACCTGAAGTCGAGTTGCATTAATAAATATTTAGACATTAAACTGCAAAGTATCTTAATGTCTAGTTATCGACAGAAAAACCTCACCTTCAGATAAACTGGAACCCTTTACCCTGTCCAAAAGGTATAACATGTTTTGCCAGTTTTCTATGTCACAAGGTAAATTAATACTCAAAAGGATTTTTCTATCTGTTTCAATCCAGAACATACCTCAGTTAGACTTACTGTAGGTAACCTGGCATGAAGAAAGTGAATAGTCTGTGAACAGAGATTTTTAACCAGGTTTAATCTGAAAGAACAGAACCATTCTAAACACTCCCTTCAAGAGACTTATTATTTGAAGAATTTTCTTCCCTCTTCACCATATCATTACAAATCACAAATCTGGAAACTCATACACAGCTTTCAAATAGTTGAAGAACCTTAGCAATAGCCGTGATATGAAAGGTAATGAACATTCAGCTCTCCAGAGTTCACTTTTTAACTTGCCTAACTTAAAGGAAATAGATATTCCTCAAGAGAGGCAGGAGATGTCCATGTCAGGAGAATGCATTGTATACTATACACAACAAGGGACAGGGCAGGAAAAACTCTAGCTTGCCCCCTGTTCACCAACAGCACTGTCATTTCTTCCAAGCTTGCAGGACCTAGATCTCCTTTTGTAGCCAGAGTTCCTCCTTCCTCTTATTGCAAAGTACTATAGTGTACCATAGATCAGATATAAATATGCTGTTGCATATCAAGCAAATTACAGCCAAAAACCACCCCCCCAAGCTCAAGGATAGAACAACTTTCATTAAGTGAGAGAGACATGATGGATATGGTACTGTCCTGAAGTAACAACTCACACTGCTTTATTACTGTGTGTTTTAATATTTTCCTGTGGGATCCAGAGAGATTGATCTTTGTATGGGGCACAGAGAGGTCATTATAGCAACATCTACAAATTTTAAGCGTAATTTGAAGTGAGAGCTGAGTAATTCAAGGATGACATTCTTTTGAGAACAACAAATCTGTCCAGTCAACTGATACCATATAGTTCAGTAATCTACACAAGAAACTGAGCAAGAGTCCATAATTAAGGATAATCAGAATTCCCCTATTCAATGCTGGATATTATTATTTTCTTTCCTATCTACAAGGTTTGCACCTTTGAAGTCCACTTTTGTTTAAATTGACCTTTTAGTCAGTAAGCGCAGCTTCCATGTGATTAAAACCCATTAAAACAAAGGGCATCCTTACTTAGGAGAACAATTTCCAATGCCTTTCAAGAAACGTGTCTAATGTTGGCCTTTAAAATACAATTATTATACCTCATTTTGTTAGAATTGCTGTGCCAATAGGGAACTGCATTTTATTTTACATTAAAATTCCCCATAGACTTCAAAAGATAAATTCTGGTTGAAAAGTCTATTTTATCATCAATATGACAGCAAGAACTTAATTCCTATAGTTTGGGTTGTGTATATCAAGATATTAGACTAGGAAAGTTTTTGTGCTTTTGTTTTGTTGTTTGGTTTTGCCTTTTTTAGAATTGTAAATTGAGACAGTTTACCCTTGAGAAGTATGATGAAAGACTTTGCCATTTCTAGAATTTATTTCTTGTCCACATTAGTTCAAATTTATGAGCTTTTCACATGAAGAGGGAAAAAACAGATACAGGAGAATGTTACTGGAAAACTGAAAACACATCTGGGCATACAGTGAAACCTCTATTATGTATTATCAGCATTTAGTGGGTAATTCACAGGATTGTTCTTGTAGCCCCCACATTAGAAGGGTCTTCTGATGCATCTGTAGTGGCTGAGCTGGTATCAGAACAGAGTATCTTAATTTTTTTAACGTTTTCCTTAGAGATCAGATAATCACTTCCCAGATGATAATATAGTCTCTGACAGGAAGATGTTGTCACTTCTGTAAGTCAAATGTACTCTTGAAGAAGAAATTTTGTTGGATTGAAGCATCTGCTCAGTTGTTTTTCCTTCTTGAAAAAGAAGAGGGCTTTTTGTAAATAAACATTTTCCACAGCCATGCTCACCCAGGGTTTGCTGCTGTGGTTCAGCTCCTCTGCACTGAGCTGTTCTGCTGACTCACCGTGTCTCTGGGCGAGGTGAGTCACCTCACTGCCAGCTCAGAAAAAGGCTGAGCATGGAAATGGAAATACACTCACTGTTGCTGCTTAAGGAGTTTGTGGGAAGGAGGATGCTGCCAGGAAGAAAACTTATGGGCAGCTGAGCTTAGCTGGAAGCCCTCGCTGAAAGTTACCTGCACCTTAGTTGTATTTAATAAGGCATAGCGGAACACAAATACAGACATATATTGAGAGCCTCTATGCACATAGGCATACCAGCAACTCACAGGGCAAAATATTTACACTGATTTTTGTCAAGAACACAAGAGCATTTTCTTCCTGGGAAAAGGGACTGGCTGTACTGCTAGCAATATGTAGCATTAAATTTATACTCATCCTTAAACTGAGCCCTTGGTTTTCTCATAAAATAAATCCCCAAAACCCGATTTCTGCCATTGGAAAGACCAGACTGCTGCAGAAAATGACAATCAAAAAAAATATAGTTTTTAAAAATTACTTATAATTTGATATTTCAATTATCGCACTGTCAAATGTCTAAAGTTGTTGTTCGACTTCGAGGATTGGAAGCTGTTGCAACAAAGGAAGGAGGCAGATATAACAACTAAATGAATACCAGATGGCTGATCAAAAAGCGTAAGTGTAAGGGTGCACAGAGACATCAGACTTGGGTGGGTTTGTGTAACTTTGCTAGAGCAGAAGCTCCATCCTGACTAATGAAATCCCTCTCCAGCTCTGGTGGGCATGCTACATGGCTATACAGCTCTTAGAAACATAGTTTTGGTATCACTGCACTGAGTTTATTTTACTACACAGGCACACTTGTTTACAAATTTAGTTAAATAGTAGCAATACAAGTACTTACAGAAAGGACTGGCAACTATAAAAATAAAGGCAGTTGTAACCAGGTACAAAAAAAAAATCATTGGGAAATTAATATTTTCTGCTACAATAGGCTTTAAGGAAACAAGGATGACTGGCATTTTAGCAAAGTAACCTTTGCTAACTCAGAAAATATATTTCAGGGAGTCCTTAACAGTACAGCACACTAATTCTCCCTGTTAATCATGGCTTTATCTGTTAGAAGCCTTACTGACAACAAATAGGTAGTGTACAAAGTTACATCAGGTTTTCTGTTGTCTTACAAATACTCCTATGCAAGAGTGAAGTACTGCATCAAGCCCCTGAAGTATATTGTGTGAGAAAAAAATGAAACTAGTCAGCATTTCTCAGAGAAAGCAACTGTCACTCTCCCAAATCAAACATACATACAGACATTAATCAGTGATGGGCAAGGGATGTATAGTTCTGCTCTCTGCCCCTTTCTCTCCACCTCCAGCTCCACTAACATTTTCCCTTGAAACATTCCCTTTAAGTTTTCACTTTTGTTGTTTTATCCTTCTATTCTGTACCAGCATTTTAAAGATTTCTGTTTTCATGCTCAGGCCTTGGTCCAACTCTTCTTCCTTTCTCTCCAAAGTTGTTTTCTCAGCTTGTTTTCCCTTTACCAACTTATGATCACCTCTTCTTTTAGGATAAGTGCTCTTGACCTCCAGCTAAAAATCTCTACCTTGGTACTACCTCTTAGATCCATTGCTTCAATTAAACAAAAGCTCCCCTCATGACCAGAGACATAACTTTTTCGCTCTTAATTACACATGCAGCTCAATAAACTTCTCTTTCCAGTTTAAATACTGTATTTTTTTCTGCTGATAATTTATTCAAACTACTTTATAAATAATTTTTTTAAAACCTGCATGACCCATTAAATTACTTGTTAGTTTTTAAACTGATTTAAAAAAAAATATAGTCTGTCTATAGGCAAGTGAAGGACCATGGAATACAATAGAGAGCTATTCAATTTGGGACTTAGCAAACCTGAAAGAAAAATAACCGAAGATCTTCTTAAAAAGTGCACTAGAGCAATAACTAACTTTGAAAAAATTACAGGCTGTTCTAAAACACAAAAGATTGAGAAAATCAGAATAAATTCAGAAATATACATTATTTCCACATGAATAATTCTTTCAGCTGTAACTAGATGTGCTCACACTTTAGTATCACCTCCTGCTACATGGAGACCTCCCTGTGCAATCACAGCAGCCATAGCCAGCCTTTCATGACTGGGAATCACTCCCATATTGATGCAAGAGTTAAACAGTTTCATATTAGTAAGGCCTCTCTTGGGAATAATCCACAGGAGGCTTGTATCTTTTCAGGAATAGCCTGGAAAAAAAAAAAAATCGAGTTAACTTTAAGGAGCAAATCTTGCTTTAGTGCTTTTCTTGCTGTGCATCTCTCACCACATGGTAGAACAACAAAGAGGTTTTTGGGAAGGACAATGAAGACAACTCTGAAAGAAAAAGCTTCAGCATCAATCCACCCCCACTAACAATCAATACATGACATTCTTAATAGAATCAAATAATAACTGCCTGATCTGGGAGTTGCATTACAAACTGCGATGAAAACTTTTATCAAAGAATTGCTTTGCATTATTTTTTATTTCCTGCACCACTTCTTTTTTTTTTCTCCTCTGAAGTAGAGGCTATGAATACATAAATCAGGGCCTCAGGCTCCTTATCTGAACTTAGCAGACCTCAGATCAAGGCTGGCTTTTCATAATGCTTTCAAATCCTTGGTAGCAATACACAGCTTCTCTTCTTCATTAACATGTTATGAAGCACTAACTGCTAATTATTCACATGAAATGCTTATTAGCAGCATATAAATCAGTCAGGAGGAGTTTGGAAAAAGTAACTCATAATAAATTTTTTTTAAAGTTCCATTTGACTTATCTCAGTTTTCCTGGTTTATCTCAGCATTTTACTATCTCACTGCTAAATAGCCCAAGTTGCTTCTCAAAAAGCATGCATTCCTTTAAGTATAATCTCAAACTCAAGTAAATACAGAGGAATATCTAAACCTATTTAAAACAGAATTTTAAAATACTGCTGTTTGTTGGTAATGTGAAAAATTTGTCTATACATTAGCCTCTCTATATTTTTATAAATATTTTTCATGTAGTTACATCTAGGGTGCAAGTGATCAGTCTCTTCTGAGAGATGCAGGTATGGTTTCTTGGCAAATTTTCTTCCTTCATATAAGCTAAAATTTAACAAAAAACCAACAGGAACACAGCATGGTGAGAGGAGTGTCTCACAGGGCAATGCACACCTGTTGTAGGTAACCCAAAATGTTGTTGTATTCCATATCTATCTGTGCACAAAAATTGTTACTGTCTCTTTAATATCCTGTTGCTGGAAAACTGAAGCGGGGGGGAGGGGATGCTTTTCAGAGGCTCTCTAAAAGTGGAGGCACCCAGGCAGAATCTCTTGCGTTGCCTCTGGTTTCTTCTTGCCTCTACTCGCAACAGTAGCACCGTGAGCCGAAGCTGCATGGCAATCAAGACCACCCGTTTCAGAGCGCATTTTCCAACATCTATCTGCAGCCAGCCAGAGGAGCGCAGCAGCCCCATCCCACGCAGTCACTGCGGCCGCCAGCAGCGCCTGGCCGAGGCGAGGAGGTGCGGAGTCTGGGGCACCCCAGCCAGCTGCTTCTCTCTGCTGCCGACAAGAAGGCCAAGTTCCTCCACAAGTTCTAGCCCCCGACTGAGCATCACCCACTGGAGAGTGCCAGTCGCATTTGCTGATGGAATTGCCACTGCTGGCAGTCACCTGCAAAGGTTGCAATCTTGGAAAGGAGGGATATTCCACCATTTTAAGTTTCTTTTTGTTCCGTGGTGTTAGGTGGATTTAAATTTAGCAATTTTGTATCTAACAACTATTTACTGGGTTTTTTTGCCTGCTGCTGTTTCTGCTGCTTAAACTGTTATTGTTTTCACTTATATCTACTGGTATTTTGTTTCCCCTTACAGGTGGAAAGGGATTGGTTTGAAACAAAGGGGGAGAACTCATTGTAGTGTTCCCCTTGGATTGTCTTAAACCAAGACAACATCAGAATCCAAAGTATTGAGGCAGCATGGAAGAGAGGGTAGGGAAGACTGACAGACTTGTGACTCAAATTTCTATACTTTCAGATAATAGTTTTACTTTCCAGGAATTTATGGAGGATGTGAGCCAACACTATAAAAATGTAAGCCTTTTGTCATCCGTGACAGATTATACTAAGCAGAATGTGATAAATACATATTATAATATTGGCTTTGAGCAGATGCTTAAGTAGGTGCTATATGTTAAAGTAGCTTTATTATAAAGATATAGTTTTGTAACAGTAACTAATGCTTTTTATTAGACTTAGACATGGTATCGAAATTGCTGATATAGTTATGCTTGTGGTAACTGAACTGTCTGCTTGGCTGGATAACATCCAACCAACATATGATGAATATCCCTGCTACGGATATGCCAGCTATCAGGAACCATGGTCTGCAGGACGGACATGCCAGCCATCAGGAATCAACATCTACAGGACGGATATACCAGTTATCAGGAACTACCATCTGCAGGAAAACATGGACAAAAACCCATCTGGAAGTGAAAAAAAAAAGCTGACTAAGATTATAGCCAAGAAATACACATGCTCTAAAAAGGCAGACCCGAGGAGAGGCCATGCTAAACAGTTCTGAATATGTATAATTGTTTATGAATATGTACTAGGCTGATGCAATAGTAAGGGTATGTAAAGGGTGTCTCCGAAAC
>VZRR01004289.1:0-129048 GCA_013398015.1 Oreocharis arfaki
GCTTTTCAGCATCCACAGGGGGCACACTGCTTTATCTGTTCAGACTGTCAGCTCAGTGACCCAGATGCTGGACGGATGGACATACACCAACTGGGGACCCTCAAAATGGCACTGCCATACAACTGAACATTATTCTTTGGGAGCATCAAACCAGCCACTGTTTAGCCTAAACCTTTTGTATACTTGCCTGTCAATTTACAAATTCTGTCTCCACAAGAGCAAGCAGAAAGACCATCCTGCCTGGCTAATACGTCTAAGAAAATCCATTAATGCATCCCTGCAATCTAACCCCATAGGAACAGGCTGACAGCCCAGTGCTGCTGTTCCCTGTGCTATCTACACTTCCTGAGCCATCCTCTCCCCTGCAGAACCATTGCAAGAATACCAGTATTAGCTCTGGTCACTTGGCCATGTCACCAGGTCTTTGGGGAGTGTGCAGCCTCCTGCCATGTGGAGCTCTGGCCTGCAGTATCTGCTAATACACCCATGCTGGCCAGCAGAGTGTGAGAGAAGCTTGCCCACAGGGAGGGGAAGGCACTGCAGCCCCAGAGTTGAGTCCTTTGACCACGGCTGAAGCATTTCAGCCTCCTTTGGAGCAGTTGCATGCACAAACTCTAGAAATGGGAAAGCTCGGAACTGGACTGCAGGGTGAGTAAGGGAGGAGAAAAATGAAAGCTTTTGTCCACAGCGGAAGTGCCAGGCTCCATCAGACACGATTCCATTCCACAAGACTGTTAAATAACAGTGGTCAGTAACACCCCTGCTTACACCATACGTTTTCATGCTGCTGTACCCAGAGAACTTAACTTCCGTGGGAAGCTGTGAGTTGCATCCAATGGCGTTTGGAACTACTAATCCCTATTTCAGGCTAGACAAATGGGGTACAAGGACCCCTCAAAATGAGCTGGGAAAGCCACAGGACCCAGACAGCCCAGGCAGACTCCATCTGCAAGAGCTCACACGTGACTCCACTGAATACATGACTTACTCCGAGATGAGAATCTGAATCAGAACTGCATTTTTCCCAGCTGATAACATTTGGATGGGAGCACAAGGAGCTCAAGTCACTAAAAGCCTGAAACAAACATCCTCTGTCCTGTGGTGGAGAAAGTATTTTTGTTCTTTAGCATTTGGGATGGCTCGGGAGCACTGGTGGGGAACCAAAGCCCCTAAGTCTAGACAAGGGAAATACATCTACAGCTTGTCAAGATAAAGAAAAAAGGTGTATTTGTTTTCTGAATTAATAAAGTTCAGTTTAATCTCTGTTCCACTAGGCTGCAATTCCACAGAGTGTGGTGAATTCTTGCAATGGGAGCAGAGGGTATCCTGCAGGCCCCAAAGCTGTACTTCTGCATGAATTAACAAAAACTTGGTGTTCTGTGCAAACCTCATCTGACTGTAAGCTGAGCTTCCTAAGAAAAAGCCACTTTTTTCTTCAATTAGAGAGCCTTCAGAATTCAGCTCTTGAGCCTTCATTCTGAATGACAGTATGCCCCATTTCCATCATAAATCTAGCCTAGGTGCCACACTGTCTCTGCTCTACATTAAACCATGGGCTGTGGTGATGAGGCATTAGAAGCGTTCGGTTTCAACATTACCAACACTCAAGGTTTGTCCCAGCTTTCTGCCCACATGCAGCTCTAAATCTTCTTTGATCAACCACACACACTCAAGTCATGCCAATTCTCCCACCCCCAGCTTCTCCTTCTCCCAAGTACTGTGCACTAGAAGCACAAACATGCCCAGCTTTAAAATAAAGAAGCTACTCACTGAGCTCAGCTCACCTGAGGATATTTATTTTGACCTAATTGTGCCCTGAAGGAGGCAGTGTGATGTCATCTCCCTGCATACAGCTCCTGGACTACACCACACATCCTCCAGAGCAGCAGCACTGGCAACAATAAACAGTAACAAACAGTGATTTCAGCATTCTGCAGGATCTGAATGCATTTTAGGTGCTCCTATTGCTAGAAAATGCAGTCATTAGTTTGATCACTCTTTTGGGGTTTGGAGAAAAAAGGCTGGTAAAGAAAATGTACCATCACCTGCAAGCTGAGCAACCTGTATGGATTTGTTCCTTCTCTTCCTACTCATCCCAGCCCTGCACTAGAAAAGCAGTCTAGGTTAAAATCAGGAGAGCAGGATGCTTGGGAGAGAGAAGCAGAGACGAGGGGTTACTGTCCTCTCCCGAGGATGAAGGAAAGCTTTCTACTATACCCGAGAAAGGGCAGGAGGGAAGGACTGGTCTCAGGCCATGTATGAGATGGGAGTACTGAAGGGAAATTGTTATGAAAGCAGAAAGGTTTGTGTGCTTAAAAAATTGTGAAACTCATTACTTTTGTTCATGTGCTCCCTGGGTGGCATTACTGTGCATTATGCTCTGTAAAGAATGAGGTGCTCTTCTGCTGTGCTTCACACTGGCTATTGAGAGATATTCCAGGCTGGCAAGTCCTTGTATGAAGCTATTTTAGCTTTCTTCAGAGGAAGCCAATGCCTTTTCAACAAATAGAGAAAAAAAAGAGAAAAATAATTCTCTTTTCTTTCTGCCATTGTTGCTAGCAATGACAAGGCTTCCCCAAGATGGATCCACAGGCACTATACACAGATCAGGTCATTGCTTTCAAAGCCTAACTAGTTTATGCCAGTTTGGGATCTGACCCTGTGTATTCAAGCCCACTTCAGCTCTCTCCACATTCTCGCTTGCTATTAACTCTGCTGAGCTGTGGCCCATATCACTGTTTGCTCTGATTTTTCTTGGTATTTCCTCTCTCTGACCTCTTTTGGAAGAGCTGGTAACAGCTTGCCTCCTTGAAAGTCGATTGTTTCCTTCACATCAAGTGAGAAGCAAGGTCAAGATCCAGCTGCTACCAGCTGATAGCTTTAAAACAATGGCTTTTGGTGGATACCAGACTAATCTGCTCCGAGCTCTATTTTGGAGAGAGGTGTGAGGAGTGGGTTGAGAACGGGTCTTCACACCTTCTACTCAAAGCAGGCAGCCTGCTTTGGTGACATACTGGGGCAAATAAAGTGCTGATAGAAGAGATCACGGAGCTGATCACAGAGAGCACACAGGCAATGTGCTGGTTCCCACAAGAATGGAGGCAAGAAGACATTTCTTCAGAGACTAAATGCTTCACTTTTGCAAGAAGAAAACCCACTTAAAAATCTATGAATGACACAAGCATTGTCCCGACACTATATTTTGTTACTTTGCTACTAAGAAAGGCTGGTACAGCTGGGAGAGCAGGAGCTGGGCTACACAGAGTCCTACACATTGCTGGTTTCCAACACAATGAGCATAGAGGTGGGCAAAGTGGATTAGAACACATATTAGCTTATGACATGACCAAAGTCCACTTTCAGGGACTTAGTCAGGTAATTATGCTTTAACAGAAGTATAAACAAACCCAAACAAACAAAAAACCCGGGAGAAACCCCCTGGACCACGAGAAGCTCAGCAGAGCCATGGTCAGAACCTAGAAGCCATCAAGCTGCTGAGGGACAGCCCAGACTGCTTTCTCAAACCAGTCTGCCTAGCAGGCACAAGACACTGTGGGACTGGTAAGAGCCCCTCAGGAAGCACCCATGTGAGCTTCGTAGTGCCAGAACACATTTCACGCCTCGGGCTGCTTGTTTGCCCTGCACTGCTCCCCACTGAAGCTGTTCCTCCACCACCCTCCCAGCACTGCAGCTCGTGTGGGTTGAGGCATCCTCCCCTTCCCCTCCAGTGTCCGCTCAGCTGGCTCCCGTTCCCTCCAGCCTTGGAAAGGAGACTGGAGGCTTCACTGGGGTGTCTGAGGGGAATGAAGCAAAAGGAGTTTGGGGCCTCAGTGTGAGGGGTGATGAGCACATCTCCCATCAAGACCCTCTCTGAAGGGGTTTTTTCACTGGTCCCACAGCCTTGAGTTGAAACATTGCCTCCTGAGCTGCTGCTGCAAGCCAGCTGTCTACCATTTATATTGTTAATTCATTAAAACCAGTTCTTTATCCTCTTAGGAAATAACGGCACTCCTGCTCACTAGCAGACAATAACATTGGAGGGCTGCAATCGCTGACAATATCAATTATTTAGTTTTCTGCCAATTCCTATTAGACTTTCCAGGCTAGAGAATTTACACTGTGTTATTGAATTAAAAAACAGCTAAAACCTTCAGGGAATCCAAACTAATTAGCCAGCATTTGTAAACCCCTTTGTTCATGGTAATTTGTTTACAAGAGTAGCTCAACCTTTTAATTATGGGTGCACTCACAGGCCACATCCTGTACCATTACAGGCAGCTTTTTTTTGTTTGGTGCTAGAAGGGCAAAGATGGGGAGGCTAATTTTACTTTAATGAGTTGTGATGATCCCGCTTGGCACTGGATGACCCTAAAATGTAAGTGTGTCTATAATTATAACTAAGAAAAAACCCACTCTAGATGCTTTGAGTGGGCCAGAAATTATCAGCATCCAATAGCCTTGGCAACACAAGTCCAGAGCCCTGCCTCTCACTCCCTCTCCTGTTACAGATCTCATATCAAGGTAGTGCTTCACCTTCTTGCCTATTCGAATCTATTTGGTTTAACTCCTTCTGCTTTAGGCTTGAAAGACGAATGGTTTAGATATTCTAGAACAGGTCACATCTCCCTTGTAACGGCAACCCTGTCATGACAATTGGCACTTATCTCTTGCCAGGTTGTCCTCTCTATCTGTGCTGTCATTTGTCATCACAACTCATGACCCTGCTCCCCAAACCACAAGCATCATCAACATTTTACAGGTCCTTTCCCTTTAGCATGAAAGTAAGGGTTTAGTTTTGGAAGAAATGCTTACGGTTCTGATCGATAGAGGATTTTTAGTCCATTAAACAGGAAGCTATAGCAAACTGTTTGCTTTCTCTTTTGATGGCTTTACCAGACTGATCACTGGGGTAGAACTGTTCCATGGGAACTGGGACAAACTGTTTGGGCTGAAGTCCCAGGAGCAGGAGGTTTCCTGCCTGCAGTCTGTGACCATCTCTCCTTATGCAGCAATGCACGGACATGTAAATAAGAGAAGTAGCCAGTGTTTCCCCACTGTGTCTGGTTTCTTCACTGAAAAGCTGTGCAAGGCTACTCAAAATCAACAGTGAAAATCTTGACATTTGCCTTGACATTGAACAGAAATTCTGAATACGTTCATTTCTGAGGTAAGGGGTGGCAAAGAAGGGAATGAAAATGAAGTGAGATGTCTCTCAATGACAGAACGTGCAGTAGATTACAGGAAAATTGAAATGCGAATATTGCAATAAAGTTCCCTCTTTATTTTGAATTGTTCCAGGAAACTTGATCAGATAAAATCTGTGTCTGTATTTTTAAAAATGTATCAATCTTAATTTAAGGGGGGAAAGTGCTAATAAAATGCTTAAAACTGCTTCATCACTGATAGGTACACAGTGTATTGGGCATCCATCAGACTGATCTAATGTGTGGGATACGGCCTTAGCCCATGGGATCAATGTGAATGAAAAGCAATCCTCTCACTCATCCCATGGATGGAGCACGGCCCCATGGCAACCAGGCAGTTGAGACTCACACAGCACAGGGTACAGGGATCCTGTGGACAGCAGGGTCTAACCAGAGCACTGGAGCAGAGCACCAGAGCACCAGAGCCAAACAAGGCTTAGCACTGTTTTCTCCCAGTCTCTGGCGCTGCTTTGCTGGGCCCTTGGCCAGGTTAATTTTACCCTCTCTTGTTCTGTTTTCCAACCTGGAAACTCTTCCCAGTTCATCTTCCATCCTACCCCAGCCCTGGAAACATTCAAAGTCAGGTTGGTTAGGGCTTGGAGCAACCTGATCCAGTGGAAGGTGTCCCTGCCCATGGCAGGGGGCTGGAAGGAGATGAGTTTTAAGCTCCCTTCCAACCTAAACCATTCTGAGATGATTCTGTGATTCTGTGTCTCTCAGGCACTCTGGGGTCTGCATGGATATTATAGAGCTCACTGGCTCTGGGTATTATCTGACAACATCACATTTAGCTTTGCTTTAAGGGCAGCTGAACATTATGTTTAGGTAGAGCAGCTGATTTAATCTCTTCAGGAATTTTTTTATGAGGCTCAAATAGCATCCATAAAAATGGAGATGGGCACAAGTGTCCCTCAAACATCCAGGTCTTCCGGACCACATTTAGTTAAAATATCGTTAACTGTGCAGCATGTTTGACAAGAATGTAAGACAGCACTAGCCATATGGAAAGCATAAATATTAAATACTGTATATTGCAGCCATTTGCAAGAAACTGCATTAATCCCTTGAAGGTTAATGAGAATTATTCATGTGCATCTGAGGGAGAGAAGTACTTCACTTTAGAAATTGAACAGCTAGACATGCCTGATTTTTCACTTACCAATGAATGTGAAAATGGAAAATGGATGGACATCTTAGCATTGTGCCTGGATGAGAGGCTCATTGAGCAACTCAGAGGTTTGTTTTTTCAAATCAATATTTTACATCATTAATATTTTCAGTTCCAAGAATCAGTGAAACAATAAATCTTGTCTGATCACAGGTGGTTTGCCACTGTGTAGATATTCTTGCAAGAGGGGAAACAAATGTCAAGCAGTCAAGACAACCCTGGTTTGTTTAGTTAAGTCCTGAGAGTAAAAAGGAGAGATCAATACCTGTGTAGGGCCTGCTGAGAGACCAAGGAAAAGAGGGAAAAGAGAAATGAGGCAGAATTATCCTTGATGGGCAGGATCTACCACTAACATCATGGAGGCCACTCTATTCACATGTTTGAAGCGTCTCACCAGAAAATATGGACAGATATTTTAAAAGAGTTTCAGTGAGTAATAGATATGATTTTTTGCAGTAATCCCTCTTGAAATTATTTCAAATGGTTTTGAAACAGCTTTGTTATGGCCTGGTTTTACATGAGCCACCTGCATCATTAGAGTTCTTAAAAACTTGAAATTATAAAATTTCTCTGAATTGATGAAAATCACTTGTTGTCAGGGAAATCTTCATGCTGCTTTGCAAGGAGCAATTACTAGAGATGGCTAAAATCTGTGGATAGTTTTAATTAAACTGTGGGTTTGATGGGGTTTTTTTCAATAGCATCTTTCATAATAAAAATACTTTCCCTTCCTTTTTCTCCCACCTTGTACTTTTTTCATAATACAGTCACCATATTCATGCTGCACATTTTGGCAAATTCCTGTCATGATACCTGCATGGTTCCTGGTAACTAGAAGAATTTAGTATCTACTAGCCATGAACATCATCCTATAGAAAACTGGGACATTTAGCTGTCTCAGAAAAGAGAAAAGCATACTGTGACTAGAAACCACACCTTCCAGAGCCTTCAGGGCAGCTTCCAGAACTGATTTTCAGCTGATGTGAATGACAGGAGCTCCCACAGCTCTAGGATGGAGTGGGGTTGGGCTGATTTCCACCAGCAGAAGATTCAGCTCAGCATATGCTCCCTTCAGTGCTAAAGGCTCATGCTCCAAGCTCATTCCTGCTCAGTCTGAAACAGGTAGTGAAACACGTAGCTGGAAAATACAGGGAACTGCCAAAGGCACCATCTCTGCAGAAGCTCCTTGTGAAGCAAAGCCTGTCCATCTGAGGAGGGAGGATGGGCCACTGCAGCTCCACTTTGCCTGAGCTCAACCTGTGCCCTCCCCCCAGCTCTGTGGTGCTAGTTTGGACACGGCAGCTCCCACTGAGGGCTGCAGCAGGGGCAGTGCTGGGGCAAGGAGAGCCAATATGCTGGAGGTCAGTGCAGCTGAAGCTACTGGAGGGGTTGAGCGAAGGGGCTGATGGTGACGTGGGGATGCCCTAGAAACAGGGTCAGGGGAATGAGGGAGAACGAGCTGACAGATCAAGCGCAGTGCTCTGTCTCTGCACCAAGAGTATTGGCAGATGAGTCAGTGCATCCTATTTCTTTCTCAGATGTCTGGATTTCCAGTCCTAGTGCTTCAAACCTGGCTTGTGTGAAAGAAGTCCAGAGTGCCAGCAGACAGACATCCCCCTGCAGCACAGTACAAGTGATGGGAAGCCGCTGGGAGAAGCCCTGTGCTACTGGGAACATCTTGCCCTATTTTCTGTGCCAGAGCAGCCCTGTGCTGGTGTGCAGCGATGCGTGTGGACCAGGGGCAATCACACATACAGCCTGGTCCCACAGAAACCTTACTGAATCATGTAGGATCCACATGCAAACTCAGCATTGCAGTTATCAGTAGCTGGACTTCCAAAGAATTAGTGCACTTGATTCCTCTTGTACTGGGTCCAAGGCCAGAAAAGCAGCTGAGGGAGAGTGGTTTGTATTAGAGGTATATTTATGAACAGCTTCTAAAGGGTTAGGTAAAGGGTGTTTGGATAAGCAGCTAATCAATTTGCACAGATTATTATGAGACCAGCAGAGGCACAGGCTGCTTATGAGTGCCTTACAGTGTCAGCTCTCATTATGCACATAACCGTTTGATACATGTATTAGTCACCTTTGTAACAGCTATTACTAAGCATTCATAACAACAGCATTTACGTGAATCTCCTTACAAAGTCAGTGAATCCATGAGACTGGGACTCACTGACCCCAAAACAGGCTGCTGAGGAGGAATCAGGTAAGAGGTCTCTCCCTTGTCCAAGGGAGTGTCTCATTACCCAGAAATCTGGAAACCTGTGAACTCCAGCAGCACAATTTTGCTCTGTTTTCATTGCCAGACATAGCACACAAGCACTGTCAGATAGTAGGAAGGAAAGCACAGCTGGTGATTCTGAACTATATTATGTTTTTATTCTGAGTCATTTACCACCTCCTTTAAATAATTCCAGAAGCTTCCACGGGGATTTACTTTTACAGCATCAGATTGCTCTGATCTGTGTCTGTCTCTGGCCTTTTCCTTCTGCTTTTCAATTTCTATTCTGGCCTGGCTCTGCTGGAGGAGAGGATGTGCTCAAAGTCACTCAGAGGAACATCTTAAGGCTCTGAGGGTGATCCACAACTGATATAAAGCACAGCAGATCCAGTGGCTTTGGTGAAGCCTTGCACAGTTACACCAGCGCTGCATCTTCAGCTTGCAAAGTTGCACTGATACTGCCTTCCCAAAAACACAACGCACAGCTTGGCTGGGCAGGAAATGTCCCATCTCTAAGCCATGGCATGGCACAGTTTGGGCTCTGGCCACATATATCTAGAACATAAATCCATATTACCAATTGATATTGTGTGTTTTACAGCACTGAGTGACAAATTTAAATGCATGTCTTACAAATAGCTAAAGGCTGTTCTCCTGAGAGCAAAGGAAAACAACGCCTTGAATATTGAAGATGATTTTCTAAAAAGAAATTGGGTGTGAAACTGTGCATGTACTGACTGAAATTTTGTCAGAATATGTTGTTGCATTGCAGCTGCCAGCACTGCTGTGTGCCATGGGCTCCCCATCGTATTTGGCTGCATTGAGCAGCCAGGTTCTCCCTACTAATGGTAAAATATCATTCAGACAGAGTTCTAATAGGCTACAAAGTTAAAAGGGGGGATTTCCCACTTTTTTCTTTGTGCAAGTGTGGACGGTTTGGGATGTCAATGACCTTAACAACAAGGCTTAAAATACAGTCACACACAGGTGCTCTAAAGGCATTACACATGAGACACATGAGCCCTTACTGCATCCTGCTTTACACTGTGCTTTAGTGCTCCATGAAGCCAGAAGATCAGATTTGCTTTGCCTAAATTTCCTCTGGAAACCCACAGACAGGGGGAAAACCAACAAGAAGTGGAAGTAAAGCCGATCCATGCCCTTTTTCTGCATTACTGCACAATATTTGCTTGACAAGGTAAACCTACCACGAACTGCAGGGTCAGGGCCAGCTTTGGGAGTGTGTGAATTTTCCACAGCTGTTTAATAGCTATGCTGAGAATAACCTGCCCAGGAAATGTTCTCTCCTCTTTGGCTGAAAGGGAACAAACAGAAAGTCACTGAATCATTCAGCCCCTCACTGGCTTTTGGACAGTGTGACCAACTATATCACTGGACCTTCCCTGGGAGGGCAGCAGAATCTCCCCTCAGTTTCGGTGTCCATACCCCACATTTTCCAGATGCTTAAAGGTTTCATTTCCCTCTGGGGAGAGCAGAATAACAAGAACTTATGTGGATAAAATTCAAGAAAGCACAACTCTGCTCTTCTCAAGGAGACATTCTGTGTGCTGCTCACAGCCAGAACAATCGGCCCATTTACACAAGCAAAGCAATTCTTTAGGACAAATCAGCTTCTTCTTAATGAAGACTTGTTATTTTCAGTAAGTCAGTGCTTTTGGTAAGGAGATTTAATAAATTTCCTTCTTCTTCCTCTCATTGTGATAAGCAAATTTAATTTTACTCATATTATTAATAGTATTAAGCATCTCTTGAAAATGTATAATAGGCAATCTAAATCAGTTTGTTCAGTATGAAAATCCTCTTTTCTGATACAATATTAGGGTAAATGGAAAATATTCAGTCCCTCATAAGTGGATGTTGAGACAGAGGGAAGACAGAAGATAATTCTAACCCTTAGGAGGGGGACAACAGAAGGCCCACTGATTTGTATTATTGCTGACTTTTTTTTGCCTCCAAAAAGGGAACTACTGAATAAAAAAGGCTGTGTCCTGAATTCACAAATGTTAAATGTTATTTGCAAGCACTTCTGCCCTGCCTCTGTCTGAGCTAGGGAGGGGTCCCCTCAAAGCCCACCGTTCCCCACTCCCACAGCCCAGGTACAGGCTTTTGCTGAGACACCCTTGTCTTCCCACCACAGAACTAAACTACAAAAAATGATGCATTTGATGTTAGACCACAATGTTTTGTGCTTTTGCACACTCCAAAGCATTCAGTCAGACATGGGACTGTGCAAGGCACAGAACATCAACACCGTATCTCCACCTTTGCTCTGCCCGGATAACCCACAGATAGTCCCTGTTACCTACCCACAGTCTCCAGCACACATTTTTCCCTGGCAAGTGCTTTCTGGGCCATCACATCTTCAGATCACCAGTCAGTGCATTCCTCAGGCTGGTAACCAGAATAAGGCTGAATGTATGTTAATGACAGGGAATATTCTTCTTATGCAAAAGGTGAATCAGGGAGATAAATTCAAAAGCTTTTTGTGCCATTACTATAGGCAAGTGCTACAGAGTTTAATCAGGTCTATAGAAAGCTAAAAGAGATATGGAAGCTAATCTAAAATAGGCTGTCTCCAATGGAGAACCTGCCCTTTCCTGTGATACCTTCCAGCCTGGCCCGACTGCCTGGCTGTCTAAAGATCCTGCACAACTCTTACAAAGGAGCAATTTTATCCCCATTTTGACAATGCATTAGTATAATGGCTTGATCAGCAGATAATCTCCTTTTACAGAACAACAATATTTACAAAGCCTAAAAAAGTAATTTTCTCCCTCTCTTGCTGACCTAACTATCTCCTGGAGTTTCAGAAATACCCAAAGGCTTTTCAGTCACTTTGTATGTATGAACAATGGAGACTCTGAATGTATCATTTCTTCCCTCTTCAGAGAGACTTTTCAACTTAACACCCTTCATTTCTTCAAGACGTTCTCTTTTCTCTAAGCATTACTGACACAGACGTTGTTCTCCTTACCTCGCCTGTACTGGTCATGCCTTACTGGCTCATTTGGTCCAAACATGATAAATCAATTTCCATCCAATTAGGCTACGCCTGAAGAATTAATTTGATACACTTTAGACTGTAGTATTTTGTATGTTCCTAAACGCAATTAGAAAACTTTAATTTAATCTTACATGCCCAATATGATCAGCTGGTACATAAGACAATCCAGTTGCAGCTCGTTCAGCATGCAATTGTAGTTGTAATTGATTAAAATTGTTTTTGCAAGTGTGTCTTGATGTCATGGATAACTTGATTTGCTTTGGGTCCTACTCACACAGACACATCAGAAACTTTCTCTGTGTGAGCAGTTCATCAAACCACGCAGGATTTATGAGCTGAGCTAGGCAGGGACAGGGCTTGCTACTCCGAAGTAGTGATTCTCTTCTCAAACAGTGTTTCTGTGATCAGAGATGTGAAGATGAGAGGGTAAAGATGATGAATTTTCAAAAAAATAAAGATGCTTAGGCTGACATCCACAGAGGGAACAGCAGGGAGGATCCATCCTCCTCGGTTTCAAAACCCAAGTTCTGGGCTTAGTGACCTGCTTACACCGAGTGCTCCAGTTTGCAATTCTCTTCATTTACAGTAACAGTTCAGGGTGACTCAGACCACAACCTGGGTGTTCTGTGAGGTCTAAAGGGATCTCATCAGTCCATGCCCTTGGCCCCACAGTGGTGCTCAGGCCATTGAGAGGCTATGAGTGGTGGATACAGGAGAGATTAATGCTTGCATCAGCCTGCCCGAGGTGGGCTCTGGCAGGGGAGGGGACCCCAGCTGCTGCTCTGGCTGCAGGCAGGGCTGCTGTTGACTCTCTCTGTTCACCCAGACCCTCACTGCAACACTTGGCAAGGGCAGATATGGTCCTCAGCACTCCTGTCACCTCAGCCTGGCTAATTCTGTTGCCAAAAATTAATAATGGAAATACCACTCCATCACCCATCAATACATCTTGAAAAAACAAGCTGTAATTTCACCAGAGACCTGGCTACCTAAGTGTCTAGGCTTCTGTCCTAAAGGCTTATCCAAATCTGGTCCCAGGTAACCAGATGCTGTTACAATTGGACCTAACTTAGGATCTAGCAGTTTCTTAAAAGATTTGGGAGGATATTTCTCTCCTGGAAAATACTTTGCGAAAAACCCCTGTTTCTTTGAAATATTTCAATAGCAAAACAGCTGCTTAGTTCAGCCAAAAATTACTGGATCAAAACCTCACTGTTCCTTATTTTCAGAAGTAGGCTACAATGCAAAGGTTGACGGTAACTGGACGTGACAGAATCCTTATGCCTTCAATTCCACTTACCCACTTCTGAGAAGTGTTTATATTTGAAATCATGGTGAGTTAACATGAGTTAAGGCACACGCTCTCATATCTCGATATGTAAGTAATGGATTGTTCCCAGGATAATACCAGGGCTTGTCAAAAATATATAACATAGACACTGATTTTTCACAGCTTGTAGTTCTCACTGTGTCAGTAGGTAAGAGAATTTCAGAGAGGTGGTGAAAAAATTAGAAGATACAAGATGGAACAATTTTGTGCCATGTAAGATACAGTGCCTATAAGTTTGCTTCTGATTTTTTTTGTCTATTTTGTTAAGAACAAAAGTCAGAAGGGAATTTCCATTTCATATGTATGATGTACTTTAAGAGACAGGTGGTTTATAAAGTATTAAACAGCACAATGGGACATAAAATGACCTAGTGACTGCCTATGCTTGGGAAGATAGGTTGGTATGGCGTGGGAAAGAGGAAGAAAACATCATTCAAACCTCAAAATGACCAAGAATCTGGGCCCTTGCTAACCTGACTCTTGATTTGGAAAATACAAATGCCACATGTGTATGAATTACCACACCACATACTGACAAAGGGAAAAGCAGATGTTAAAATGGAAATGTTTTTCTGCCCAAAGCTTACAAGTTATTTCTTCAAATGAAAGCCAACAAGCTTTTTAACCTTCATTTCATTCTCTGCTGGACTGTCTCACATGGGAGAGTGGCAGGGTGAAGAGCCAAAAGAGGAAGGTTCTTTCAAAGACAGTAGTATTGACATTAAATTGACAACGCTTGCACCCAGATCCTGGTGAAGACCATGCTGACACCTTTAGATGTTCCTGATGACCCTGAAGAACAAGGCATGAATATGGAGGTGCCAGCAGTTCTTTTCTCAGCCCAGTGTATAATTGCTATTCTTACAATATCCAGAAACACTAAATAAATCTCTTTTTCTCACAGCTTGGTGCTTATCTCTGCAGAAACCTCCCCCATCCTATAGTCTGCCTTGATTTAACCTTCCAGGCACTCTTTTGCAAACAGTTGCCCCAGGCAACATGAACAACCCCCAGCTGGCTGTACTGGGCTGGGGCTAATTAACTCCAGCCTCCTGTGCCTGTGGGTCCAGTCTCCTGCGATTGCAGGAAGCAACCCTGTCAGACAAACCCTTTCAGAAACAGAGAAACTGTTATGAGACTGGGTAAGTGCATATCCCACACTCCTGCTGCTCCAGAACTTCCTTCCTGTGGTAGCCTGTGGTTTCTAGTTTATTGATGGCCAGTCTCTACTTATTTGTTCTCTTCAAGGGCTCTTCACTATCGCAGCATAAACTCCCTTCTTCCCTGTGGGCTTAGAAAGAGCAATCATGTCTCTGCTGAGCCACAAAGCTTTCTTTGTTTGACATCTTCTTGATCACCCTTAACAGCCCATCTCCAAAGCTGTTCCTGTAGGGGAGCAGTGCAGCTGCCTGACCAAACAGCACCACTGAAGCTGCTGTACCTACTACAGATAGAGCCATGTCACATTTCCTTCTTTCTCTCGGTATCATCAACACTATGCCCTTCACCTGTCTTTATGTAAAAGGGAATGGCTAGAGCTGTGCCAGGGCAGGGTCAGACTGGATTACTGGGAAAGGTTCTTCCCCTAGAGGGTGCTGGGCACTGCCCAGGCTCCCCAGGAAATGGGCACGACCCCGAGGCTGCCAGAGCTCCAGGAGCGTTTGGACAATGCTTTCAGGGTGGGATTGTTGGGGTATCTGTGCAGGACCAAGAATTGAGCTCATTGATCCCCGTGGGTCCCTTCCATCCCAGGATATCCTATGATCCTATGATTTTATGAAAACATGCTTGAAATTATTTTGCTGCCATTTTAGTGTCAAACTGACAAGATGGTGCCATTCATTGCAGTGACCATTGCAGGCTGCCCACAACCACAGAGCAGAAGTCTCCTCCCTGCTGTCCCACTCACCTGTACAAGACCAAGACCAGAGCAGCTCTGGATGCCTCTGTTCGCGCTGCAACCACATATCCTGGGTGCAGAATAAGTCAGTCCTAAATAGGTATTTTATAACAGCTCTTTATTCAGTCACATGGTCCATGCTGCTCCTGCTCAACAAAACTTGTGCACTGGATGTCCTACTTCTGGGAAATTCCACCACTAAAAAGAGAGGGGTTTTTTTAACACACATCACTGGGCAAAAAGAGACAGTAGAGGAAGCCAGTTCTCCTACATATGGGGTAATCAAACAGTGGGTATGCCAGGAAAAAAATAAAGGGAATAAACAGGCATAGTACTGCAGGAATTTTCAAAAATCCTTTCCAGCAAAGTGTGTAAGTGTATCCCTAACACTGAGCCCTGCACAGGAATAATTACATTAAAACATCTTGGTCAGATTTCTGTAGGTGAGCGCACCCAGCCATGCCAGAGCCGGAGTTAGGCCACATTCCTGGTGCTAACACAGAGTGAATTAGCGGCATGTTTTCCAGAGTTTCGACCACCTCTTTTCTGTTCCTTTTTAATACAGCAGGTATTAATACATCAGGTGCCTCAAATTGTACCTCTAAAATATTCATTTTCCAAAATATTACACTTCTAGTCATATTATTTAAATGTATCAGGAAAGCTTCAACTACATCTTTTAATCCCATTTGATTTACAAACAGAGCTGCAACATGACAGGTTGGATTAATGCATCTGGCATTTGTGAAATTATAAGCCTCACTCAGCAAACAGACAGTGACTGCTGCTGCTCTTTCTCTTCTGCTTTTGTAGCACCGGGCTAAACTAAAACAAACCCTTTCCCTACATCTACATTTGATTGAAAGATAGACATGCACGAAAGGGTGAAGTATCCTAAGTGATGGGCTCAGTGGGATATTGAGTTTATGTCTACGCTTTGATGCTTCTGGGTTTCGTTTTCTGCTCCTGAGTAGAATTAATTCTGTTCCCCACAGGAGTCAATTTTTATATTTTACATACCTCCCCCGCCCCCCCCCTTCATTTTGTTGTTTTAAATTCTACTTTAAGGAAAAGACAAGAGGTCAAGGAGAGACAGAAGGAATGAAAAGTGGAGAGACGACCTTTCACAGTACAAGCATCGTTAAGACCCTTTTTAATATCCTACGCCCCATTTTGTCTGTCTTGGTTTTAAAAAGAGACCAGAAACTCTTTTAAAGGGGCCACTGAATCCTCATTTCCAATTCTACGTTCTCCCTGACAACCCTTTACCTTGTGTTCTTGACAGTTACACCACTGACAGCATTGCTTTTTCCCCTTACTCTCCACAGCAAGAGCCAGAAACAAGGCAGCCAGTGCCTCGCAGGGCCTGATCCAGCATCCCCAAATCCAATGGGGAAAACCCCCTGGCTCTGCCCTCACACTGCTGGGCTGGCTGTGGGGAAGGCAGACACAGGGTGAGCTCTCCCAAAGATCCCCAAACCAATAAAACACTGCCAAGGCTTCCAGAGACTCATCAGCATTCAGAGCTGCTGCCTCCACACCGTGCAGGACATTTCAAAGAGTGTAAAAGCACAAGTATATATGGAACAAAACAATAAAAGGGAACAAAACACATGGAAGAAGAAAACGACTGCTGCAAACCAAGGGCTTTGTCATGAAATTTGCTTCCTGACAGCCTGTGCCCTGGTTGCAACACAATGTTTCTCCAGATTTTTCAGTGGTGTGAATGCTGAGCTGATCGTCAGCTACACAATATAAACATCCAGATTTCCAGGCACAGCAGAGCCACTCCTCACCTAGCAGTTACACAAAACCTAAGTTAGCCTCACTTACAAGTAACTCCTTCAGGGGTGCATCCATGTGGTATGAAGGGATGTTTCACACATCTGTCCATTTTCCTGCCAACACCATTCCACCAGACATGCCCCTGTACAACCTGAAATGCCCAGAGCTCACACCAGAAAGGTGCTGAACCCCTTGGCTCCAGCACAGTGTCCTTGCCCAACTCCACATCAAGGGATCCACGGCAGCGATCTTCCCCACCCTTCACAAACCAGGGCAGAGGGTCCCAAAGAGCAATGCCACAACCTAGACCTCAAATCTGGGCCAAGTTCTCATCTCCTGAGAAGAACAGATGTCGGTTCTGAAACTCAGAAGTGAGGTTTGAAAGCTGAGGACCTGAATATAACCAATATTTACCTTTGGCTGAGTTTGCAGATAGGTTGACACAAAACCTATGACCTGTACCAAATTCTAACTGTGCTTCTCCTTTGAAATCTACTGTTCCGTTGATATTTCACCAGCAAGGCCATCCTTTGAAGAAGGATAAATCCTCCTTCAAGAAGCAGCACAGAAATCCCTGCAGAAGCTGCAGTCCATAGGGGACCCACATCACACAGGCATTGACTGACTAACCCTTCCTTCCCGAGTGGGGATGCCCTGATGGCTGAGACAGTCAGGAATGTTCATATTGGGCCCAGATTTGTTTATTCCAGGGCCTCAGATACTTTAATGCAGACCTACTTATAGCCTGCAATGTGCGAGTGACTCTCTGCTATTTTGGCACTAATATTGTCAAATGGCATTAATTAAAACAAATTGCTTATAAAACAGGCTGGATTCATCAACAATAAGTGAGGAGATATTTTTTCTTTGCTTTTTTTTTTTTAGGATTTTAATGAATAAACAGCAATTCCTATTCATTATTTATCTACTTCTGAATTTTAATGAATAGTTTCCAGCACTCATTAACAAATCTCTGTATTTATGGAAAACTGGCACTTCATAAATATCAAATTGTGCTATTTTATGCGCTGGTTTTATATAAATATAGAAATTCTGTAATTATCACTCGAACTGATCATTAAAATTCAAAAGTAGATAAATAAGCCCAAGCTTCCTGCCTTATTATTCAGATAAAATGTCTTTCTTTTCTTTTCAATATGGTTCCCTTTCCCCCCACGTCACACCCTTTCCTTGGGGTGGCACACAGTCACCGCTCACCTTGCAGGTGGCACCTTTTTTCTGTGTTATCTGAGGTTTCTGCCCTGTGCCAGAAGCAGGAACTCTCTCTCCCAGCCTCGCCTCTCTAGGTCATGAGATTCCTAGTAGGCATTCTCATTCCACACTGATCTGTCCTTTTTTCCCTTTGACACTGCTATTGACTTTTGTATTATCACAGCATAAACCATTTGCCATTTTATGCAAATCCCTGTGTTGAATGAAATCCGTGTCAATCCATAAAATCAAATTCCAATGTGCTGAGCGATATAAGTATCTGGAGCTGCCTTTGTTTGGAACCGCTGGGAGGAAACCCCCCCAGTCCCATCCAAACCAAAGTCAGCCACCGCAATCTGCTCTCCACTTGATCCCACTCATCTCTGGAGTACAGAACAGGTCATGTCCTGATCCCAGTGTAAGGGGGAACCTGAAGCACACTGCTGCTATCCAGGAAGGTGTCCCAGTTTTACACCACTTCATTTCAGATTAGTGCTTGAACCATGGATTCATGCTTGAATCCGTGTGAAGAAAATGAGTAACACATGGACAACGCATCGGCCTCCTGCACCTCGGGTTGTTTCACTCAGGCCGTGGGTAGCCAAATCCACAGGGCACACCAACATCTTGATGTGTGGTGGTGCTCTCATCCCAAAGCACAAGGAGCTAAAGTGCTGAAGAAGGTAAGAGATGTGCCCAGAGCCACAGGGGGGGTCTGGCTCAGAGGCAGTACCACAGTGCCTACTCAAGGGGAAAAGCACACAGGTGTTTAAAGGCAGACATAACTGTGTCTCTTCAAAAACAAAATCTGTATTAGCCTAAAAACCCCAGAGATTCTGCTGGCCACTGCAGCAGATGTGTTGTATTAAATGTTATTCCTTTAAAAATCAGTCCAATGAAAGCATTTAAGGTCAGGGAAATCTTGTGTTCCCTGATTGCATTAGGCCATGAAATCAAAGGCTGCCCAGGCTCCACCCCTCTCTTTAGAGAAGCCTGTGTGCAATATTTTCCCCAGGTTTTTTAAGTTATGCTGTGTCCTTGCCACAGTGCTGGAAATGTTTGTGTCAACTGTTAAAAAAGAGATGTGATTAGCAAATGGAAAAACCATGACTCCTTTTAATTAAAACTCTTGGGGTTTTTTGTTCAAAAAATCCTCATCACCTTGGCGTTTTGCATGTCAATGGACCTGTATTGAAACACACTTTGGATCTCAGAGACTGTGGCTCTATCTGAGCATCAGGTCATTTATCAGGTTGGCAATGGGAAAATTATTTTCTGCTTTGCTGACTAGGTTTAAGTGGTTCATAACAACTTAACCCAAAACTTCCCTTGTGCCATAACTGGTATCTCTGTGTTCTCCAGAGCTAAATCAGATCAACACTCTTCCAAATTGCAGTCAACTGAGTGAACACTCCTTACACCACCTGTGAGAAGAAATGACACTTTTATCCTTTTTTAGTCCATTTAACTGTAGAACAGTGAAGTTTAGAGGAAGTGTTGAGTTTGATGTGTTTTAAGCCTACCTTCCCCTCTTGATATTAAGGAAGGCAGGTGGTACCCCAGCACTTCACCTCATTTCTTCTACCTGCTTTCCTTTGCTTTACATAAACTTTGCCTTTTCTCTTACACAGAAGCTGTACCCACTCTGGAGCAGGAGGAGCGTATTCAGTCTCTGTTGGTAATGGCAACATAACCTTCATCTTCATTACCTTCATGGTAAACATGACCTTCATCTTTGCAGGCCCAGAAAGAAAGATGAAACACACAGGAGAATGGATTAGCTCTGGTCCTTCCCTGTCGCTGTTACAGGCGGGCTAGTCCCCGGGGAGAATGCACTGGAATCCCTCTGTGCAAACCTAATCTCCCAGAACGATGCCTTTCCCAACAGGGAATGCTGCAACCAGCTGTTACCAAAGGCAAAAAAAACCCCACAACTTTTTCTCTTACACTCTTGTTGTCCCCTTATCTGTATCACTTTTTAAGTCCAGTTCCACTTTTTCAGTCTGACCCTTCTATTGTGCCGAGCTTCTCCTGGCAGCTGCTATTCAGGGGCTGCAGGGCAGCAAAGGGTTGAAGCTTTCATTAGAGCAAAGCCCTCCCAATGCTGAGCATTGTGCATGGCTCAGCACCACAGTCATCAATCCTCTCCCACCACTCCCTGCCACACTGGGGAGCTTCTCCTCTAGGACACATATCCCCTAGGCATGTCATGTTGAGAGCCAGAAGCTCCTGAAATGTTTTTGAATTTATTATCACAGTTGCAGCAACAGAAACATCTGACTTTTCTGTCTAAATCAATACAGGGTTCTTTCTCTTTTCCTTTTTTTTCTCTAAGGGCATGCCTACACAACAGTTTCACTGCCAAGCTCTTCAAAAGCGCAAGCAGAGGAAGAGCTGTCGGATCGTTCTGGCTGTAATTTCAGTGTATCTTTCAATTGCCCGCTATAAGAGGGTCAGTCTTGTACTTTTTGACCACATTTCCCCTCCATCCACGTTTGATGTTGACCTACTTTCCCATGCCACAATTCACGAATATTCCCTTCAGCATCCAGATAATAAAGTGAGAGGAAAAATCCAAATCCGACTTGCACTAAGCGATTATTTTCACGTCCATCTGTATTCACTGTGTTAGTGCCAGGGTTTTGTTAATGCACAATAGAGGATAATGAGATCACTTTCTAATTCTCCATCTTCTTCCATCTGAAGCTCTGGGAGCTCTGAGGAAAGACAAAAGCTGTCATGTTTTACCAGGGTAGTGCTTCAAACTGCAGCACCTCACAGTGATTACAGTCGTGTGTTTACAGGAAGGTGTAAAAAATAAGTGGATGGATGAATAAATAAATGAATGAAAGCCCTCATGTTAAACAGTTGACACAGATTAAATAACACCTTGGGCAACTTGTTTCCGTTTTCAATTACTGTTCCTTTAACCTAAGTTCTCAGGTAAGCCCCAGACAAACTAGAAGCACAGGTGGGGAGATGAAGCTTTGTAGGAGACAGATGGGGTTTTCCTACAAATAAACTGAGCTGTACAAATGAAAGCACTGAGAAACATGACACTACACAAATTCTCTGTCCCTGGGGGAAGCAGTCTTCTCCTGTCACTGAACATGTGAGCTCCTGGCCTGATGCCCTCCCCAGGGCCATCTCACCCCTGTATCTGCCACTGAACTGGGTGCTGGAAGTAAACTCCGAAACTGTTCCAGGAGCTGCAGAGCTGCCCTGGCCAGGCACAGCCTGGCCCCCACGCCAGGAGTGGACAGGGATTGAGAGGCCTCAGGGCCTGGGGAGCCCATGGTGGGCCAAGCCCAGCCTGGCTCCACACCCACCATGTGCTGTGAGTGTCACAGATGTGTCAAATACAGCACAGGGCAGCTGCAGGCTCAGACCCAACTGCTCTGAGCATCCTCTGAGTCTGCTGCCTAAGAGAGGCCCTACAGATGCTTATTGCATGTTGGAGCAAAATATAAAGGACCTCAGCATTAAACAACGGCCTCTCGAGTATATCACACACGCAGTATGTGCTGTGCTGAGTTTTTCTATCTTACTGCTTTTTAGGGTTGCTATATTCCAGAGCTAGCTGTAGTTTGCTCTCCACGATGCAGTGTCCTCACAATCTGCTTCATGGAAATCTCTCCAAACTTCCGTTTCCAGGAGAAGATGTACATGAGAATCTGGTTTGGAGCAAAGACTCACTAGGAGCTGGTGTGACAAAGTCACGGGCGGAAGGATATACTGGCCACATTCAGATCAAAGGATTTGGGAGGGCACATGATTTCCTCTGTGCCAAGTCACAAATGAGGGGTTTCTAAAAAATATCAGAGTATGATCTGGCCAATACTGGAAGCCTTTGACAAAGAAGCAGAAGTTTTCTAAATTATACTTCATTTAAAACACGATCAATTTTGGGTAGTAAAACTGCACTGCATTCAGAGAATCCCAAAATATGCTTAACATAAAGCAGAAATAACTAGATAAACTTTCAGATCAGATGTTTTATAATACTCTGGAAATAATACTCTTGATCTACAAAATAAATTACTAAAGAAAGCTCTGAGTAAATATGAGTGAAGCAACTCTGTTGCCCTCAGTAGAACTGGGATGTCGATCGACATCAGGATCAAACCTCGTGCACACATTTTTACTGTTCTCAAAGTCCTGCTTTGATAGAACAACTTTTGCCTTCCTGAACCTTTAGGAAATTTCCCAGAGTACAAATTCCAGGGGTAGGCAGAGAGGCACCACTTCAGAGGGTGTCCTAAGTAACACAAGAGCCAGCATTACCATTTCTCATCAAAAAAAGATTATGGAAAGTAAACTTTTAGACCAAAACGCAGGGTTGCTTTTTTTAAAGCAGGAGGCATTTTGTAATTGCCAGGTTACTATAAATGCAATACATCCTGTTTTTTTAATAAAAGTTACTTTTCTCTGGTGAACTGATTATGATGACTCCTGGTATTTTTTTTTATATAGAAATGTTAACTCTGGGTTAATTCTATGCCATATAATCCTCTTGTCATTATAGTGTCTATCAAGGTGATGGTATGGGGCCTTGTAGTTTCGGGTGTGCATCTGCAAGCTGCACTACTAGGAGAATTTTGTTCCAGCTTCACAAATGCCTCTGAGAGTTTTAACTGACTGGACCCATAGCTGAGTAACATATATTTAGGTTTTGGAAAAATTTTGTTTGAGCAGGTAAGTAGCTGGTATCTTACAGCAAGGAAAGAAAAATTAATAATTATGTACATGAGCATTATATGCGCATAAAAATCTTTTAAGTAGAAGAAGCAGCCTACTCCAGATATACTCAGTGACGAGGAAGTAAACTCAGCTCCAAAACCATGATCCAAATTCACAGCTGAAATTGGTGCTTTGCAGCTGGTACCCTTTCAACCATGTCTAAATACAGTGATACAGAGCCTCCCAGATACTGGAAAGTGGCTGGGGGATGAGGAGACCCATCCTCAGTTGTGACCACAGCCACAGCTGGACTGGAGCCACCCGAGCTCTGCAGCTTCTACTAGCCCTGCTGGCATGGGTGTCTGAACTGACCTCCTCCTGAGGCCAGCAGGGCTTGGCAGGGGAGGCTGGAAGAACCAGCCTGGGCTTCTCCACAGCTCAGGCTCCTGACATGACCCCTGGGTCATCCTTTGTAAGCAGTAAGAGCACAGACAGGCAGCCAGCCCAAAAACAGGATGGGGAGAGGTGCCCCTTGACCAGATGGAATATTTCAAGAGAGACATTAGAAAGTGGCCATAGGAGCCAGAAACCCAGGTCTCACTGTGTCCACACTGTACTTGACCTTGATGGCTCCGAGGTCCTGGCATCTGACTCCTGTGCCAGCCTGTGCTGGTGTATCCTCCCCTCCCCAGGCCGTAGTGTGACCTCATAAATACTCATTAGGCCTTGTTCTTGATGAACAGCCCCTGGGCTCAGCTCCTCTTGAGCTTATCAGAAACACTGTCAGCTCCCAGGCACTGCTTCTGTCCAATGAGCTCCTGCTTTTTAACCAAGTCTTGGAAACTTCTTTTTCTCTCCTGAATAACAAGCCTGGAATAATGATTCTGTTATCGAAATTTCTAAGGAGGTGACCGACCTGAATTGCAGCCAGGATGGAAAATGACTGTGACTAAAGCCCATCTCTCACGACCCTGCCAACAGCGGTCCCCAGTGAGACCTTGGAGCTCTCCTGGGCCGCAGCAGCTGCCACCAGTGACCTTCCTCTGCTGGGGCCTCTCCCAGCTCGGGAAATCTCAAGTTTGCTGTACTTGGAGGACCTGCTGAACGACAGTGATGGGTCCTGGGCTGATCCCCCACTCCCAAGGCTCAACCCTTTGCCCATTGGGAAGATCCAAAGGCTTTCAATGTGAGCACTTCACTGAATTTGAGGGCAGTTCTTTCACAGGTTCGTGCCTTGTACAGACTCTTCAGGTCTGTGTGTGTTCAAGTGGGAGTGTGCCACAGCAAATGTACATGAATATTGCTCTCCTAATTATTAAATTCTTTAGATTTGTAAGTAAATGAGGCCTGTGAGTTCCCGTTGTGCTACAGTAAATTCTATATGAATCGTTATTTAAGTTACCTTAAGCTACTGAGTAGGTGCTGTTAGGTTTAAGTGCTGTTAAACCTCTAGGCCTAAACTGTTGGTCGAGCCCAGGGCTTAGTTTGGCAACAGGGTCCACTCTGAACCCTGTGCCTCAACCACAGGGTCTCCTGTATTACTTTTTACCCTCATCCTACCTATGCGCACCCCTTCACCTCTCTGCCCCCACCCTCCACACCCCCCCCGCCTTCTGTAGGTAATTTTTGGGCTGATTCTGATTTTACATTGATTGATTTTAGATTTTAGTTTGCTTTTTTTCTGTGTGTTTAACCACCTAGTAAGTAGTAGAGCGAACCTTCCCCATGAACTTTGCCGTGCTTTCTCTTTTATATTGAACCTGCTTTTGCCAATACCTTTGCTGGTGATTCTTTAAGTGACCTAAAACACTCATTTGTGACACAGCCCCTATCAGCAACTTTCACACAGCTTCATGGCAGCTTGACTTTTCACTGCCCTTTTGGAAAGACAGATTCTGCCGTGAAAGTCATTTTTTTCCATCTGACATGATTGCCACAGGGGAGATCAAACGGCTGGAGACTGCAAGTGATGGACCATGCCAGTGAAACCTGTTTTCAGGATACTGTAACTAGTGGATGCACCTTGGAAATGAGGTTTTGCCTCGGGAATGTAAACTGCAGCCTGCCAGACTACCAGGACACACACAGGAGGTCATGAGTAATGAGGGAAACAGGTGTAACTGGAGGCAGAGGTGATCCACCACCACCAGCACACGGCTGTGCCTCAGCAGCAGTGCATGCACACATCCACTGGATGAAGCTGATCCCAGGATGAGTGTTAGCAACTCCCAGTAACCCGAGAGCCCTCACATTGTTCCACGTGTTTATCTGGAAACAGACACCGTTATGAAAAGAGGTCAGTTGCATCTTGAGCCCTGCAACAGCCATCCCAGGCAGGTACAGATCTCCACTGAGCTTCTAAAGTTTCCACTAGGCTGGGAGTGGATTAAGCTCTACAAGTGAACTAATCTTCCCAGACAGATGGACATGGCAGGAGGTGGAATCAGGGGCTGAGTCACTTGGGCAGAAAACCCTCCTCTGAAGTTTTATGTGTGGCTTTGTGGAGCTTACAGCTGCTTTCTCACCTCTCTTGTCAGGAGCAGCTGAATAGTTCAACAATATTGTTAACCCTGTGCAAAGGAAAATACATCCTGCCTAAAGCAGATTTTGCAGAGCAAGGATATTTCACCATTTTTGTAAATTTGGAAATTTTGGTGTCTGGTCACATTTTCCGCCCTATCAACCTGGGCAGTGTGATTTGTTGCCCTAGAAGAAAATCACTATTATGTTAGCAGCACACAGCAACAGTTCTAACATCTGACACAGTAGTAGTAAGTTCCTGACCTGACATTTCGGAGAGACTCTTCCTGACTCTGGTGAGTTTTGGAGTAAGCCCTAAAGACCTTGCCCAGGCTTTACCCCAGTAGTCGTCCTTGTGATCAGCACTTGACTCTTCATCTGCTGTGGCTCCTGGGGTGTCTTTATTCTTTCTGAACATTCAGCTTACAGTAAAATGTCAGCTCCTCGAAAATAAGTGGTTGGCTTGTGGTTATGGAATCGGAAGAAGAGGGGTTGGTTACTTCCCAGCTCAACCACAGACATCCCAAGTGAGGCTGGACAGATTGCTCACAGTCTGGTTTATTCCAGAAGCACTGAATTCAATTGCTACCCAGTGGAATTTTTTTGTGCTTGGCCCTTAAAATCTCTACTAACACCCACAGCTGTAGGGCAGGGACAATCCTACCACCTTTCTCTCACTTACTGAAAGCTGCGAGTTCAGTACCAGGCTCTGGACTCCGAAACGTTTGTACAGCACCGAGCACAGGGAGCTCCAGGGGCTCTAACAGAAGAAAGAGCCAAGGAACAGAGACCATCGCTGTGAGAGGGTTAGCAGAAGGAGTTTCTCCCGTATCTCAGGAAGATGATCAGAATATGCCAGAGGAAAAAAAAAACCCTGTAATTGTCTCAAACTGGAAGATTACACAGGTTCGTGGGCACATGCAGACTCGTGGGCACATGCAATGGGTTTTTGGCAGAGTGATTTTACCTCCTCATTTGAACCACTCAAAGTGAAGGCAGAATTTTAGTCACACAGAAATTACATCAAAAGGAAAAGCCAGATGTTTTGTGAATCCCACCACTAATGAGCTACAAGTGCTGTTTTTTCCATTGTAAAAGAAAATGATGAATTTTTAAATGCATACAAAACAAATTGTTTGTGATTACATTAGACCTTCAAAAGAAAGAAGGAACATAAATTCAGAGATGAATAGCATAATATTGGATGCTTGCCTCAGAGCTCGACTTCAATAACTTATCTCAATAAATCCCCCTGCAGAAAGCATCTTATGTACTTCAAGCCTGGAGAAGATGAGACATGAATGCTGGAGGAATTACAAGACGGGCATTCTTGCAACAGTGAACAAGTTGAAAATTACAAGGTAATGGAAACTCAGCAGGAGGCTGCCGTACCCTGCCATTAGCTAACTCCTCCAATGATTGCTGCAGAAATCTCTCAGGTTATGTAAGCACAGTACACTGCTGCTGCACTTTGCATCTCTCTCCACCTAAGCACACAGACAATTTAATTAGGCAAGGAGAGATACCTGAGCAACAGGGACTTTGGCTTGCAGATGAAACGGGGCTGCCTCCCGGCCGAAGCGCAGCCCTTTGTCCCAGCATGACCAGCTGCCTGTCTCTTCTTTGTTGCACTTTGACACTGGCTGTAGAGATCCATTTATTAAAGCATCTATCATTTTTAAGCCAATGTAGCCCTGACCTCCTCAAACTGCACTACTACCATGACTGTGGAGATCAGGAAAATGAGGAATTAACAGCAGGAGAGTATTAGGCTTGAGTTCCTTAAAGGGCAATTAGTGCCTGTCCTTCATGCTTCTTCCCACAGTCTCATCCCACAGAAACACTTGTTATTCCAGTCTTGGATAATAAGTCAGCTTCGTATAAACATGTCGGTGTTGTGGTTCTTATTTTACCAACCAGGAGGTTAATGAAGGTAAGACATATTTACAGTATTAAAAAGGAAGAAGAAAACCAGCCTGGCAGTGCAATATGGCAGAGCAGAATGGGAAATGCCCAAGAAACCTGGAAAGAAGAAAACACTTCCTCCAAGCAGATGCACCACAGAAACAGAAGAAATCTGCTGAAAAGTTTCGAGCATAAAGGAGACACAGGAGAGATCACGTTAAGCTTTCCAAGAGCTGGGGAAGGAGTGAGCAGCAGTAATGGCTAATAGGGCACCCCTGTGTATTTAGGAAATGGCACTGGTGCTCTGAGGAGACCCACAGCGCTGGAACGAAGAGGCACAATGGTCAGGCCTGTGGAGCAAGGGCCTTGATCACACACTGCAAAAAGGCCCTCCAAGGCAAGGGGTCACTAGCAGAACAGTGGTGTCCCCCAGATTTTACCCTCTAAGAATTGCTTTCTCCTACCCTCCTGTATGCTGTCACCTCACAAAGCCATCACCAGTCTGTCCCCAGTCATGCAGGTTCAGGGTGGTTTGCTCTCAGAAAAGCCAAGGACATGAGATGCCTATGCCAGTCCAGCCTTCCTACTTCCTACCCCTCCCTGTAACAATTAACCCCACACGACCCCAGGCTCTGTGCCACTGGCGAGGTCTGACCTTACCTCAGCTGGGTTTTAGAGACACAGAAGACAGCTTCTCCTCCAGGGACACAGAGTGAGGCTTCACTCACCACAGCAGAGAAGAAACACGAGACACAGGAGATCAAACCTGCAGCCTGATTTTTGATCTTAGGTGCTTAAAAGATAGGCATCTAAATCCATGTTAAGGTGCTTACTTGTCTCAGTGAAGTATTTTGGGGCATGACAGCAAAAAGCGTGACTCCCAGGCAGTTCAGCTAGATATGACTTGACTCTTGTGACAGCTGTCACCTCACGTGAGACAGGCCCAGCCCGGCCTGATGTCCCCACAGCCTCCTGTGCAGGGAGGCCAGAATCCAGCCCAGACTGGGGCAGGTTAATCGTGCCTTACTGGGAGCTCCTGCACTGTCTGTGCCATTCTTTGGCTCTGTTCCACCTCTGGGAGTTCTTTCTCATATTGTGCCCCATCCATGCTGTCAGCACGTGTATCAGCAGCTGCTTTGATACACACTGCTTGCATTTAAACTCAGGCCTCCTCCAGTGTTTTCCAATCAATATCCCCTGCCAGGATTTCTGAGATACCTTGGTATTTTCCAGTCACTATGACAGAAAATGTGAGATATATTGCAAATGCCACCAAAGTCACTAGATGACATTTATTTCTGTGCCAGGCTTCAAATTTGGTGGGACAGATTTCATTCTGAGTTGGAGGAGGGCTGTATTTCACCCTCTGAGTCTCAGAGATGCTTTCATGGTGGTGACTGTTACATCCCTGGTATGAAATATGCAATTATAAAACAATGTCTATAACTATTATTAAAAAATTTTTTCTCTAAAATAAGATACTGGGTATTAACTGTTAAATATTCTTGGTTTTATTCTGTATCCAGAGAAAAGGAAATTTAGAAACATTGGTACTCTGTGTGTGGAAGAGACTCTGAGATCCCAGAACGTGCTTTGGTTTCTATGGGTTTCATTTCAGGAGTTGAATTTTTAACTCAAATCAATAAAATGCATGGGTGCACTTACATGCTCATCCAGCTTTCCTGGACATGTTAGAAGATTACCAAGCTTGCCTGATTCTAATTAAAAACAGACTAGTGGGCAATTAATTTAACTTGTACCAACTTGTAATTACAACATTTGCTGTACAACTCTACAAATACAGGTGGCAAGGAGGGAGAGGCTTCTCTGGGATTTTTGTGGTGCTGCTCTGAAAAACCTCAGAGCAAATCACTTGTGGTAAGTTTTAGTGTGAGACCTGCATTGTTTAAAAATCATCTCAATACTACTGCATACAACAATAAAATGGAAGATGTGGGAAAGTAAAAACTGCAATGTGCTCCGTGAATCCCCACTCATTCCTGCTCCCGCTGTCTGACCAGTTACTCCCCTGATGAGCAGTGTTCCCTGGTTTTCAGTCTGACCTCTTGTTTGCCTGTGCCACATGGTTCTGTAAGCAAATCTCTCTTTGCTGCAGCTGCATCACCATTCGAAAGTGGAGTTTCATCCACTTCTGCCTTTCCTCTTTCTCCATCACTATTCAGCAATGACAACGAGAAATACCACCAAGTTCTTCAGCTCCATAACCACCCCTCCCTTCTGAACAGATTTTTTATTAAAAGGCTTCCTGAAGACTAATGCTGCTACTAGGATAGATTTAACAACAAACAGACTGTTTTCCTCCTCTTTTGTAGAGCCAAGGACTACTCGCAGCCCCAGTGGATTATGGCAAGACAATGTTTCCTGTGCAATGGAGAAAAGCTAAAGTGCTTCCTTTCCCCATCACCATATGATGTTATGTCCTTTCCCCATTCCCCAGCAGGAGAAATCCATTGACACATTCCCCTAATTCAAGCTGTCAATTAGATGACAACAAATAAATGACAACTTTAATGTCACTTCACTAAAATGACTCGGCAACAATTTTTGCTTTATTGCTCAATTGTGTCCTATCAAGTATCACACAACTCTGAAAAATATCCCCAGAAGAAGGAAAAAAAGAAGAAATAATGGAGGGAGGAAGGAACACAAGTGAAAGACAAAGCCAGAAACTGCTTTCTGATGTTGGGTTTACAGAGTTCATCCCTTCTCTAAGACTGGGCACAGCTCAGTGCAGCTGATGAGGTGACTGGTACATGCTTAGAGTGAAGGTGGTCTTCCAGAGCAATTCACATTTCCTTTATTTGTCATGTCAGGACACTCAGAGATGGTCAGGCACTGAGTCAATGCTTGGTTTTCAGAGAAAAATATACACAGTTCAAACCTGAGATTTAATGATTTGAGCTTTGCCTCTGCTCCCTTGGTGATACCTGATGCATGGGAAACCAAATTACTTACTGTTGACACTAACTTGTTTCACTGAGGATTGGTATTTGTTCTGAATGATCTTCAAGCTCTGGAGAGTGTTAAATGTACACCACCAACCAGAAAATGTTCATAATGATAGTTATTTGTCATACATTCTCTCACTACTGTTTGTCTATAGGATAGAAACTAAACCAGTGAATAATTTAGGTGGGAAGGGACCTTGGAAGCCTTTAGGCTAACCTCCTGCTCCAAGCCGTCTCAGCTAGATCAGATTGCCAAGGACCTGGTCTAGTTTCAATATTTCCACTGCTAGAGATCCCATAACCTCTCTGGTCCTCTGGTCATGTCTAATCACTCTCATGATGACACTGGTTTCTTAATATCTGCAAAGGTATATCCAGAATGGGTTCATATCTGAAAACGTCTCCTTATTCCTCTTCCCTTGTATCACTGCAATTTCCTACACTGAACACTGGATTTGTTTTCTCTTCTCCCAGCAGAGGCAAAGCTGGAATCAAGCTGTGTGGAGACCTCTTGACAGCATCAAGACTGTGCAGTATTCTGTAATAAGCAGGTCCAGTGCTCACATCCTCAGATGTGTTAAGTCTCACCCAGATCTAAGGTCTAACTCTGCAGTTACTAAAGTTAGTGAGGTTCTTCCATCAATGATAGCTGACATCCTGTGGTGTCAGGGACCATTTGTGAATGGTCAACAACATTTTTACATTATTAAATAAGGACTCCAGTGAAATCACCACTAGCTGGGGTTTTGCTGGGTTATTGTAGATGCTGCAGTAACTTGCACATCAACCAAATTCAAGTCTTCACAAAAGTAACAGAGTGAAGGAGGAGCAGTGAGTTTACCGGTACACCTAGAGCACATCAGCACAAGGCAGGACAGCAAGAGAATTGCTATCACCAGCTGAAGCATCGAGTCAGTGAGCTGCAAGCAGCTCTAGCAGGTCCTCCACTTATCATGAAGTAGAAAGCTGTTTGGTTTCTCTCCCAGTATTTGCTTGCCATAGACCTCAAATCTAACTTTCCAAAGAGGAAGCATTCCACAGCTGAATCAGTTCCACTTGCCACAAAGGCAAACTTGTCTGCTTCATAATTGATTTTCCACAGACAACTCATTTAAACTTTTCAAACCCCTCCTGATGGCAGGATTAGAGATGAGTCTCTACAGTTTGCAGGGCGAGCTTGGAGCTACGTTTCTCTTTCACAGTGTTCTTCTTAATTGGACAAAGGGGACAGAGTTCAAGGGCAAGCCAACAGAAGGTGTTTTATTTAAACATAGCCCTAAAGTACCTATAATGAGAAAGCATGTCTGTCACTCCTACATATAAATGACAGAAGAGATGTTTCAATTCCATTTCCCTCTCTTGGCTCAGTGGCTAGCACAGGAACCTGATGCATTTGATCCTCTAGCATTAGTTCAGGGAAATGTGTTTATTATGAGTTCCATTATAATATACTTAGTACAGTCCTTTCAAGTGATGACTAGAGGTTTATTTAGGAACTAATTCAGCACCAGCTACAGTTAAAAAGCTTTCACATGTCAGTGGAAACTGCATTGGATCTTTACTGGCGGTTACGGTTAAAAATAATCAGTAATGGAGCTGAGGGAAAGCGATTAAACATTTTTACATGCAGCTTATTGGCATAATGAGCATTACTTCTCCCAGTGCATTATTGTTTCCAGTAATTTTTTCTTAGTAGGATAGGTGGAAAATACCAAACTTCCATGGCTGCTGTGAAAATATGTTTCCTTCTGAAAAAAGCTCGGTTTGGCATTCCAGGACCAAGAATTCCCAACAACCGCTTGGAAATGTTTTCACTCATATTAGAATACCAAGCAGCAGTGGTAATGAGCCCTCTGCCCATCATGCTTTTACGAGGGGACAAAAAGACTAACATCTACCTCAAGTTGAAGAATATTCTGTTTTTCACAGTCCAGTGATGAGTTTCACTCATCAATTCTGATGTCCTCCAGGGGAGAGGAGGTACTGTCCCCACAGGCCTGAGTTCTTCCACTGCTGTATTTGCTGCACAGACCAGAAAGGAGGAGCAGTTCACAGCAGAGATGTTTTGGAATGTATTTAACACCAGTTAATAATGTCTGAGGTTCTCAGGCAACGAAAAAAAAGAGATTCGGGAGTTAGTGCCTGGCAAAGCTGACAACCATGTGTAGTAAACACTGACTGTCTTTATAAGCTCTTTATGTTTTGAATGCAGTATAAAATGTAAAGTGACCAGTATTGAATGAAATTTTCTGTGTACAATGAAAATGTCTTAAAAATTGTCCTGTAAACTCACTGAGAAACACTGCTGTGACAGCAGCCAAGGCAGTCACATCTCTGTGCTCCATCTGCCCAGACCTTCTCTCCTAGGACACCCCAATGAGGTGTTCTTTACATAGGAAACAGAACTAACAGCTTTTCTTTTTACGATACTCAGGACTGCAGATAAGGGCTCCCACTGTGTTCCTGTGGAATAGATCTCTTTCCCAAAAGCTTTCTCTCAGAGCAGTGCTCAGCAGCTTGCTGGAGTGCAGGTGGCCGGGATATCAAGGAAGTTTTCTGTGTGCCACTGCCGAGGCCATTGTCCCTGAGCCACAGTCACCAGCTCCCTGCCACTCTCTGAGCTCTCCCCATGCTTTGCTTGCCCTGGTCCTGGCCCAAAGGTCTCTCTCAAACACCTCCAGCACATTCTGGGAAGGAGCAGTGTCACATCCTTCTCAAGGGTCAGACCTGACCCAGTATCTCCCTCTTAGAAGGCAAATTATTATGGCCAAGGACATATAAACATAATTACCACAAACACACATTCCTCTTTTCCTGTCACTCCCTTTCCTTTCTCTGAATAACTCAACTCCATTTCCCCCATGGAGTCTGGGCAACAGAGCTGGAGAAGGGTCTGGAGCACAAGTCTGATGAGGAGGAGCTGAGGGAGCTGGGAAAGGGGCTCAGCCTGGAGCAAAGGAGGCTCAGGGGGGACCTTGTGGCTCTGCACAACTCCCTGACAGGAGGGGGCAGCCGGGGGGGGTCGGGCTCTGCTGCCAGGGAACAGGGACAGGAGGAGAGGGAACAGCTTCAAGTTGCACCAGGGGAGGTTTTGATTGGATATTGGGGAAAAATTCTTTACCAAAAGGGCTGCCAACCATTGGAACAGGGTGCCCAGGAGTGGGCACCGGAAGTGGTGGAGTCACCATCCCTGGAGGGATTTAAAAGATCTGTAGATGTGGCCCTTAGGGACATGGTTCACTGGTGGACTTGGCAATGCTGAGCTAACAGTTAGACTTGATGATCTTACACATCTTTTCCAAACTAAACAATTCTATAATTCTATGATTTCACATTAGAATGACAAGCTTTTTAATAGACTGTAAGTGTCCTTAATCACCCAGGCTAAACACCACTAGGCACAAGTTCAAGGTGACTCCAGCAGCTCTGTTCAAAATCTGCATTTTCATCTTGCTTAGATTAATTCATCATTTTAATTGCTCATATCATTGAAGTGCTAGAGAAGGGAGCACTTTCATTCCTTTGATCTCCTGCTTTCAGTACACACAGGCAATGCTGGACATCAGGAAAACCTTCAAAATTGCTCTGCTTCAGGGTAAAGCACAAGGCACGAGTGTGGAATGGCCAAAACCACACAGCATGAGTGGCAGCAAGGCCTGGGGACAGGCCACGTCGTGCTTCTCCTGTTATCCCAAATATTTAATTGCTTATAACACTACCAAAACAAGAGAGCCTTCATCTATTTATCAAAATTGGAAACAGGGAGATACATGAAGACTCCTTGCCAACACCCACCCCAGGGTCAGTGGCTTTTGGTGAAGAGGTTGTGGCAGGTTTTGGATGTGGTGAGGACAGCCACAGGTTGTCACTGCTAATCACAAGCCACAATTGGGGTCTGACTGAGGCTAAGTACTCTCACCTAAGATTTTTAAGTTACAGTTGCTCAAGCTTCTAGCATCACAGTCTCCAATGGTTTTGTCTTAAGAGTAACCGGGCACTTAAAAAATCACCAGGTAGTTTGTAAAATGCTAGTGAAAGATTTTGTAAACTAAGCCTAATTACAGCAACAACAGACCTGTCTGCAAGAAGCTGTGATCTGAATACTGAGGTCCCAAAGAATTACTCTCATTTACTCTTCTTAGGAGTGCAACTTCAGAAAAAAGTCCTTGTACATATTCTTCTTATCTCATAACTTATGCCAGGAACTCAGAAGGGTTCCCAGCCTCTCTTTACAAACTGCAACACAACTTGTCTCCTTTCTGTACAGCAGAGAACTGGGACTGGCCAGGAACGGCACTGCACTCTTTTCACAACCACAGCCCAATACAGCATCCGGAAACCCCACAGAGGAAAAGCACAAGGGAAAAGAAAGTCCAGATATACTCATGTGTCACACCCCAAACCAGGTCATGCTTTTGGAGAGGAGAATGTCTGATCTGGTGTGGCCATTCTTACACAATTAAGTTGATGTGGGGGGTATTAACATCTCCATGGGAGGAGCCAATAGGGAACTCTATTAGAGGGAACTGAGGAAGAGGTTTCTTCTTGCCCCCACTCTTTAATCTAATTCTTTTGGCCCTGACTTACCTCAATATCAACACAGTATTAGTGGCATACAGACAGAACACATTAATAAAGCACCTCCAGGGAGATGAGGTGCTCAGCTGTTGCAGGAGGGTCGCTGCAGTCTCCAGTGTTCAGGAGAGCAATATTCACAGATTAGGAATAGTGGGGATGTGGTGAGGCTCAGGAGGCTGAGATGCGGGAGTTTTTAGACTGGAGATCTCAATCCGCTGAAATCACAGAAGTCTCTTCATGGACTTGATCTCTGTCTTTGGATCAGACCTGGATCCTCAGCAGACGTAAATCCCTGCATCTGTGCTGAAGTCACACAACTACGCCAGGTGAGGTCAGCTGATGTTCCTGATCTTTCTCTGCACAGTAATTCAACATGCATAACTGCCTGCAAAAGCATTTGCTGACAACAGCCTTCTCCTCTCAAATGAACCACTTCCCCTGCATTCCCAGGTTCTACATCTTCTCTAATAGTGTCTTACTCTAGGTGGATTATCCATCACCATAAAATTATTTATTCTTTCAGGCACTGTTAATTTTAGTGAGGCTGGCATGGATTAACAAGCCATTGATCCACATTTACAGATACAGTAAACAACTCTTGATTTCTTTCAGTCTCTACACTTGAGCATGCTAAGTAGTTCCAGCCAACACTGCACACTGGATACATGCCCACCTTGTTACTAAGAGATATCCAAACCTTTCCTACAAGGTTATCACTGTACACTTTCCTGCAGAGGAAGAGAAACTCAGAGCTTATTGGTATGAACAAACCTGCAGGATATCTTGATTTCCTGTAGTCATTTCAAATAAATCAACAAGATTCGGGTTTCAGTTATCACTTTGTAAAGCTCATTCATCATTCCAGTAAAAGCCTAGAGAAAACAAAATGCTTTTTATTGTGGATTCTCTCTTTTGTTGGTGGTTAAAAGGTTAGGGGTGCCCAGATTATTGTTACAGTGGAAGAATAGACAGTCCGCAGCTCAACCTCAGCTAATTTTGCTGTTGGGAAGCTCACTGCAGTGCTCAGTGGTAGCTCACATTGATGGCAGCAAAACCAGATGGAGACTCCCAAGCCCAAAGTTGCTATTCAAAACATAAAAAGAAAAATAATCCTTCACACACTTCTGAGCTACCTGGCCCTAACCAGCATGTTCCATGCTCCTTTCAATTTAGATGCCTGAATTTAGCCTGTATGAATCACCCTAGGGTAAATCTCTAGCCAGACTTGATGTGTGAAATATGCATTTTTCAGCACGGGAAAGAGGCAAGTCCTGGAATGAGAAGCTAACCTGTGGCTCCAAGCATGAGTGATCCAGTCAGTCCTGTCTTACAGGGCGATGTTTCAAAACATCATATCATCACTCCCCCTAGTTATTTGACTGTATCCGCCTGTAATGTTTCCAAGACACTGCCCCAGCTTCGGGGCTTCCCAAGGTTGGCTGTTCCAGGCCTCACCATTTATTCCTCACAGTAGCAATCTGCATCTCCTTGGCTGCAGTATGAAACCTAAACATCTCTGTTCTAGCTCCTGCAGATAACAAGGACAAACTATTTTCTTTGCCTTCTAAAGTTGCCTCCTCTTCCCTTAGCCCTGCTCTCTCTTAACTACCTCCTCTTCCACAGATTCCTCATGCTTCTTCTCCTCACTGGTAACAACAGGACAACAGTGCTGTGCCTCCCTTCCTCAGAGGGACAAACACATTTAGAAGATTAGGAGTTCCAGATATGACTGTAGGCAGTATGAGTTTTTCCAAGGTACTTTGAAGTGATGGATAGCATTGCCAACTGTAAATTTAGCTCAATCATTGGAAAACAAGAGCATTTCCCTCAAAATAGATTCAAGTGGTCTTCTGCATCACCCCAAAACCACAGAATCCCAGAATGGTTCAGGAAGGGACCCCAGTGGGTCACTGGTGCCACCTCCCTGCTCAGGCAGGGCCATCCCAGAGCACAGGGCACAGCATTGTGTCCAGAGGGCTCTGGAATATGCCTGCTGAGGGACACTCCAGCCCCTCCCTGGGCAGCCTGTTCAGGGCTGGGCAGTGCCCAGGGCAGGAGTTCTGCCTCCTGTGCAAGGGAATTGCTGGGCTCAGGCCCTGCCCGTTGCTCTGGTGCCACTGCTGGGCCCCTGGAGCAGGGCCTGGTGCATCACCTGGCACACTCCCTTCACATACAGATAGACACTGAAGTCATCACAGAAAGCCACCCCGAGGTGTGCTGTTAACAACAGTGTTCCACCATTCCTCCCTGTGAGGGTGGGGAGGCCCTGGCACAGGGCGCCCAGAGAAGCTGCGGCTGCCCCATCCCTGGAGACATCCAAGGCCAGGTTGGACGGGGCTTGGAGCAACCTGGGATAGTGGAAGGTGTTCCTGCCCATGGCAGGGGGTGAGACGAGATGAGCTCTAACACTGCTTCCAACCTGAACCATTTTATGATTCTATGATGATTCTGAGATCGTTAGCTAAAGTTGGGAGGCCAGGCTATGAAACAAAGTAATTGGAAACTTCTATGTGAATATGCCACTTGATTGGACACATTCTACTGTGTCCTTAGCTGCTACATTGAGAGGACAGAGCGGCAGAGGTGCCCTGTGTGTGATGCAGAGTGACCACCAGCACAAAATGGGATGTGAGCAGGGTCCCAATGCATGGACTGCATGGCACACACGCTGCAGCAGCACTAAGGAACAGACGAGCTACAGCTGCTGCCTTCTATCAACACGTGTGTTCTGGCATGCAATGCAAACAGGAATTTCTCCTTAGCCTTATTAAAAAATGTTAATTTAAGTCTGGGTTTTGATGTTTGCCTAAAGAAGCACTATTACTTCTGCTTTCACAGTATAAAATAAAAATCTCAAATAAGCTCCAAAGACATGGCCTTGGGTTTGGGGTCACTAAACAAACAAACTGGCTTTGACTTCCTGGGATTCACATATCATAAAAACCAAATGCTCGTTACATTCTCAGAAGGCAAATTCTCGAGTTTCAGGGGAACCACTATGGAACAGAACTTCAGCTCCTGCCTTCATCTCCAGCAGTAAGTGGACATATGCTGATATCAGACTCAATGGATTTTAGACATTTAAGCAATTTAGATGTCCATGCATCCAGAAGATGCAGAGCAGAAAATGGGATGCTCAGCATTTTCTAATCATTTAAGTGAGGCACTGAACTGTCATCCACTTGACTCCCCATATAACCTTCACCAGTCAGCAGAACTGGCCTGTCCTCCTCCTTCTCCAGGCTATGGAGGGATCTCCATGGTACCCACATTCCTAACCTAAGTGGTCCAGTTCTGAGGAGATAAACCTGGTTGTAATTGCAGCTGATTCTTGAAATAACCTGAGGGGTGCACCTCTTTTCTCTGAATTCATTCAGTTCCAAGAGAAAGGGAATTACTACAGGGGCTGTTCTTGCCTTCAGCTTGAGGCTGTCTAGCAAAGGTGAACAGCTGCCACACGTGACACATGGGCTTCAAGAGACACTTGGGAAGCATTTGAAAGGACACAAGCCCAGAGAAGGAGTCTCTAGCTATTGTTCCTTTCTCCTTACTCCTTTATGCTGCAAGACATGCAGAGAAGAGGAGTAAATGAGGAGCTTCTGTGTTCAGTAAGGAGTGGAGTCACAAGGTAAGTAGGCAGGGGGTACTCAACACAGCTGTCACAAGGGCTGTGGATACACTCAACCCCTGTCACATCCATGGCATCACTGTGCAGGCAGTTTGGAGGTGCCCTAAGAACAGCCCCTGAGCACCAGGGGGTGGTGAGCCTGAGGCTGTCCCCAGCAGTTTGCACAGGAGGGACCTGCTAGGGCATCCTGCAGTGTTAAATAAACTCCTTAATCAGCATAGAATTCTACTCCACCATATTCTCTCCTCTCCTCAAATGAAGGAAAGCAGGATAAGAAACAGATAACTTTATACTCAGGGCTCCAATAATGAACACTATAAGATATATCATTATCAGAGGGTAAGGAAAGGGAGAAAGAAGCTAAACCTTGGTATTATTAAATGCAAAATATAAAAACATTTAAAGTGACACCTTCCTGAAGAGAGTTTTTAAATTATTCACAGTCAATGCAATACAATCCACAGATAATTACAATCTATACATGCAAGTGAAAGTAATGATAATCAAAATTACTTTGCACTTATATACTGTAGCAATTTTCATCTGAAGACCTCAAAGTCTTTATAAACAATAATTAATCCTCCCATTGCCCTGCTGTGGTAACTGTTACCACAATTCTCATTTTAGAGACAGGTAAACTGGGGTTCAGAGATTAAGTGGTTTGCTTGTTGTTACATTTTGGCAGGGCAGGTGGGATTGATTACCCCTCAGCACTGCTGGTTACAGGTGTTGGGGCTATGGGAGGAGAAGGGTGCAGGATATTGAGGCAAGGGGCAGATTCTTGAGCTGAGGAACACGACCTGACAAAAACACTTCACTTACACTACAAGAAAGACAGGGTTGTATTTATAGCCCACCACACTGTGCTAGTTCCACTGCTGAGACCCATACACTGACCCTGGAAGCACTGACACTAATTTTAATGTTTGATTTTGCCTTCTGTAGAGTTACTTTACGTTTTTCTTTTGTTTCTTCACAGAAAATAGAATCATAAAACTTTGTCTCACAGACAGGTTTGAAGAGAAGACAGCAAATACCAGAATCACTACTGTTATCAGCTTTACCTAATAAAGACCTTTTTTTTGGATTTTGAAAATGCAAAGAGGACATGATGCATCTCTGGGAAACAGGGCTGAATTTTACAAAGCCTTTCAGGCACATGGGCTCCAATTAAGCCAGCCAAGCCAGTCCTGTGCCTTCTGATTTATGTACAGAGCCTCCAGGCCGCAAGAAGGCTTCACTAGTGGTTAATGGCAAGCACAGGAGTTAAGGTAATTTGGGCCAGATATATCTGGTGAGCAGACATGTCTGGGCTTCTCGAGTTAGGTATCTATTTCCCACTGACATTCCATTAAACTTTGAGACTGTGGAGTAAAAAAAAGCATTTATATGGGGCTTGTGGTATCTTGGCCTGTATCAGAATAGTGTAGTCAGCAGGACCAAGCAGTGACCATCCCCGTGGCCATCCTGGGCACTGGTGAGGCCACACCTCGAATGCTGCATTCAGTTCTGGGCCCCTCGCTTTAAAAAGGACATTGAGATGCTGGGGTGTGTCCAGAGAAGGGCAACAAGGCTTGTGAAGAGTCTAGGAAAAAAAGTCTGATGAGGAACAGCCAAGGGAGCTGGGTCTATTTAGTCTTGAGGAGGCTGAGGGGGCACCTCTCTGCTTTCTACAGCTGCCTGAAAAGTTGTAGTGAGGAGGGGCTGGTCTCTTCTGCCATGCCTGAAGTGAGAGGAAATGGTCTTTACCTGAGACAGGGGAGATTCAGATTAGATACCAGAAAGAAAATTTTCACTGTTGAAGGTGGGTGTCACCGTTGAAAAGGGTGTCAGGCACTGGAATAGGTTGCCCAGGGAGGTGGTGGAGTCACCATCCTTGGACAAGTTGGCATCTGGATCTGCCTCTGGGTGATGTGGTTTAGGGATCCAGCGGCAGTGCTGGGTGAGCGGCTGGACTGGATGTTCTGGTAGGTCTGCTCCCGCCTTGATGGTTCTGTGATTCTGCAGCACCTACCCTAGAGCAGCAGGGAAAGAGGCTACCACGAAAAAAGAAAAAAAAAAAATTTTGTTTAATACCACACAGGCCCCCAGGACAGGGAGTTCTTTCTTGAGCTAATGATTCAAGTCACATGATGCAAAAGATGAATGGACTTGAAAAATCCCCTCAGCAGAATATCTGACAGTCCAAGAGACAACAGAACTTAACTTCAAACTCCACTCACCTGTAATTACATTTCTGGATTTGCATCCCGTGGCTCAGGAAATGCACTCAGATTTTGTCCTTACCCACACCTCCAAAGGCTGTTGGGTGTTAATCATTGTCTGCTACCATAAAACACAACAGCCATCACTATCAAGGCTGCCAACTTAACAGACTCTTGTGATGGGAATGTTTCTACAGACCTACACAATAAGACTAATTGCATGGGCTTGCTGTAAAAGCCAGAGGTCGTTTGATTACTGGCTGTTTTGTACCATGAAAGTGCACATTAATTATTTAAAAGATGGACTTGTAATTATTGTAAGCTCTAAGTAATTACCTATAATTTTGGCAAGTGTTAGAAAAACTGATAGTCTAGCAAATTCAGGTTTTAGTCATTAGTAAGCTACTAATTACATTTAAATTGTAAAATGAGAATTATGCAATTTATCTCCCCAATAATGCATAAACATTACAGTGATTGTAGGTTTTAATGGACTATATTATTACTATAAAAAGCAGAGCAGTGATGGGCAGTGAGGGGCAATTTGAGTTCATTGCTGTTATTTTACATGATAATTGCTTATCAGTGACTGCACAGTGATGGGCCTTCTTGATTAACATGGGGTAAGTCCATTCCACCCATCAAACTGTACTGGAAAATAACAAAACTTAGTGAAGAGTCACTAAAAAGAATTGATTAATCTTCTATCAATACAGGACTAATTGCTGTAGGTAAACAATCTAGAAACCAGGTATTTATTCTTTCTCTATCCCTTAAGAAAAGCAGAATTTCCTAAGTCATACTGTCTTGGCTACGGCTGCTTTTTCGTTTTGACTTCTCAGGATCTTTTCTCATACACTCCCCACCCATCCCTGAGGCTACTCACTGCTACTCCACCACCTATAAAGAACGAATAGAAACATGCCACCAAGTAATACATGCACATAAGGATTTTTCAAATGCTGCTATTCGAAAGCAGCCTGTGTCCACCTGTCCCACCATGTCCCAGCATGTCAATGGCAAAATCCATTTCAACACGAGAAAAGCAGTATAAGGACTAGATTCAGATTACCAGACAACAGAATGGGTCTGAAACAGTAAATTTTTCAGATTCAAAGAGGAACTGTGTAGTAGTAGTAGTAATAATAATAATAATAATAGTAATAATAATAATAATAATGCAACCTATCAAAGGTGATCAGGTAACTGTGTGCATATGCTCTGATCTTACAGATGATCACCCGTCTCTCTGCAGCAGCAAGTGTTCGCAAAAGGGTCAATCCCTGCTTAGCAAGAGCCCTAAAATCTTTACAGTGGCAGCAGAGAGTCAGTAAGAGAAAAAGGGGGAGACCTGTGTGAGGCTGGGACACACCAAACTGGAGCACAGGACTGCAGTGTCCAGAGCACACAGGGACACCCTGGCAGCATTCCCACGGGGCTCAGAGGAAACCTTACCATCTAGGGTTGAAAGTCCAGGGCAGGAGGTTTGTTGCAATTTAATAAAGTCATTGTTCCTTTGGTTTCAGGTGATGGGTGATTTCTATGTGTGGAATAAGCAAGTCATCCATCAGACAAAGGTGTCAGTCACGCAAGGCTTAGGAGCAATGCTGGTGAACACATTAGGATAGAAATGGATTATATTCTATCCAGCTGAAAATTACTGCAATTAATCCACATTAGAAACTAGTTAAGTTTATATCCCAGACACTGTATTTTCAGCCAACAGCACTTCCCTCCACAGCCAAACAGTGGTATTGGAGTTCAATACTTCGTGAACAGAAAAGGCCTGTGGATCACTCAGGCAATTTCCTCATGGATTTTCACCTTTCCTGTCCCATGAACTATTCAGAAAATGGAGCTGAGGGATTGGTAGAGATGAGGACCATGCCCCTTAGCTTAAATCAGGACCTGCCCATGTAGTAAACTGTTTCATGATTTCAGTATGACTCCCTGTCTCCTTATGCTGTGGGAGGAATTAAATGTTGGGACTGTATTTCCAGTCTTGTCCACAGCAAGACACTTTTACATGGTGTGCACCTTAAAAGCTGGAGTCTTGCCAGTGTAACTGGCTTGGTGTGACACCAGAGAAATTTAAGAGCTGCTTTGTATTGTTATTTTACAAGCCCTTATACAGTGTTTGTTTTAAATGATGTGCTGTGTGATTTAGTGGTGTCTGCCGAAATGATGAAAGCCAGTGCCTGCTGTGCTGTGCTGTGCTGTGCGACTGCTGTCTTCTCCTGGAGATGAGATATTACTTTTCACTAGAGTTTCCCAAAAGGCAGCAGCAGCTTTAGCCTTTGGGGCACCAGATCAGCTCAGAACTCCCAAAAATAAAACCCAGGGAAATGATCATGTCTTTTAGCAGAGTGGCTCCTCAGCCGTTAGATGGCAGGCAGGAAGCTGCTCTGGCAGAGCGCACACCTCAGTGACCAGGTGGGGACACCAGCACTGCTCTATGAGCCATTCCCAGGGCATGTGGGGCACCTCCCCTACTCTGCTAACAGCAGCAAGGGGGTTGCTCTTTGCTTCTGGGATGTGGCTCAGGCTTTTATTGGTGAGACTTTTGAAGGCCATGGGAACGTAATTTCTGGTGTCAATGCTCAGGCCAACCCCTACGTGCTAAGTAGGGGTACGAAGCTGGAACACAAAGGGGCTCCTGCCCTAGCAGCTTTGTTGAATTGGGCAAAGCTGGCTGGTGCATATTTCTCTAACAGTGAGAACCAAAACCTCTGCCCCAGAGGACAGGCAGGAAAAGAAAGAATTACCTTTTGTCAAATGATAGGCTCTAGCTTCCTTAAGAGCAATACAGGATCATCCCTAGGAACTCAAAAGCTGATGAAACTCCTGCCCCATATAACTTCCAGGTTGCTACAGAGTGAAAGAGTTGGAAATAACAGGACCCTGGGGACTTTGATGCTGCTCAAGAAATCTAATCCAAAAACTTCTTTCTTCCAATGCCCAGGATCAGGTGCTTCAGTGAAGATGTACTAAACCTTACAAGAGCTAAACAAGGGATAATGTAACTCTACCACTCCTACTCAAGGCTTCAGCCTAATCTCCATATAGCATAGTTTCACCTATACACTTGGGCATTGGAATTTATACCCCCTACAAGACGTTTTATTAAGTAGATTAATTCTGCACTGAAACATCCAGTGACTCTTTGCACCTCTCTAAATTCTGGCCCTTTGTAGGAATTGGACATTTATATTACAGGCACATCAAGGCTTCGGAAAAACTTTCTTTCTCCAGCAAGCACTCTTTGCCCTCTGGTTCAAAGAAGCATCTGGTGACAAGTCAGTGATTAACTAGAAGGCATCTGAAGAGGAACAACTCTTCAGCCAGTGCCCATTTCCTCTGGGATGGTGATAGCGATGGTCATGTGGGAACACAGGATCACTGTGCTGGCAGGGAGCCGATGGGACACTGAGTCCCAGGCCCTGACAGCAGAGGCCACTACATCACATCATCTCTTTCACACATGCTTCCAGATGTATCTTTACTTTAAACTGGCAGTATTTTTGTCTCTGGTATTCTAGCATTAATGCTGCTCTGTTCCCAAATCTTCTTACTTTAATGGCTAAATACTGTCCTATTGCCAGGCTAGATTAATTCATGGTTAATCTATGTTTTGCTCTTAGCCAATGCATTCTTCTCTCACTGCTCTGTACTCCCATATGGTATTTTTAGACAGCAATCACCTCATCTCTTGGTCTGTGATTTGCCAGACTAAACAAGCCAAACTCTTCCCATCCCATTTCCTACAGTACATTCCACTTTCCTTTGGCCTCTCGGTTCAAGTTCACCTTTCCTGGATGGGACTCACTGGAGTGGTGCTGTTTCAGAGACAGCTGGCATGGATATTCCCCCTTCCTTTGAAGACAACCTTCATCTGACAAACCCCAACATCACAGCATTTCCACAGCTGCGGCACAGGGGCGCGTCCCATCATCAGCCGTAACAAAAGGAAATCATCTCATTTGTTTTTAACTGCCCTCTGTTACTCTACTTCGAAAAAGTTTTGCTATTAGTCCAAGCAAGCACATGACCTCTCCCTTCATGTTTTTAAATTTCAGCAGTGAATGCTGCGAACTGTTTAGCACTCTTCATGGGATAAAATTTTTCCAATAAAATATTGTTTCATTACAACTGCTCTTAGCCTGCTGGTTCCAGTTCTTCCCACAGGTTTGGCACACAGCTCCCAGGACTCTGCCAGCCTCTCCTCTGTTGATCCTGGATGAACAAAAGAGCTGCTCTCCTAGAGCAGCTGTAGGAGAGAAAGAGATGTGGAGCCCTGGTTTTGCCCACCTCACGTGGGCTCCTCACTTCACAGCCCTCAGGACTCCAAGGAGCGTGTACAGCACAATACCAGGGCTGCTGAGCCCATTTTGCATGTGGCTGATGAAGGCCAAACCTTTGTGCTGCCAGAACTGCAGAGTGTAACTATCCATCAGGTGGGTCTGGAAGGTACCACTGCTCCCAGAGTCATCATCCCCACTTTACTGGGCACTGAGTTCAGCTGGACTAACCTCCCCAGTGTCCCTCAGCAGCCTGTGCCACCTGACTGCCCTCTGGAAGCGTGTGTTGTGCAGAAGACTGAGAGCAAGAGCGTTGCCAAGAAGGTACCGAAAGTCTGATAGGAGCAATGGTGGGTTTGATGCTAGAAACCCCAACTCACTATTACTTTGAACTTACTTGTGTTCTCACTGATGTCCAGGGTAACATTTTCCCAGTTGCATTTGTATCCCATGAATTCACACCAAGGCCCTTTCTTTGGTTTTACACAGCAATGTCCACTCCCAGTGCTCTGTATATTTGCATGTTTTATCAGCAGATGGGTTTTTAGGCACAAAGTCCCTGTCTGGAAGGAGAGCGATGTCCACCAGGGGTGCATGAGGTGTCTGCCTGTACAAAAGCCACCAGTGACATTACTGCCAGAGAGGCTGGGCTAGCAGGGCACTGGAGAGAACAGCTCTGAAATCCACTTTCCCAGGTTTTAGAGATCCTTCTCCAGTCTGCCTGGGTCCGAGAAAAGGCAGCTGAGTCTCATTAGCGAGGCAGCCAAGCAGGACAGGCAGCCTTAGGTTACACTAACAAGCCAATTAAAAGGACTTATAAAGGAAACTTGGCTGGGTAGCAGGGAGGAGGAAGCTTGGCAGCCTTGGCTGGGGAGGTAGAGATGTGCAACTGAAGATGAGTTGCTGTGTAATTACTGAAGTTTTTCTATTGTGCCATGGGTTAAGAGGAGCCTAAAAAGATTAAAGATGGCTGATTTGGGGATGGGATGCCGTTAGTTTATCTCATCCGAGACTGAAGTAAACCAAATAGCAGTAAATAATGATACTCCTGCTCTGCCTAAATACCTTAGGGCATTTTAGAGTCCCTGTTTGACCCAACAGGCAGGTGAGGTCCCAAGATCCCACTGACAACCCTGAGGCCTTCTGAGGCAGCTGGATGGGGAGGCTCCATCATACAGCAGTTCCCAGTCACCAGAGACCAAATCCAAACACACTCCCAACCTTTTATAGAAAACAAATTCCAACCTAAATCTGCCCAAGTTCTCCACTAAGGACAGGAATTAAAATGATGACTCCAAACAACCTTTTCAACTCAATCCAGTCATCAGTCTGTCTCAACAATTTGGGGGATAAAGAAGGCTGTTGGGCTTTGTGGTCTGGACTTGAATTAACTTAATTATTACACAAACTGACCTCTTTCTTTGTCAACTCATTTGCATCTAATACCTGAAACTACTTCTGATGTCTTTGAGGATGCATTACAAACCAGAAACCCCATATTAATTCACTATGATTTAATGGACTTGGGTTGGTAAAATTCCTACAAGTTTCCTCCAAATCTGTGCAATGGATCTTTGCCCAAGAGTTAGGGTAAGTTTTGTGTATCCAGTCTAATGTCCTGTTCCATGCATCGGCCAAAAACCAATGCTCCTGAGTAATTCCTTCTGCACAAGCACTACTGGAGTCTGGTGAGCAAAAACAGCCCATAAAACCACATGATCATTTTTCAGCCATATGAGAACACAGAGAGCTCTGTTCTGAGTTGAAGTCCCCAGCACAGTGCTAGCATTAGACAAGTAATGACAATAGCTTCTTGCACCAAGATGCCTCAGCTGGAAAGAATCCCAGCTTAATCTGATGGAACAAAGCTGCCTACAGGAGGCACAAACTCAAATAGGTCCTGGGACACTTCCCTGAGCATCAAGATGCACATTCCACCCACATGGCTGAGATCTCCTGAGCGTGGGAATGGCAAACAGCAGACCCATGTTTGTGTTCAGCTCATCTGAATGATCACATGACAAAGGAAAACCACATCTACATGGCCGGGTATGGCTGAGAAATCAAGCACTTTCACTTTTCAAGTGGAAGACAAACCGTAAGTTCTCACTTCATTTTTTTTCCAATAAAGAATAGACATAGTCTTTTCCTATTTAAACAGATGGATACTACTCCTACCTGGGAAGGAACATGCACTGTCTTTTGTAGCTGGATCAAAGTAAAGTTGAAAGGATGAAATGAGACTTGTCAACCATGAAGAATTGCATGGCGAAGGAAACAAGTGGTAGCTCTGAGAGTCCTGGGTTTGGGACTAGAAGAGGAGAGAGAGAGGAAGACTTGTTTTTACAAATCATTTCAAGGACTGTCAATTTTAACTCCTCAATACCACAAACACAGTGCTTCCAGTACATCTACATGGATGTTGTCTGGCTGTCCAGCATTGAAATCTTCTAAACAACTCACTGAATATACAGTGGGGTCAATGAGTTAATAATGTAACAGAAGTTGGTGTCTGACCAAGCGACAGTGAAAAATGTCAAAGTTCCACTAGTCTAAGGAATTTGAAAAGCTAGAATAAGACACTACTTAAAATAATAGCAGAAATCAAAATGCCAGAAGATGGCTTTGGGGCAACCACAATGAGATTCAGGCAATCTAGACACAACTGGTCTCTCTTGTACAAATTTCCTGAGTAAAGAGCAAGGACACTGCAGTATAACTGTGTCCCCAACAGAAAAGACGGATAAAAATTCTTCTTCATCTATTCTTAGTTAAAAATAAAAGAACTGTTATGAGGACTTGGACAGTGTCTTCTGAAGTCAGTATGCAACATTTCACTCCCCACCCCAAGGTAACTGCTAGAGTTTCCATATATCCATCACAGACAGTTCTAATCCAAGACATCCCAGGCTGTTCAGCCTTATCTTTCTATGGAAGGGTGCAGAAGATGATTAGCTGAAAGGCACTACTGCTAATCCTGCCTCACTTCTACCCCAAGATCATCGCAGGGATAAGAGTGTTACTGCTACCAAGAACCACCTTGGCTTGAAATCCTCATGATAAAATTACAAGTGAAATAAGAAACTTTCAACTGTACAGATACTGAATTAAACAGAAACAGTTTTTAATATGAGATCTTCTATACTTTACAAGGAAAAACTTCTGAAGACTTTTGAGAGCTGCAATACTATTTTCTTGGGCTAATGTAGATATAATGGTGTTCTCCTTTAACTGAGAGTTGTCAATGATTAAATCTCAGGGAGATCAAAAGAGACTTTGAATTTAACCTAAGAATTTTTTCCCCAATTGGAAACATTTTATGAATCTTCTTTTAAACATGAATCAAGGAACGTGAACAAGGAAAAAACAGTCATCTGCACAGGTTTTAGGTAAACCAGAAACATACAGAAGATAATGAAACATTAAGTGAAAATGGACCTATCTCTGCTTATTTAATTCTCCATATCTTGGTCCTTGGAAGCAAAATGTAGAGATAACATGAATAAATCAACAGCTTTGAGAAGCTGACACAGAGGCAGCATTTCATGCAGATTGGTTCATCTTCATGACCTGTTCAGCCATGAAGATCTAATCTCAACATCTTCTGATCAATCTCCATAGTTCATTGTTTTCTAATCACTTATGGCCCTTAGCAAAGAATGCTCTGAGCTTCTCAGACTGGAACAAATCCATAAATCAAAGACAATAGCTTCTTGGCTTTCTTTTGCAGCCTGTATTTTCTTTATGATCTTGTCCATCTGTTGAATCTGAAATTCACTTTGTGTGTGTGTAAATATACTGCAAGCAAAAATTAAGAAACAAGGGAAAATATTTCCAGTATGGAATAAATTGTCCATTGACTCTCTGAGCTGGTGTGAGGCATTAACTTGGCACCCATTCACGGAACTGAGGATACCTGCTGCAATCTGTTGTCTCTCTGCTCTCCAGCAGAGTTTCTCACTGTTCCTTTATAGATACATAGTTTCTCTCCCATGGGTAGGCAATAGGAAAAAGGAAGACTCACAAAATAACAAACTGATTATTTTGATGACTGTCTGTAGTTTGTGTTAAAAATTTTGCAATGCAAATTAAGAACACATGCTTATTAACCATCAATCTTTGTGTCAGCTTCTGAAAGGAGGTAACAATCAAGTCTGATACTTGTTTAGTTTCTGGATTCCAAAGAGGCCTTTGTCCTCCTAATATTCCTCAGTAAATTCATCCTTATTGCGCCACAACAGTGACTCACAGATAAATTTCTGCTCTTTAAAGGAGATTACATGAGTGACATTTGTTGTAGTTCCATCTCTCAGATCAGTAGAGAGAAATGCATTCAGACCCCTTAAAAAGGAGCACCTCCCAGGGTGTAAGGGATTTAACAAGGACTGAAACAGCACCCAGGCAAAGAGGATGAGGGGGGCTATCTCAAGCTGAGGAGATGAGAGGGACTTTCCTCTTCACTTCAGCTAGACAAATAAGAACTATATTCTTCCACTTTCAATAACAAACTTGTAAGGCTTGTCAATATAAGCAGCAGGAGGTAAAGCAGTACACAACGATGGGAAGATTTAATGTGCACTCTTCTCACCTGTGGCTGGTGTCTTTTTTCATATATCACAGCAAGAAGAAAGTTTAATTTTGATGGAAATAAGGCAGAACCTGACTGGTGAAGTCACTCAGGAGCTATTTCATCATTTCCCATGTGCACTACTGGCCAGAAGGGAAGGCAGTGGACAGGGCAGGGAAGCAGAATAGGCAGAAACGGACAGAGATGGGAAAACCTGCTTTTGAAAAAACATTTGCAAAGAAGGGAGATATAAAAGGATTGTGCAAAACTTGTCCTGCTCTACTTTCCTGGACATTATTTCCAAGCTTGGGCCTGGTGAATGATTAAGAAAACTTCTCAAAGCACAAAGTAGCACAGACCTGTTGCAGCAGAAAATTCCACTGCAACTGCAAACACACTTAGTCTAACTAACAATAACAGCTCTTGTGAGGCTGGTAAATCACTCTCATAAAGGCATAGACACACTTTCAAACTGGCATTTGGCTTTGCCCCAGCCTGGTTTAGAGCTGGGTACCTTACCCTAAAAACATGCCTGAACAGAAACTTATGCTCCTGTCCTGATTCAGAAGGAGCTGATTTGATATAGCTAAGACAAAACATCTGTCTAGGATTCAATTTACCAGCTAAAATTTACCAGCTAAAAGCACTGGAAAGCAACAGGAATCCACAAGAAAAAAATAACAATAACACAGTTGTGGAATATAGATAAATATAAAACATCTACTGTAAATGGATTTAAATTTCTGAGGCAACACAAAATGTGCTATACCTCACCTCTGTGTTCTCCTCACCCAGACAACTTATTGGGATTTATTTGGGGCTGTCTAACATTTGATAACATTAAGACATCATTTATCTCTCAATGCACAGCAAAAGTTGGCAGTGTTATTTCATAGCTGAACAACAAAAAGATAAATACAAGTTGCTTCTTTAAGATCAGTCTCATTTGAAAATATTTAGATCATTAATAGACAAGTTTACTCTTAATTCTTCTTCATTGTAAGCAAAACTGACAATGAAATTAGGCCTACTGGAAGTAGTACCAAAATAATAACTACAAATACTGTTCAGCAGCCAGTTGCTGCACCAGTATGGGAGCCCAAACACTTGCGTGGTGCGAGTTAGTTTGGCCCCTGAAGAAGCAGCAAGTCTCCACTGCTCAGGGTAACATACAGCTGAAGTACTTTATAGTTTTGAGACCCTTCTGGACAAAAAACAGCAGTAAAAGATGTGCCATGTCTCTGTAATACATCTCATTGTCAACTGGCTACTATAAAATAAGACTCTAGAGTAAGTGAGGAGTAAGGTAAAGACAGTCTGCTTAATAGGGGGGTGATGCTAAAAGTACAGCTTATCACCTCCAGTGCTGGGTAATTTGGAAAAGTTCTGTCCTCCCCAAGGACCAGGAGGTAGAACAGACATATCCTGAAATAAATCAAACCCTATATTTTCCATCGTATCTTCTGACTGTCTATATGACACCGATCATATTTTCCATCTTATCTTTTGTTGTATTTTTCTATGGGAAGTCAATAAAGAAGCTTTTCTTTCTTTGCTTGTCAGTTACACTTCTGGAACAGTTAAAAAACACAATCCTTTTCCAGGAGACTATTTCATAGAATATAACATCGTACACAGACTATCTCAGACACATAAGCAAAGACTGTCATGACCAACTTCCAAAGAGTATATGAATAATAACTTCATTTACATGATTTGTGTGCATCTTTTTCCTGCTTTAAAGATGGTTTTCAGATTTCCTTGGGGAAAAAATACTTTCCCTGTCTGGATGTAAAAAGCACAAACTGTCCTGGACTGGCCCTGTTGCCCAAAGCTCACAACAGAGTGCCAAACTAAGCACGTGCCAGTCTGAATCAGGCAAGAGACGAGGAATTAGAGGAGTTAAACAAAAGTACTAAGAAGGAAGAAATCACTTTTTAGACTGTTCCCCAATGGCTTTTCCAAGCTGTATCTCCACAGAGGGATCAAGCTATAACCCAGGGGCCAGCAGTGGCATCTATTCCCTGTCCATCCCAACCCCCAAAGCAGCTCCTATTGTTTGATGCTGCCACCTGTTCATTGTCTGTCTGTGCCAGGGCGAGAACGAGAAGCAAGGTTATTTAAAAAGCAGTTTGGCTAAATAAAGGAGCTCATTATGTGTGCTATTTTTGTTCCTCAAATGTCTGCCTTCCTGTCTTTCCCTTGAGGTTTCCAGAGAAATCTGACAATCAGGGCTGAGGTTTACTGTCAGCTTCCATTAGACAAATCAACTGGGCTGTGGATAGGGGAAGGACAAGGGGGAAATTGCCCTAAAAGTGAGCTGATTCGGGACCAATCACGTCTTTGTGCACAAACTCACTACCAGAAAGTGCTGGGCTTGAGGCGCTGTCCCAAACCCGAGCCGTCTCTGAGCCTCTGCTGTGAAACGTCGTCGCTGAGCACCATCCTCTGTCAAAGCTTCAGTGATGGGCACAGCACACAGCTCCCACTGCCCTGACAAAGCAAATGACCTTCAGTGTGTTCACCTGTCACAGAACTCATTTCCATGTCGTAAGTGATGTGTAAAAGTGGTCTTCATTACTTGAACTAAAGACACACGAGCCTGCAAAACAGATGATTTGCTCAAGAATATGAACAGACTCTCTGGATATGGAGCATTTGATTTGACATTTCCAAATCTCTGCATTAAAAAACCAAAAAGGATTTGTCTTATTTTTCAATTTTCCTTTTAAAAATAATGATTTTCCATCAGTCATTTTATATGCATTCCATCAGTTTATAGCAAATCACAGAATGGGTTGGAAGGGACCTTGAAGATCACCTATTTCCAACCCCCAGTTGGGGGGGGGTCCTTATATATGAAGTAGGAGCATAAACTCTGCTTCACAGAGCAGAGGGCCAGTTTTAAGCAGAAAAAGTTTCTGTGTCTTTTATTTTTAACCTTCCTGCGCACAAAACATTATTTCAAGGAGAGGCCGGTCCCCATTGCATTGCCATTCGTCCTGCTTGCACTTCATACATCTTCCAGGATCAGTCACTACAGAGTTATAGAATGAGAAAGAAAAATTAGAGTCACCTGCTATAGAAAAAATAGCTCTTACCCCTGTTAAAAATAGTGGGGTTCCCCTGCAGCAAACAGCTTTTTTTCCAAACTGCAGCCATCGGGGTAGGAAGGCAGCTTGTACATTATGGTTTCCACAGAAATATCACTAAGAAAAAATATTCATTTCTCCAGCTGTGAGATGTCTATGAACTGTAATCATGCATGTCTTCTTCGTCATAAAGCAGTTGTTAGGTATCAAATCAAATTCACAGTAAACAGGGAATTAAATTAAATTATGTATCTCCTCACAATCACAGAGTCATTTAAATAAGTCCCTGACCCACACAAAACATCACCAGTATAGTCACAAACATAAAATGATATTTAGGAGCTTCCATGGCACCTATGTCTTAAAGAATGTACGTATTATGAATTCCAATTACCTTGGCAGTATTGCACCTCCTTGGGGTATTACTGATCCATGCTAACAATACATTCCTCCCAGAAATGGAGGGACCTAGCCAAGGTTTTAAATTAACTGGTGGAAATAGGATCCAAATTTCTTGCTGCCATCCTTGTCTAGCCATCCTTTCCTCTCCTCCACACACCTCAGGAGATACCAGCAAACTTTTCTCTGAGAAACTCCTGCTTGTTGCTGAAGGCTTCGACAGGATTTAAGTTTCCAGAGTCAGGAGCATTCCTCCCCTCTGATGTCCTGAAGGCGCCTGTCATCCATTCCTTTCCAGACCCCAAAGCAATGCCAGCCACAAAGAGCTACTGGGGAGAAGTTGGCACAAAGGAGGACATGGGCACACACATCCTCTGCAGGTGGTAACAAAGCCCCAGACCTTTCTTCAGGCTCCCAGACAAGCTCCAGGGCAGGAATGCCACAGGGGAAGAACCTCCTTACAGAGAATCCAGTTTCTCCTCAGCCAGACACCTCTGCATTCCGAAGCCTCAGGGCTCGTCCTCGTCTTCATGTCCTCCTCAGTGCCTCTTATCTCCAGGGCCTCAAGTCACTGATGCCACCTCCCCATGTGGGTGACAGCTGATTGCACAGCCCAAGCGAAGCCACTTCAGAGCCCCCTGCTAAAAACTTCACAGATGCTGTCCCCAGTTTCTAAACACCACTCAAGACTGAGCAGGAGGGACTCAGTAACTGTCTGAAGCTGGATATATACAGGAAAAACCCAAAGTTTGAAGGATGAAGTCTGTGTTTTGCCTCTCAATAGGTACTTTCCCTCTGTAAAACCCACTCTATGCACAAGCTTTGTACTCGTGCTTAATTAACTAAAACAAAAAAATCAACAAAACTTTGATAGGGTAGTTCATGAGGATCTTGCATTTAAGGATTTCTAAATTAGTATTTTAAAGCTTAGAATAAAAGCTCTCCAGTATCTCTAAGTGCTTTGACCTCTGAAGTCCCAAACCTAAGCATTTCAGTGGAAAATAAGTAATTTTAAAATTTAGGTTCTTCCCATTAAGGAACCCAAAATTTCAGTGTTCTGCACCTGGATTTTTCCTCTTTTCAGGAAAACCACTTCTTCATTTCATGAGTCTGGAAACTGCTGCACAAAACATCCAAGAAATAAAAAACTGCAGCATTTTTTTTTCCTTTAGCATAGCAATGGAAAGCAAACCTTTCCCCCATCATCATTTTTGATAGGGTTTCCATACCCTGCAAGTTAATCCCAAGGAAAAGTCACATGTACCCAAGTGAGCAGGCCAGGGAGGGAGGAGGCTCAGCGAGGCCCATGGGGCAGAGCTGCCCCACCATGGATGTGAGGGGCTCCGACAGCCCCAGAAAGAACAGAAAAGGCTTTTCGCAGATGCTCCCATGCCATGGAAGAGAAAACTAATTTCTCCCATATGAGAGGACACTGCTGCTGCACGCCTGTCAGGAGTCTATTTCAGAGCTGCAGCTTACAGGATAAACCATTCAATCGACAAGGAATTGTCAGAAAACACAGCTAAATAGCAAACACATGTAAGTCCCAGGCATTTCCCTGAGCCCCACTTGTTCTTTTTATAGCCTCAGGAGAAAAACACATTCTTCTGCATAATTTATTTCTTCAGCAGAATTATGCAGAAAACTGCAACTAAATTGCTTTTCCTGATTAAAACCAGAGCATTTTATATTCTCCTATTCTCCCCTCCCCCCCTATTTCGGGATCATTTGCTTTTTTATTTTTTTTCCTTTTTTAAATCCTAGAGCTTCTTCCTAAACGTAGCTGTTTTAATTTTGCCTGAAGGAAAACAAAGCTCCACCTGACGCTACCTTTTCCAGCACCAGGCGTCTGATGGGCAGGACACCTCCTCCCACTCCCCCAGCCCCAGTGCTCTGAATTTGGGTCATGGCAGCCCATGGACTGACTGTATTGGGGGGGGGTGGGTGTGGTTTGGAGGTGGACTTGCTGAGGGGAAGGGAGTTTGTTGACAAAAGGGGGAGGGTATTTTTTCTCCGATGGTGAAATAGCTTTCTGCAAAGTCTCATGTTCTTGGAAAGGCTGTCACAAGAACCTGTACAGCAGAGCAGGCTTCAACTGCTCGCAAATACAAGGCCCCAGATCAGTGTAAGAATGACCTGCATTTGGATTAAGTCAGTTGCTGTTTTTCGGGGGTTTTTTGCCTGGGAGTGTGAGAAATTACTTTTAGCATACCTGGAAAAGGGGCTAAGGATCAGTGGTTCGTGGGGGAGCAGCTTCACCTCCCTGTGAACTCATTTCCTCCTGCACTGGAGATGTAGTGCTGCTATTTGCATTTAGCTCTGGAGGAACATATTGTCTCAGCTCTTCAAAAACCTTCCTGTAGAGACCAGGTGCAGTCCAGAGGCTGATTATAAACCTTTGCATGCCCAGTGCCATGCCCTTAGAAGAAATAAAAAATTGATGGATTTTCACTCTCATTTAATGTCTTTGCCTGGTACGAGGAGCTGATGTGATGAGTCAGTGCTGAGCCGTACTTTATGGTGGCTGCCTGCTTGTAAGGAATTAGGGCTATGGCAGTTAAATACAGGTACACTCAGGATTACTCAACAGGCTTTATTTCCAGCATGACTGCACTGTAGTTCTCTGATTGTTTGTGCTTCTTCCCAGGTAGGGTGTTCAGCAGCACCAGTGGAAATGAAAATGCAGCTGGTGTAGCTCTGTGGGGATGCCCAAGTTTCCATTGTAGTAGTATGGCCTTCTCCCTCCTTATCCTGGTCTTTATTACTCCATAGTATAGGAAGGAGAAACAGGCTCTGGGTCACATACCCAGATGAAGGCGCTCAGAATTCATGGAATGGGGGGCAGGTGGGGGCTGTTACTTAGGCATTAAATCCTCCTTGTCAGCTGCTGTAGGTCTGGGGGAGATTTTTTTTCTTAGTGGAAAAAGAGTCACTACTGATCTCATCTGCATTTCTCTCCGAGCCCGTTCTTCCCTATAACCAGGGAAAGCAGCCTGTGCAGCCTGTATTGTTCACTGATTTAATCCATGTTTAAAAAATGTCTCTCTTTTTGGGGTTATGGAGTTTCAATGCACAACAAAATGGCTAAAAAGCAATCTAAGAGCACTGTAGGGCCCTTCTCCAGAAGTGCCCAGGTGCTAGTGCATGGAAAGACGGTCAGTGAGTTCAGAGAAGCAGTAAACCTTCAACAACCCTTGCTTAAAACCAGAAATGCACACTGCAACCACTCCACACAGCTCGCAAAAAGTCTAGGGGAAAGGCAGGTTTGGAAGCATGTACTGAATGCTTGTGTTCTGTGTCTTCGTTTGAAAGATAGGCATCTGCTAAGGAAGGCAGAAGCTCCCCTTGGAATGGAAGATGCAACCCCCTTCCCTCCGGATTATTATAAATTTGAAATCAAGGGGCTTTCAGGCAAGGATATGAGAAATAGGAATAATAGTTCTTTACTAATATATATATATATCAAACAAAACAATAAACAGCAATGAGTACGGCAGTTATAACAAAACAGCACAGTCACCCAGTGCAGCCTTCTCGGCTGCCAGGCACCTTCCCCTCCTGGAGCAGCGCTGGTCACAGCCGTCAGGGGTGCTGGTAGCTCCCGGTGAGCAGGGTGGGTGCAATAGTTCTGGTGAAACAGTGGTCCTGTGGAAAAGGGTCTGGTCTTCACCTGAAGGTCCAGTGATGCAGCTTCTCGTCCTCTGAAAGTCCAGCAGAGAAGGCTACCTTTGTGCCTGAAAAACCTCTGATTATATCCAGGTGGGAATGTTCAGTTCCTCCTCCCAGGCGGAGCAGCTCACAATGGAGTGGTGAGTCACAAGGCAAGGCACTGACGGGCCCATTAACAGGAGCTAGTCCGGAGGGAGGAGGCAAGGAAACACTGCCCCACCTGGTTTCACAGCTCACGAAGATGGTACTAGAATACACTGCAACCCAGGACATTCTGGAAAAGGGAAAATGTCCTACTGCCAGGAACCCGCCCCTGGAATGCACATATGAGAGAGTCACTTATTCCTACACCAACTCAAGGGCCAGTGCAGGAGCAGAGCTGACCTCTCATGTATCTCCCTCTGCTCTACTCTTCTAACTGACTTGAGCTTCTGGGTGCTCCTGGGGCTTATTCCTCTGCCTTGCACTGACTGAGACCGAATCTCTGGATAAATCTGCCGGGAGCCAGAATCTGCGTGGACCAGCTGGGTCTTACCATCGGAACTCTGTCTACTGCCACCTGCATATGCAAGCCACAAGTTCATGGGTTTGTCTGTTCAGGTTGTGTTCATTTTATCAGTGCTGGCTGAACTTCGTATCATTCTGTTTATTGTCCGTGTCTCCACTAACAGGATACATCAGCTGTTAGAACCCTGCCACTGCAGAAGCTCTTGACACATCTATGTGTCAGGAACTCACCTCTCTTTCCCAGAAACAGATTGATAGTGCACTGATGGTGTCTTTCTCTCTTGAATCCATTAATCATTGATCTTCAGCTCAAAACTTTAAATGAACTGTTTTCTCTAATTTGACCTATTTTGTGCTCGCTATTAGCTTTGCTCATTATAGCATTATGCGGTCTAGGGTTGTTGGAGGATCCTGGTAGGAAGGGAATTTCCTAGAGAAAAGTAGGGAAAAATATAATAAAGGGGCAATCTTTGACTGATATTTTGAATTAATTGTAAAAGGAGTGAGAATTCCTGTATGTCTCCAAATAAATGACCTTTTTTGTCAGTTCCTCAGTTAATATATACAATGGATTCCCAACAGTAACTAAACCAGTAACTGCAGATAAATAGTGCTTTCATTTGCAAATTAAGTCTGTACTATTTAGGACAACATTATTTCTGATGACACTTCTGCAAGGGAACCAGAATCATCTAAGGAACTCCTGTGCTACTCCCTTGGGAAACAGAGTTTTTGTTCCCCACTTCAGACTTGGCATAGCATTACTGCAGGTAATAGCCTTTTGAGAGCAGTGATTAAATGCACAGGCTGAACAAGGCTGTACATATTGTGCATTACATTCCAGCTGATTGCATTAAATATTCCAGATTCACGGGATCCTCTCTGTAGATGCAATGCTCTGCTGAGCAGAATCATCATCAATATTTAAAAATGTTCTTTCAAACCAAGCTGTAGCAGCCCCATTTGATACCTAGTAATTGAAATGATATCTCAGATTGCAATAGGTTTCACCCTTCACCGACATCTTCTGTAACTACAATCTCATGCTCCTTCCCTTCTTGAGCCCACCTCACTCAGGAATCTGAAGTTACAGCCCACACTCTGATCCCAGAATCCTGCTGTCCTGCCAACAGAAGGCAAATGACCCTTTGCTGTGATGTCAAGAAACTGCACATCCATTTGGCCCCTTAGGGCTTAGGGCCCCTTAGAGAAGCCTTAGGGCTTTTCTGTTTTCATCACAACATGCTCTCCAAAGCCCCTCCGGGGATATGTGACTCCTGGAGACCTTCTCCTTCCTGGGGAGACGTGGAGCTTTGGGTCTCATGTCTTCCAAGTGTACACTGGCTGATGGGGAATGAGGATCCCGGACCCATTTTTCCAAGCACATTTCCCAGAATCTTTTAAAAGAAGGGTCTGCACCACCTGTGCTGAGTGGTAAATTCCACTGGAGGCCCTGTTCCTCCCTTCCTGTGCCCTGAGCCAAGCTCCAGCTGCATAGCCTGAATGCAGACAGGGAAGGGAGGATGCCTCTCCTCAGACACTGTAAACTGAACTTTCAGCAATCATAAAACATGATATGCTACATTAGATCTTTCATTTAAAATAAAATCCTGTGACACAGAGATATCATTATCATTTTTATATTGTCAGAAGTAACTAATCCATTTGAGGGTAAATATAATAGATGAAAATGAATGCTTCTTAGAAAAAGAGTCTGTAAAAATAGAAAGAGTGGCAATTAAAGGGCTAATAGCAATGGTGTTTGCTGCTGAGTCTCCAGCAGCACCCTGTGTGCATCCCCAGGAATACGTTTACAAGGAAGATTTAAGAACTAAATCTATGATATTACTTCTCCCCTGTCAATAATCTGGTAGCCTTAGGCACATATGCCAATGGAAAAGAAGGCTGGTGTTTAAAGATGTGGCACATGAGAAAGTAGCTGGGATAATTTTCACCTGATATCACATCATCAGAAACTGCTACACAAAATTATTGTGAATTATGGGGGCCTGCTGTGCATTTGATTTCCCACAGCTGCTACCACAGCAGTCACTTTCCTGAAAATTAAGTGCATGTTTCATCTGCTCGCAGGAAGGGAAGAGGAGAAAAAGGTAAAGAAAGAAAAAAATACGACGGAAAATCCACAGAAATCTGCTGTGCCATAACCGTGCAGCCGCAGCCTGCCCTTGGCTGTGCTCTGGGACGAGCAGCCGGAACACGCTGCCGTGTCCCTGGGCAAGGCGGGCAGTGTCAGTCAGAGGCAGAGCCAGAGCTGTGTCCGGCAGCTGCAATATGTTCTTTCAATTTACATTCCCCGCAACTCAGGGCTGTCTCATCTCCAGCAAGGGACACTACACAAAGCAGATTATCCCACCGCTCTCCTCCAGAGCAGCGGCGCTGGCGGCGCCTGCGACTGCCGGGAGCCGCGCAAGGGCGTAGCGAGAGCTTCGCATCTGTCGGGAGCGGGGGGCCGGAGGGGCAGGGAAAGGCGACTCTCTCACTCCTACGCGTGAAGCTGCGGCACGGAGCTCCTTCCTGAGCACCTCCGGAGCAATCGCGGCCCTTGGTTCGAATGCCCCCGGCCGCGGGCTTGGTGCCGCTCCCCGCGGCGAAGCTGGCAGGGCGTAGCACCAGGCTGACAACCCCAGCCTGAGCCGAGAGGCAACGACACCGATGCATTACCCTCCTCCACCGCTGCCATTCTTCACCAGCAAATGTTGACCAGAAAAGCCATGTGGTTATTAATTTTCAGGCAGATTTTACTAGCATGGAAACAAAGATACTTCAATCACGCTTTTGTGTCCCAAGCTTGCCGAGTGCTTCGCTGAGTGCTAATTAAACTCTATAACCTTCTCAAACAGCAGGTCAATCCAATCAGACATTGCCGTAGCTTTTTTTCCTGTGGAAGTGCTGCAAAGGTGCCCGTGCTGGCTGGCTCGGTGTGCATCTGCATATCCTCCCTCCCCATGTGCTGCATCCGCTGGCCCAGTTAAAGATGATTTGACAGAGGTAGAATCCCCAGAGAAAATGAATCTCTGAAATCATGTTTGTGGCCCTGACCAACACCGTGTCAAGGTGCTTGTCTTAGTTTGAAAGACAGGCGTCTGCTTAAGTGAGGCAGAAACCTTCTTTGAAATGGGAAATGTAGCCTTCTTCTCTCTGGATTATTATAACTTTGAAATTAAGGGGGTTTTTAGGCAAGGATATGAGAAATAGGAATAACAGTTCTTTACTAATTTATATATATAAAAAATAAAACAAAACAATGAACAGCAATGACTATGGCAGTTATTACAAAACAGCACAGTCACTCAGTGCAGCTTCTCTGGCTGCTAGGTAGCTTCTCTTCCTGGAGCAGCGCTGGTCACAGCCGGTAGCTTCTCTTCCTGGAGCAATGCTGGTCACAGCCGGCAGCTTCTCCTCTCGAAGCAGCGTTGATCACAGTCGGCAGCAGCGCTGGTGGCTCTCGGTGAGCAGAGTGGGTGCAGCAGCTCTGGTGAAAACAGCGGTTTCGCGGAAAAGGGCTTGGTCCTCGCCTGAAGGTCGAGCGATGCAGCCTCTTGTCTTCTGGAAGTCTAGCGGAGAGAAAAGCCCTTTCTGCTTGAGAAACCCTTGATTATATCTAAGTGGGAAATGTTCTGTGCTTCCTCTTAGGCAGAGCATCTCACAATGGGGTAGTGAGGCACTGATGGGCTCATTAACAGAAGATGGTTTGGAGTCCATTATCTATGAGTCTTTTGGCAAGGCACAAATTCTCCCATTAACAGAACTGAGTCGGGAGGGAGGAGGCAAAGAAGCACTGCTCCACCTGGTTTCACAGCTCATGAAGATGGTAATAGAATATACTGCAACCCAGGACAGTGCTGAAAGGAAAGCCTCTTGTGTGAGTTCATCGGGCAATGCAGGCAGAAAAGGCCTCATCTGTGGAAAAGCTTCAGCCAAAGTTTATACTTTCTTGGACACTGAAGGAAGAGAGGGATATCCAGAGGAAGCTGGACTTGGGACATTCTGTCTCACAAACCAAATAATTTCTGGACCAGAGGAACATGGACTAGGTTAGCAGACAGCTTTTCACCAGCTCATGCAAACCATGCCTTGAACCTCATCCTCATCTGTGATTCTCAAAGATGCAATGACTGCTTTGATTCTTGCACTGCCCCCAGCACCACTGGATCAACCCCAGGGAAAACCAGGAGCAATAAAATCAAGTCTTCACTGAGCCTCTCTCTGTGTCTGGACATCTTCTAGGAAGGTGATTTTGTCCCTAGGCCTTGAATTTTTAGGCCTTTCTTTTCAGAAAGGAGATTGGTATAGATCCTTAGATTTAAAAATTAATAAAATTGTTTCTCTCAAAGAGGACATTTTATAAGATAGAATGAATATGGATCCAGAGAAAAAGGAAAAAAAGTCACTCTGATTCCTGGAGCAATTTCATCCACATGGGTGGCCTTCTTCAGATCTTCCTAGGACTTCTTCTGGGGTTTTGGGAGTCTGTCTTCACACAGGAGGCGTGAGAGGACAGGGTTCATCTGAGATAAGATAGGCTTCACAACTGCTACTTTATTTCCATTAGCACTTGTTTTGCAAAGAGCCAAGTTCTCTTTCATTATGAAGATGAGGCAAAGAAAAAATGACTGGAACTCATTTTAATGGTAAATTTACTTTGGTATCAAGTTGATACTTAAGACAGATATGAAGTTATTCTGTGGGAGTCAACTGAATATCAATTGAATTCTTATATAATGAAGAAAAGGATTGAAATTTGCGATTAATTGGGAGTATTTTGAACAGTTAGAAAAAAAAAACCGGAAAAGTGCAAACATCTAGTAGTACCTCTTCAGTACAGTGTGCACTCAAGTGTAACATTTTTGCCTGTCTGAAACAAAAAAAAGCTAATTTGAGAGGCAGTGGTGAGCATTTCTGTGATCCAGATTGTGACTGGGGAGAGAGATGGAGTACGATGAGGAAAGGAAAGGAATGGGGTTTTTTTTAATTCAAAGCATCTCGAGCTGTTAAAATTTTGGCCATGCCTACAAAACAATAGTGGAAGAAACAGCCCTTGGTGATAAATATCTCTTTTCTTTAGAAATTTCTGTTCCAACAAGCCATTCTCTGTCACTGTTATGTCTGACCCCTAATATAATAAAAATAAAGGGATTTGCCTCTTGCTCTGCTCACCATAACCTGCTGGGTAACTTCCTGTCCCCAGAAGCGGCTGTCACTGCTCATTTGTGCACAAATGGGCATCTCTGGGCAGAGAAGGCCTTCCTTCAGCTGGAATCCTCCAGTGGGAACAGCCAAATCCATCCCAGCATTTCCTGGGATGTAGCAGAAGCAAACACAGCAACACCGCTGTGCACAGGATCATAAGCCGAGGAGAAGGGGGGCTGCATTTCTCTGACATCCAAGACAGTAATGCCAATAATAGAGGAAAAGGGATTATCTTTTTCCTTCCAAGGTTGGGAGTCCTGTTTCAGGTTTCATGCTATGCAGACAGCAATAATAACCTGCTCTGAAAGCTGCTCGCCACACAATGGCAAATTGCTCATGGGCAGTGATGGCAAAATTTAATCCCTGCTCTTAGAATGCAACCCACATAGCCACTCAAGAAAACATAATAGCACTTTTGTAGCTCTCTGCTACAAACATCACTTTGAAAAGGATACAGCAGTGGAGGGGAGTCTCCACATGAGTCATTTTTGGCTGGCTACCAAGTCATCAGAGCTCAGATACACTGTGCTCCCTCACAGAGCTCTGCCAGCTACTTCAAAGTCACGCTTGGGGAAGGCAGAGGAAATGGATGGAGCTATGTGAGCAGGAAATGCAAGAATAAAATTAAGTTGCTGGCCAGATGATCAGGTTAGGAATTCATTTTCTGAAGAACTGGAATGAGAGAAAACCGGGAGGCAGCTCCAGTCTGGGATTTAATTTCAAATCCATAAGTCACTGTATGGACTCATTTAAGATTCTAAAGCTGCAGATGTGCCAAACATCAGCCATTCCTTCACTGAATGACCACTCATGGAGGAGGTCAGACAAGACCACAGACAGCACCAGTAATTCCTCCCTCCATCTTCTTTCCATTGTTCTCTTAAGCTGTCAGTCACACTTTTTCCAGCTGCCAAATAAATCAACTAATTGACCAAAGGAAGCCAAAGCCTACCCAGCTTGCTCTCACCATTGCACTGGCTCTGCACAGCACCTGAAGTGCCCCATGTGCTGCTCAGCAGTCAGAGCTGTGAGGACACTGTTCTCTGCAGAGGAGGAACCAGCCTGGAGAGTGGCCTTGGGCTACACTCTGCTCACACACTGCTGTGCTGCCAGGGGATGCCACTGCTCCTTGGGAGCAGCCTGGGCCTCTCCACTGCTGCTTCTGCCTTCCAGCCCTGCTTGCAGCACTGTCAGAGCCAGCCTGACTCCAGCAGGGATGGGCTGGAAGCACTGGCACATGTGCTGCTGGCACAGAAGTGCCTGTGAGAGGGACAGGGCTGCTGTTCTCCACTGTGGAGGTGGCATGAGCAGCTGAGAGCAGTGCAGGATCCAGCTCACCCAGCCAGGTTCAGAAGAGGCACTTCCACTCTGGGAGCACAGTTGTGCTGGAGGGCTGCAGTAGGCAAGGGAGGAAGAGCTCAGGTTCTTACAGTCATCTGTGGACCAGAAGGAGCAAGAATCCACCCCAGAACTGACCAAGGCAGCTTGTGCTTTGAATCTCTACCAGACTGCAGTCAGCTGTTTCTGAAAGCACCAAGAAGTATCAGCCAGAATTAGTTTTTGCATAACTATAAGCTTCTCATGGATCACTCTAAGAGAGATAATGTTGCTGTGTGTATCCTGTGATACCACCTGGGCCTCTGCATCTGAAGAATTGTGGAAAAACTTTCCTTAGAACAGTCTGGTTCTCACCACAAGCCTTTGGGGTGTGTTCTCCCTTCCTGGCACAAATAAAGATACAGGATTTTGAGTGAATTGCCTAGTAATTTTGTCACAAGCTGATCTCCTTTCTCCTTCCTCCCCACTTCACCATATTACCGATGGGAACAAGGGAGTTGTTATCAATCAAGGCAAGCTACATTATGATCTCTGCAACCGAAATCCATTTCAGATTGGAGGATAAAATGTGATTATATTTACACTTCCTTGACACAATTCAGGCAGCAAAATAACAGCCTTCTACAGACATTTTTCTTCTTCATATTTAGATTTGTCAGTATTGTGGAGCTATGTGAGAAGGGAGAGAATTATTATAGCAGCTGGGATTCAGTGATACATTTTAGTTGCCTCACAAATGAAGATGTTCAGTTTATTGTGTTGTCTTCCCATCTTTTTCATCCCCAAGTTCCTTAAATACTGTCCAGAGCATCCTCCAGATTGATGAAATTGCATTTCAATCAATACAGTTCTATGTAAATCTATTTTTGCTTTTGACATATCCCATAAATTATTTTGACTTATAACTTTAATTTCTCTGTATTCATCACAGGAGATGGAATTTCTAACTCATACAGCTGTTTACAAATAAAATTTACGATTAATGAAGAAGATCAGGAGATTAGGCACTTCAAGTTTCCACTATCTGAATTTGAAAAGGATATCATCACATTTTATATGGTCAAACTATGTTTGGACCTTTTAATATTAAAGGTGTCAGCTCCAAAAAATCCCAGAAGTGCAAAAACTGGTTTGACCCACATAACCTGGGTCAGCCTAAGGTTGAGCTTGATGTGCCGGTTGGAACAAACACTATTCCTCATGACAAAAGTCTCATTTCCAGTAAACTGGAAATGTTCTCTTCTCTTTCCAAATCCAGCAATGATATTGAGCACATCCACCGTACCCAGAGCACAAGGAAGCCTCCCTTTACATGAGTGCCTGGCACAGTATGGCCTAGGCACCATCAGAAAACCCCCACAGCTTTGCTCTGGAGTGAAAACAATTCTACTCTCAGAATTTTACAGGTTTTTAGGAATTGTATTACCATTTCTAATGTATTTCTTGGATCCCTACAAAGGGATCATGGAAGGGCCATCCTCTGTCACCTCTCCATATCCACAGAGACAATTTTCAAAGCAGTAGCCAGCCTGAGAACGGTTCAGTATTCTCCTCACGGCCACATGCTCTGTAGCAAAAGAGCTGTGAAAAGGTGAGTTAACCAAAAGCATCAGTAGCAATTTTTAAGGGACAATCATGTAGAACTACTGTTCAAAATTGATAATATACCATAATACACAGAGCTCATCTGCAGGACAGTACAGTGAAACTGGAAAGAATGAAAGCCCTGTCCCTTTTCTTACAAGTGGAATTCAAGACCTCTTCACTGGCCAATTTTCTAATACCTGCAGTTTTTATTTTCTTTTATTCAGTGCTCATTCTTCCTCATCTTCATCAGACTTCCTCAGGCAAAGCTGTGCTTCTCTTCATTTCAGTTTTTCTCTCTTTTACCTGCGCCACTTAAACGGTAGATTGGAAATTACAGAGTGCAATTAGGAACATAGCCTTGCCCTGCCATTTAGTACAGGCACAGAAAACTAAGGAGAAAACATAGATGAAGTCAGTAGTTGAATTCCAATGTAGTCACTGCTCATGGGCCCAGGTGACCCTCCCTAAAGGCTTTCACACAAAAATCAGGATCTAGAATCTGTGGATGAAGTGGTGTGGGCAGGGAGGTTGGATCAGATGACCCACTGTGGTCCCTTCCAATCTTACCCATTCTGTGACTATCTGCTAATGGAAGTTTATCATATCAATTATTAGAAATACTATAAATTCCTCAATTTATTTCTCCAGTAACAAATGAGATGCAGTGCTGCAAGCCTCTTCAAACAACTCTGCTGTAACACGATCCAAGCGTGTCTATGGGTGTGTTACCTCACTTTCGAAAAGGGCTCCGTGGCTAATAATAGACTGGAAACTGGTTGGACGTGGGCTTTAGGAATCGCACCAACAGCTCTAGGAACATGTCTTTGCACAATACTAATGCCAGCCCAACTGAGCAACTAACTGCTGCTTGCTTTTGGAAAGAGATGGGGTTCTGGTGCAGGAAGAAGCAAGGTGTAATAGAGCAGCGACTGCTGTCTAATAAAACATTAGAAAGGTGGTAAACTGGCAGCTGAATCCTGGAGAATGACGGAAATGATAAGCACTATGTGTATGCATGTTCATGTCTTGAGAGAAACTGCTCCACTGCATTCTTTCTCCCTTTCTTCCTTTTATATCCACAGAAAAGGCCCCCACACCTCTGCAAGTGTCCACAGCGTCCATGGGAAAAGTGTTGCAGGCTTTTGTAAAAGCACAAGAGAAAAATGTTAGCACAAGAGTTTTGGAGAAGGGAAAAGTAGCTGAAAAAAATGTCCAAGCTCTTGACTTGAGAAGGTAATCTGGCAGCTCAGCGCTGTGATCGTGAGCACTTTGTTGCTGGATCAGCTCAAGCCAAGGAATCCTCCTGATGGCCAGTGGAGGGAGGATGAAGCTGCTTCAGCTCCTCCACTGCGTCCTCCCTCTCTCCTCAGGGAAGCTGAGCAGCAGCAGGGCTGTGGGGACCCTCTGGTGAAGCTCTCACTCACTGCCTCTCCTGCTCTGCACACAGCCCCCAGCAACCGCGGAGCTCCAACTGAGCCAGGCTGCCATTGCCTCCCCTCATCCCTCCTTCCCATCACCTCTTCCCCAGCCTCAGTAGGTAACCCATTTTCTAACTTTGCCAAGCCATCTATGAGAGGAACGAAGTCTTCCCTGATGACAGTCTTGGACAGGAGTGTGTTGTGGAAGAGCAGTAACGTTGCTAATGAAATGCTTTGCATGCCAGAGCATGCTCTCTCCATGCCTTACCACCGTATGGTTAAATTTTCCCCTCCGTCAGATTTAATAATTAGTGTTTACAAATTCTTACGCATGCCTCTCTTTTAAAATCCACTAAAACCACAACAAATATACTTATCATGGCATTAATTTGGCTAGAGATTTTCTCAGAGTATTGACAGCCATATCTAATTTCTAAGGATTTATTTTTATTTCAAAATATATTAGATACATTTTTTCTTTACCTACTACTATTCCTTTATAATTGTGTTTCTTCTGAAGGCAGGGGGCAGCTGCTTTACAACCGTCTACTGTCAGACTACATCCCCTCTAAAATATCCTTCAATAATGAATATTTTATATTTATTCACAAGTAAGAACTTAAACTTTCCTACATGGATCTACAAAGCCCTGAGTTCATTCTTCCTCCAACAGAACTCTGACATTTCCTGGTACAAACACCACTCCTTGCTGGGAAATTATCTGCTACCATGGTCTAGATATTAATATCTGCAGTCTGTGTAGACATTTTAATAATCTAAAATATAAATTTTAATATAAATTCCCTCATTCATACTTGTTCCTTCTTAAAAATGGAACCAAGCAGACACCCAAAAACCAGACTTCAGTTTATATTCAGTACCAATTTTTGATGCGTTTCCTTTCTTGGTCAACCAATTGGCCTCTGTTAACAACAAAATACCTGGACTAGAAATGGACTGAGTGTCCTGCTGGCAGATTTGGATGCCCACATTTCTCTTGAAATATGAATGTTATCTGCTATACATATGCAAGACTCCCTTGCACCCAACAGTTTTAGAATATTAGTAGAGATTCACTATGGCAAATTAATGTTATCATGGCTTGGATCTAACCTACTGCAAGTACCATTATCTTTCCATCTTTCCGTGTTCCCTGCCCACTTAGAGCCATAGATTCACCCTCACTTCTTATATGGAGAAATACTGCGGGAGGAGCCTGTAACCAGTGAGCAGCTGCTCAGTTCTTCGATAAACACCCCTCCCCCCACGTGCCACCAACGAGCACGACATCCCCACCACATTTATACTATTAGAGAGCTCCGAGAGCCCAGGGAAGTGTGAAGTATTTATGATGATGGCTGAACTCAGGAAAAGTTTCCTTCTGCTAGAATCTGCCCTGAAGGGACTTACAGCCTCGGTTATGTCAAACTCCATTCTGAACACGTGTGAATTGTTACCATCGAGTTAAAATGTTTGTGACTCCAAGTGGGAGAGAAATACCTAATCAGAAACAACGACCCTCTGGCATCTGGTCTTACCCGAGGTGCTCTCAGGTTGCATCATGCTTCCCACTTCAGACTTTTCTCTCGTCCCACAAATCCATAAATACGTTTTGGACGAAAGAGAGAGAAAATCTAATTCCTTGATTGTGACGACAGACTCTATCAGACAAAACAAACCCGTACATGAATTCATCCTCACAGCCCCTTCACCCTCTAAAAACACAACAACAAATGGACACCAATACCTCCGCCCCTCATTAGTCTGACCACCTCCATGGCAGGGATTTTCCTGGAAAGGAGGGCAGAGGTTTTACCACAGGAAATCAAAAGCTCATCATGTCTGCTCAGCCCATTGTGCTGTGTTAGTAGTTAGCTGGCATGAGTTCATGCCTGCAGTATTATCTGTCTATCTACCCAAAGATGATGTCAAATATATGTAAGTATTGGGAGGAGTCTCAGCAGAAGACTGTAAACAAAGTGTTGGCAATTTTTCATACACTCCCCAGGAGGAAAACTTATTTTCTTAATTCCTGATATTGGAATGAGGGTCAAATATTCAGCACCAAAATTACAGCTCTCATGAAATGTCATTGCTGGTTTGGTTTAGACCACTTCAAAATAATGGCGTTAGGTTTGATTTTTCCAAAGTCAGGCTGTTTTTTCAGTTGCTTTGGACCAGGGTTTCCCATAGGACCAGTGCATCCCAGTGACAAGACGTGCTTGTGATGTGGTTAAAATCTTATCCCTCTGCACATGAGCTTAAGCAAACCACAGTGCTAAGTGCAGCTCCAAACCACCAGCACATCCTTTTCTTCTGGGTTTGCCCAACCCAGATTTGTGCAGGCCTGCTCTGGCCATGGCCCATGGCACAGTCTGAAATAATAATTAGTAACAACAGCTCTGCAAACAGCAAGAAATATAAAACAGAGGCACTTTGATTCTTGTGACAACACTCCTCTGAACCACAGCACAACCAAACCACAGCACAGCTACCACATGGTCTGTCCTTCAGGACCCGCACTGGTTTGGGCTGCAAAGGGCGGCTGAGAGGAGGAATTCATTATTGTTCTGTGTTTGGCTATTGCAATAACCAGTATGCGTGACCATTCCTTTGCTCATGAGCTCAATGTTATGTCTGGAAAAGGAGAAGTCAGAGAAATATCATGGGTATAAACATGTGCTGTCTTCCTAGTCATGGAAATTTTTCCCTGCCCTTATATTCTCTCTGCGGCTGTCTGTTAGCTTCTGCTAGATAAAACATATCCTTGACTCAGTCCATGGCCTCAAAGCTCTTATGTGGTTTCTGCTACACTTCAGGAATTTTGCAAATAAATCGCTGTACTGGATTTCTTTCAAGAAAGCATTTGTTTGTCTTCAAATCATATACTTGGCTAAGTGAAAAAGATCCAGCTCTGTTTTCTCCCAGGCTGGTTGGGTTCCAGTGATTGTTTGCTGCTGTATGTCTGAGGGGGCTGAAGGAGACGGGGATAGGGTAACACTGCAGTTTTTCCAGGTCTATATGATCTGCGCCTGTGGACAGCACTGAGCCTCTCCTCAGCTGGGGGAGAGGGAGGTTCTCTCCTTCAACACCCCCCACCATGTGGAGGTCAACAACTCACCCTGATTTCAGCCAAAGGAGAAGTCTGCACTCCCAAGGCACCTGGTTCGTCTTGCTTTTCACACCCACTGAGAAGAGGAATCATGACTTAACTGTGCCCATTTTTCTCTCTGGGCTTCAAATTGGAACAGTTAGTTCACACGGAGATGACAATGTTGTAGTAATTTTGGACTGATTAGTTCTTTTCTCTGTATTTTTCTTTTTTATTTTAGACTCTAGAAATAACACGGGTCTAACTTTATCCGGTATATTGGATTTTCTGCTCCTGCCCTGCACAGAATTTCCAAAACTGATGCCAGCTGGAGAGCCCATCAGAAAGCCACCTGGACAGTTCAACTCTTTTAAAAGGTGTTTCTATCACAGATGCCCATTAACATCTTAAAGTAAGTTTCTTTTTTATACGTCAATTTGCCGAATACAAAGTGGAGATTAATATACTGAAACTGATGTCTGATGTAAATATCTTCCAGGGGCTGTGGTGGTAGTAGCACAATGCGCACAGGTAGCAGAACAAGATCTGAAATCAATAGTTTCAAATGACTGATCAGAAGTTGTTGCTCAGACAGTGGATGAGAAAGAATGAAATCTTCTAAAACATGAAAGCTTAGACCTCAGGACTTTTGAGGACAAAGATATTGCCTGATGCAGGGAAGAAAGTCATGTGAAGAAAAACCCGATAAATAGCACCACCATTATCAAAAATACGTATGTGAAAGACAGGACAAAAATGCTGGAATCAATTGATAGAGGCTACACTTGGTGACTGGAGCCTCTGTAACCCTGAGCCATGTTAAGGTCAGGAAATAAAGTTCAGTCTGAGCACGCTTTGGTTGTATCACACCTTAATTACTCACAGGGGAAACTGCTCCAGAAAGGAAGCACATTTCTGTTTTATGCTATGATAACAGTAACCAGCACATTTCGTACTTCCCCCTGTGCTTCAGCAACAGAACTGGTTCCTCCAGGTGAAAGCAGGGCAACAATTATTTTTAGTGGCTAAAAAATTAATCTGTTGTCTTCCCACCTAGCTCAGAGTTAGTGGTCACCAGGGCTACAAATTCTCCTTCGCTGGAATATCTTTTGCGTAAGGCAGTTTCATTCTGACAGACACTCACCAGCAAAGCTTAAAATAGCACTTCATTTTATCATTGAGCCAACAAAATCAAGGTGACAGATAGCCAAGGTCAGTCGAAAATGATGCTGCTATTTCATACCCACCATACAACACTACTACAATAGCAATAACGTGTACATTATGGATTATCAATTCTGGAACAGCATTACTGGCTTCTCTCTTAATCAGCTGTTAAAGTATTCTGAGCTAGTCCCTAAATTAAACGTTTAAACAGCCAACCCTGTAGAGATTGCTTCAGAAGTGGTTTTGTGAGATCTTAACGGCCTGATAGGCAGCATCCTGAAGATGCGAGGGTTTCTGCTTGGCTTTGTTGAAGACTGGGCAGGGTGCAGCTTCCCTGTAGCCACCTGAGGCAGAGACACTGCCACAAGGGAGAGCAGGAGGAAGAGAAGCCACTGCCGAACTGCTGGGTGTCACCCTTTGTGGCCCTGTGTGTTTAAGGCAGGGCTGGGAGCTAATGAGGTTGCTGGCCGGGAGATGTGTGCTTAGCGCTTAACTTCATTACCTGGTGCAGACTGCCTGGCTAAGCACCACCTACATCTGTAAAAGGGAGCGCAAGACACAGCCCAGATCATCTGCTTGGAGGGCATTATGCATATGGTGGGTGTCTGAAAGCCGCTCCTAAGCCACTGCAGCACAGAAGGAAGCCATGCTAGTGGCAGCTAGAGTAATTCCCTGCACCTCGAAGTTTCCAAAGGCACCTCATATTGACCTGAAATGCACTGTTATCCAAAAGAATAAACAGTCAAACAAGAAGACAAATGCAAGTATACTGAGGTATCTAAATGTCCTCTGGAGAATGTAGTATAGTGACCTTTCACTGAACCACTGTGGATTACCTCTTCTGTATTACTGAGATGTCTTGAATGAATCCCTTATTAGAAGATCATTGCGCATGAAACAAATGAAATGGTGATATTTAGCTCTTGAAACATTGCTTCACCTTTCCTAAAATTATTCTCTGCACATCTATGTGTACCAGACTGTATTGAAAAGATACGAATTGATCTCACCTTATCCCTTTTTTGTTGCTGTCAAGGTACTTTTAATCACTTGTCTAGTGTTACTTAGTCTTTGCCCCATTTAAAGAAAGGCTTCCCTGTGCTCCATGTGTGTATGGGCCCATGCCTTTCTCAGCCCCGCCGGGCCACCCTCACCCTGCACAGTCACCTGCACAGATCACTCACTGCTTCTGTGGTCAGCAGCTCCTGAACTTATTTAGGCTCATGGGGGCTCCTCTGAAGTCATGGATTTGGCTTTCAGGCTACGCTCACCTCTCTGCACCCACCTCTGCTGTGTCCTACATTCAGTTCTGCCCTTTTCTCTTCCTTTTCAATCAGGCAGGACCTGCAAAATGCATCTCAGGTGTTCTGAAATGTTCACTCTTCAGAGCAGGCAATGCCCAAGAGAAAAGGATATTGGAACCCCTGTTTACCACCTGGGAAGCTGGGGCACAACAGACAGACCTGACTGGGCCCAACAGGAAGATGGAAGATGAACTCAGATTTGAATCCTACCTGAGACACCACAGGCATAGGAATGTCCTTCTGCCTTACTACAGTTCTTTTATTCTGAACACCATAATCTTCACCTTTGGTCTTTTGTTTCCTTGTAGAAAATCGCTGTAATAATTTTGCAGCATTCAATATAATTTCGAATAAAAATTAAATAATAAATTGTTAATATATTTTCTGCATCTCTTCTTTCAATGCACAGGAATTCCTAGTCTCACAGTGATCACATCAAAGGTCACCAAGTATTGTTGGCAAATAATTTAAAAGCAAATTGTGACTTCATATCTTCAATCTTTATACTACTGATAGAGAAAAGTTTTCCTTTAAAAAAATCCCCTGACTCAACCCTCAGTGCCTATGCATCTGTAGAGTGGAAAATTTTCTGGATCGCTCTTGAGTACCTGGATTTTTTAAATGCACTTATATTTTGGCACCTTTCATCTCAACCTCTCTCTGAAGCTGATCATCCCTGTGGTGCCTAAATGAGAGATGACGGAGAACCCATAGGGAAAATAAGGCTGATGAAACGCAAAGTAGCATAACTTATGCTGAGTCTGTTTGTAAGGTGCATTTCAAACTTCCTTAATTTTTCAGTGTTGGGGGGATGGGGCAAGCGAATATTTGCATTTGATATTTCTGAATAGGTCATCTTTTTCTTTCTCCTTCGGCTCAGTGAAGCACAGTTATTATTTTTTCTCCATTTGACTTGAAGAACTGAGTGGTTACTGAAACCCTGCAGGAAAGATAACTAGCATTTTTGGGGTCCACAGATGAGAGGGGGAAATAGGCTGGAGAAGGTAGGTTGAGGACACCTCTCCTTCCAGCCTCCAGAAGATGAATGTCAGCTGCTCAAATCTGGTGGAGGTGTATTGCTGTTGCTGCTGTGGGAGCCTCCTATTGATGCTGTCAGTGTCATATTCCTGTTCCACATCGAAATTAATTACTTGACTTTGAAATATTTCCATGGTTGCTCCTCTTTAAACAAATATCCTGTCTCCCTGAGCAAAAGCTATCAGCTGTAAAGTGCTGCTGTAGGGTCGGCCACCTCCAGGCAAGGCTGGGAGCAGCCAGCAAACCCCTCTGCCACACACCAGGCCAGTGTGGGTTTGGCCAGGATGTAGACAGTAAAGAACCGAATACTGATTTGGCCACAATCAGCACTATGTAAGAAATTATCCAAAGGTGATAGGATTGACAAAACCCAGAGATAATGCACTCAATATTTCACCTTAGTAGTATGATTGGAGGACCCACGTACAAACCCAAACAGATCAAACCCTCCCACACAGAAATCTCTGACCTTGGTGCCTTTGCTCCTCGTATGGCAGAAACTGGGAGAGGAAGACATCCCTGTTTGCTTGAATGGAGTCTTTGCCAATTTGTCACCTCCACTGTTACAGAGTTATCAGTAAGAGGGCAAGGGCCACCAGGCACATTCCGGGACAGGTCTGCAGCTCTCAGTCTCAAGGCTCCGTGCTCCCTGGTTCCCACCCGGCAGAGCCAGAGGGCAGGGTACTGCTGGTTATCACGCACGATGGTGCGGTAGCTACACTGGTGTGCCACTGACAGCTGCCAGGAAACTGTGAAGGGACCCTCTGTTGGGGGCCTTCATTGTCTCCACCATGGTTATTATCCCTTTACAAGAAGCAGAAAGGAATCCAGGGAACAGGTCTGCAGCGCCTTTGGTCACAGTAGCAGACAGGAGCGAACCCAGTGCGTCTCCATAATTCCCTTGGCTCTCTGTCTGCTCCCACTCAGGCTCCCTATTTTCTGTTTAGGACCCTACAGATAACAGGGTCCCCACACAGGCAAAATGAAACAGGCAGTTTCAAATTTAGCGGATAGCTCTGTCCATTAGAGCAATTTTCTCTTGTTTCCAGCGGCAAAACAAAGGCCTTCTTGCTTAATCTCCAAGTGAGGCTAAGCAGGTAGTCCTCACGGAGACTGTACCCATATTTATCCTGTCCGTGTCAGAGCCAGGCACTTCAGGAATATCTATAGGAGCAGGGCGGCTCCAGGCTTCCTGTTGTCCAGCTGTCCCCAGAGCCAGGAAAGCTGTATCAGCTGGCAGGGAACTCTGAGCCCAGCAGAGGGAACAGGCATGAATTCCAGACCAACACCACAAGTATTATTGACCTAAGACGCCTGGCTGTGTAGGGCAGACTAGAGAGCAGCACAGCCGGGAAAAGTAGCACAGCCACAAGCTAATTGTCCCCGTTGCCTGTAGCTGGAAGTGTACACCCCATCAGCTTCCTGCTGGGCCAAGCCCCAGCCGAAACAAGGGCCCCATTCTGCTGCAAAGCTTGCAGGCAATTATTTGCTTGCAATGCAGAATCAACAGATTCTGCTTCAACCTTCCAAACTAGCAACTCAATCATCAACCAGGGATGACAAATATCAGCTCAAACTATAGATTTTTGTGAAATTTATTGTCACAGAGTGGTACAAAGGAAACCGTATCACAGCCTTCCCCTGAGAGATCAGGTAACTCCCACCGCCTCCAGCTGACTCTGATGTGCAGCTCAGACATCTGCTTCTCGCCTGAAGGGCAACCCTGCTCCCTGGGTGGGGACTGTTTGCTACCACTGGTGCAGGCACCAGAGGGGAACACCCCACTCCCTCAGTTTGTTGCCCAGACTTCCAAATACAGAGCTGTAAAAACAAACTACGGCGCTGACATTTTATGTGAATGAAAGTAAATCATACTTTCAGGCATGCGAACAGCAAACCTGTTCATAAAATTTGTTATTGTCAAGCTGGGCAATTGCAGCATGGAGTGAAATTTGTGTTTTAATAATGAAGTACCAAAGCTCTTGCCAAAAAAAGTGGAAAAAATAACTAAGTCAAAACTAATCTGATCCAGACGGGCTGCACCAGGTTTTACCCAGCATGGCAGTGGATTTTTTAAGAGAGCTTGGTCTTCCACCCAGAGCCTGGAAAGCAGCTTCCCCACTGCCTGAGGAAATGGCACTTTTTGGAATCTAACTACAAAAAGATGCAACAGACTTTTAAATTACACAAATTAAAAATTAATTATGTCCTTGGTTTTTTGTTGTGTGATTGGTTTTTGCTCAGGTGGTTAACTGTCAGCAGGGTGGTGACCAGCAGAAATCAGCTCTGCTGCAGCCCATGGAAAAGCAGGGGTGGGTGACAATACTGAAGCAGCTGGTGGCAATCGGCTCCAGCACAGCTTAAAGGTGAGAATATCCTCCCTGACTTTCTGAATCTGTAAAAGAAACTTAGTGAAACCTTCTGTCAAACTAACTGAACTGTGCAGGCTACAACTATAATTTTAAGAATTAAATGTTAAGTTAAGGTATATTTACCTGCCTGCTCCCCAAAAACCAAACTAAACGAAATAGAGACAACCTGCTATATTCTGTACTCTTTTACCCTGTCAAACAAGTGTAAGAGAAGCATAGACACTCTACTTATCAGACACTGCCCACAGAGGATCACAGATCACTTTGCTTTATCTCACTGCTTCTCTTTCACAGACATCCACAGCCGTGTCCTGACCATAAGGGGCTGCTCGATGCTGTTCACATCCTTTGCTTGCTGTAATAAATCTGATGTCTCTGCCTTCACCTGTGCCCAGTGTCAGCCTTCCCGACGGCTGCTATCCAACTGCTCACATACCGAAGAGCCTGAGCACAGAGCTCTAACATCCGGATTATTCTGCTCCTGCATCCGTTTTGTCTTTTGTGGCAAAAGGACAGCATGTCCTGAACCTGCCAGAAGCAGAGGAATGGTCTGTCTCTGTCCCAGATTAAGTCACTTTCTTGCACCTCAATGTCTAAAGGGACAGATTTTGCTTTCTCCTCTTCCCTCTGCCCTTACTAGCAATGTTTCTCTAAGGGGCAGCAAGTCCCTTTTCCTGTTGTCACACCCCCATATCGCTGTGCTAACACTTCTAAAAACACCAGCACAGGAGATGGGACTCCCATCCATTGACAAGGCAATTCAACTGTGCTGCACCCTGTGCTGGTTCAGGGGCTAACGAAAAATGGTACACAAAAATTGGCAAGTTCTTGCGTTGTTATCACCAACGAACATGTGTTTAACAAGACTCTAACAAATATAAAAATTATGTTCCTGACTCAACCGCTGCTGAGTTCTATCATTGCCACTGCCTTTTTTTGTACAGTGGCCCATACCTTGCCATCATTTTCTCGCCCTGCTACCAGTCTCAGTACTCAGGGTGAGAGAGATCTGCTTTCTATTTAAACCACTGAGGAAATATTTATGCTGCAGGAGAACTTATGGTTTTGCTTGTGGTGTGAGATGTGGCCATTGAGTTTCAGCAGGAGGCTCCTGGGCACCTGCAGATAACTCTGCAGGCTGGATCAGCTCGTTGCTATTGAAGTGCCTGGCAACAAGCCATCAGTTGGCTCTGAGTTTGTGCTTTCCCTGGGTGGTTTCTCTCCGCTGGAGCTCAGTGTCCTGGTGGGGGGAAGGGGGAAGGAATAGAGAAAGGTATGACAAGTGTACATCCAGTCTTCTGGCATGCTAGTTAATTTCTAAATTATGTTTCTAATTACTTGGCATGATTTATTGAGACAGTTTAGCAAGGTCATAAAACATCACAAAGTGACACAACTTTCTCACCAGCTGGAATTTCAGCCACTGAAGTTCTCCCTTCTCTCCTTTTCTGTCATGCTTCTTGTGCCTCCGCCCACACTATCCAGGATCTCTGCCGTTGGATGGAGTCAGGCTTAACACTTTAGAAACCTTAAGGGGCTAATTTAATACCTCTGAGCCAACACTGCAAATGGAAAGCTGGGCTGAAGTGTTGTATTCCAGGGTATTTATAAAACAGATCGGCCAAAAGTGTAGCTAAAATAAAATGGTTCCATTAATGACTTTGAAAAAGAAATGAGAAACATAGAAAGTGACCACAGAGGAACAAAAAAGGGAGAAAAAAAATGCTGCTCTAATGCCTCCCATGCAGCCAGTTCAAGCAGCATGACAGCCTCTCTGGGGGGAGGAGAGAAGAGACCTGCAATCCACAGACCTTTTCTTGCACCCACCTACAATAAGCAAGAGGATGGGGAACACCCTGCCCAGTGTCATTTGGTCCCAAAGAGCTGTAAAAGAAGACTCACTGATCCTATGCGTACAGCAGGGCTTGGCATCCTGCGTGCATGTGACTGCACTGCCAATTACAGCTGCTAACACTGCTGGGGCCTTTGGGAAGGAATGTGTGCCCTTTCTGTGGCAAAACACTGCACTCTGGCAAGGAAGAGACCGTGCAATCCAACCCTGGTGCGTTTTAAGGCTTCTATAAATAATTAAGGGAGCACATTAATTAATAAAAAGAGAGTGAAATTCCAAAAAAAGGAGGAGAGGGGCAATGAACACCCACGGGGGGATAAAAAGTATGCCCTAAGCTGCAGCTTACACAGAATGAAGTCTCTTAAAGTGGCTTTGTGGTTTGAGCTAGAGAATCAAATCTTAGCTGGAAGAAAAATCTGGCAATAACAAAGCTACTTCCTAAATCCAAGTTAGACATGGGAAGATCTTTCAAGATTTATACATTCAAGTGAAAACAACATGGGATATGTCTGTGTCTTTCTCCAATACATGAGGAAAAAAGGGATCTAGTGGGTGCCTCAGATTGGCTTGCACCAACAAAGCTTTGAGGAAGAGATAAAATACAGCGATGCAGAGAAAAATATCTTTCACTAATTGGGTGGTTATTACTCTCCTCTGGCTCAAATGTGGGCAGCTTTGAAACCCTAGCTGCTACAAAAGAAAAGATTTACACAAGTTCCACAAAGACAGAAAGAAACAATAAAGTCTTGTAATATCTCAGTGGGCAGAGAATTGGTGGCGTACACAGACTGCAAGTCACTAATTACAGCAGCTTTGAAATCAGAAGCTTAAGTCTGTGCTAAACAGCAACATGGTGCTTTGGGCCACAGTTTCAAGTGCAGAGAAGGAAAATGCCAAACACGCACACCCAAGCATAGACAAGTCATTCCAAAAGGAAACCAGGAAATTGCAGGTGCAGCTGAATGCTTGTGAGCAGACAATTACCCAGTGGGTGATTGAACTGCATATTTCATACACTCAGTTACCTCTTTGCAGGCCTGCATGTGTATTTGTGCATTTGGCTTCCCCGCCTATCTTTAAGAATAAGACCATGGTACCTGAAAATACCAGACTTGCCTGAACTGCTGATCCGAATGTCTAGCAGGCATCAGGGCTTTAAGCAGGTGAAAGGGTTGTTTTATCTCATATTACCGACACACTGTCTGACATTAAATTGGTACTTTGCTGCTGATGACTTCTCATCTCCTGAATTTCCCTGTGAAGTTTAGGCATGCAGCCGGTAAGCCGCGCAGCACAAGTGAGGGGAGAGGAGATACATGTCTACCCTACAGGAAAGAAATGCAGATAAAAGGTTTTAAACGAGGTTGAAGCCTGTGATCTTGCCGAATCAAGAAAAAGGAAGAAAATACAGGTCCCTGTGCTAAAAGCGTATCTTTTGCTGTCAAGCAGCCTGATATTTGCTCTGGTGTCAAATACTCATAATCTGTTGTGATATTCCCTTTGAATTTTGCTGTTTGCAGCTCTGTAGAGGTGAGGGATGTGGGATGGGTGGCCAGGAGGAGGCTGGAGGAGTACCTTGATGCCATGCTGCGAGTCTGCAGAGCTGCCCAGTGCCTGCCACAGGGTCTGGCACACACCCCTCTTGGGAAAGCAACACCCTGATTTTTTCAAACCCTGATGAAAAAGCCTCCAGCCTGAAACAAGCACAAAGTACATTTGAAGAGAAACGTAATTAACTAGAGGAAAAAGCAGGATGCTTGACAGCAAAAGATAGCCCTTTAGTACAGGCATCTCTATTACCTTCCCTTCTCCTGATTTGGCAAGACTTTTACTTCCTACTTTAGGGCCCACATAGCTCTACCCCAGTAATAGATGTTTATTAGCAGCCAGCAAGCTACAAGCAAGGAGTAAAGGAGGTTTTGCCAGTGCAGGGCCAGCGCAGCCTTTATTGCTAAATTTTCCTTGCCTGGGGTAGAGACGGTAGAGTGACTTTCAAATCTGTTACACTGTCAGATTTTAGTGCTCTTTCACTGTACTGGCATCCAGGCTCTCAGAAAACGATACTAATCCTGAAATATGGGTCTGATGTAACACCTAAATAAAATGCTGGGGAAGTGGTTGGAGCTTGTTTGTGCTGCCTCATTTTAACTGTTAGTGGCCTGAAGTGCCTTCCAAGAAAGAGCAAAAGAAGGGAAGAGAACTTGAAGTAACTATGCTAAAGAACGGATATTAGTTGTAGAAAAGTAACATAGTTGTTCATTGCTACTCTATAGTAGTTTTAAATGGCAGCATTAATGTAAGAACTGATGCGTGAAACAAAGGGAAAAAGACATTTCCATTTGGTTGGAGAAAAACCTCTGTCTAAATCTGCAATGATTTATTAATATAGCTAATCAATAGCGATATGTCTGTATCAGCTTTACATCTAATTTTGACTTTCAAGGCTCGGTGTACTCATTAAATAATATAGTATATTTACGTATTTTAATTATATTATATGGATTTTAGAGTCTTAGAACAGCCTAGCCAGAGAGTTATTATTTGCTGAGCATGACTGTGAAATACAGAGAAGATATTTCAGGTCTTGTGCCAAGGACATATCAAGATGGTATTCCTTAGACCAAAAAACACTCCTGCACACATTCAGTTATGTTATGTGTCTTACAACGGGGAACTGTGTCCTCGAACAGGACGAATGAACTTGACCCAGGTCTCAGAACAGGCATGGACATAGCCAAGGCGAGGTCTCCCGTTGTCCATCCGCCTTTATTCAGACATCAGGCTGAAAGAACGATTAGACAAAAGGCAGGGATGCCCATAACTGCTATTCCAGCCACATCAGATCAGTTTAGAAAAGATCTTAGTCTTTCTGCAAACCTTGCATCTCTCTTACCATCACAACTGTAACACCAATGCTGACATGTCTACATTCAAGTACTACCAAGCAGTTAAATGCAGCTCCCCTGAACGAAGGTCAACACCTACTGAATCACATCCTCAAGAACTTCAGCAATGAAAGCAACTGCTGAAGATATGAATAAAGACGGTTTGAACTAAAAAGTGAAATGAAAACACAGAGGAAAGGAGGTCAGCATTGCCATCTCTCTTGACTCCACTAAAGGGCTTTAATACGTCATGTTTCCTCTACCGCTTCAGATATTTTGTCTTGTGAGCAGAGAAATAAAGTATCTGGTTCTCCTGACTGTGAAGAAAACGACCTCACAGGTCCTACTTAATGCAGCCCAAGGAGGTTTTAATATAAGTTGAAGCCTGCTGGTACTACTGAGGTATAAAACACTGCTACAGCACATAACAACAGAAGAACAAGCAGTCACTTGTCTGTAATTTGTTGACCCTCAGCATCTGAAAGCCTTCTGTTGATTTAGTAGTCAATCCTCAATTCCTCTCCAGCTTTCTTTTCTCCTTGTATAAAACAATTTTGTAGCATCTACACCCGAAATACGTCATTTAGGCTCTGTTAGAGCCATAAAATCCACAGTGTCGGATATTTTGCTATTTTAAGATCTCTTTGCTGATTTAGGGAAGTAATTATTTCTTCTCTCTTTCATTCTACTTCTTTTCAAACAACTGTGCCCTTCTCTGCTGTGACCTGCACCATCTTCTTGCCTTTGTTTACACTGTCCCCTTCAAAGCAGGTCCCACAGGAGCTGGTTCAAGCGTGGCTGCAAGATCTAGGGAATGCAAAAATGGCTAAAGCTCTGAGAAAGCAAAATCTGAAAGTTTGGCTTTCACATTGTGGGAGAGAGAGACCAGGCAGCCAAAACATTTACCACTCCTGGAAGTGTTCCAGGCCAGGCTGGATGGAGCTCTCAGCAGCCTGGTCCAGTGGAAGTTGTGTTGGCAGGGGGGTTGGAATGAGATGAGCTTTCAGGTCCCTTCCAATCCAGCCTAATCCATGATTCTGTGATTTTATGACCTGACTGCCAGCAGTGCTCAGGAGCCCTGGTGAGCAGAGGGCAACAGTCCTTCAGCACTCTTCTCATCTGGATCTCCGCTTAAAAATTCATGGTTAATTCAGAGCGCATACTACCTCTTGCAAGACAGAGCCCAGGAATTCCCGTTCAGCATGATATCTGGATTTCCTCCCTTGTCTACTTTTTCAGTGACTTCCACATATTGTTTTGCATTGAGTTTTTTCTTTACTGGGAAATTTTGAGGCTTCTGTCATGCAAGTATGGGACAACTCTGCCGTGGCCTGGCTCAGAGGCAGACAGCAATAGTAGTAAAAATGCACCTGGAGTTTCTGTTTGCATCTGAGCCTACTTCAGTGCCAGGAATTTGATCTAATTTTCTGGTGCAGGCAGGTCCAGTGAGACCTTGTGTGCTATATCTTAACCTCAGCTGGTTTGGACTGGGAAGAGTTAATCTCTTTCACGGCAGCTGGTAAAGGACCCTGTTTCGGATTTCTGCTGGAAACAGTGATGATAACTCAGAGATGTTTTCATTATCTCTGAGCAGTGTTTGCACAGAGGCAAGGCCGTTTCTGCTTTTCACCCCACCAGTGAGGAGGCCGGGGGTGCACAAGTATTTAAGGCGAACACAGGTGGGACAGCTGACCCCAAGTGAACCCAGGGCCATCCCAGACCATGTAGTGTCAGGCTCAGGAAGTGCTGGTTTAGGAATAGCAACTAGTGATTTAATTAATCTGTTATCTGCTACCGTCATTAACTCTGTCATGTAACTAGTTTATTTTCATCTTTAAATAAATCCTAGTTGCTGGTCCTATTACCACTTTCCGTGAATATGCGCACAGATTACATTGTTTCTCTGATTTTCCCGACAGAAGGGATTTACACGAAGTATAAAATATCTCTAAGCCACAACAATGGTAGGAATTCCCTGCAAAAATCAACCCGTGATGGTTGAAACAGATATCTATTATAAAATATTTCCTAAGTGGGCACTTCCTTAGAGAGCAACACAAAATCTCTACGGACTGACATGGTGCTTGTATTCCAGCAACATCACTTTTACGCAGTTTCAATACAAGAGAAAACACTAATGCCATCTAAGGCACACGTTAGCTAATCAAGGTCAGTCCCAGGGTTACAGCTGTATCCACTGCCAGATCAGTCCTGCCTAAACAGTTGAGACTGTGACAGCCTTGACCTCTGGACAAGGTCTTTCCTGTTCAGGCTCAGCTCTGCCTTCAAATCATAAAACAAGTTTCATTATCTTCTCTGAAGAATCTGAATGCATCACTTTCCCATTTTTGTCCATGCTGTTACCAGCAGGAACTTTTCTCTAGGGTCTCATCTCTCAGAGGGTGCGCTTGCTCCCTACAGCCTTGACTCCAATTCCAGCTCTCCCTGATGTTTCTGCATTTGCTCAGTAAACACACGATGTTCTGTAAAATGTAAAACACTAGCATCTCCTACGCTGATGGAATTACTTCTCTGCTTACACAGCTACTTAATTCCATTTTGCCATTAATTTGTCATTTTAAAGATAACTAATAAACATGGATTACAGCCAGTTTACTGAGTGCTGCTTTCTCGCCCTCTAGTTTTTGATTTATGTGTTTGTTTATTTACTGATAGATTTAAGTACTGCCTTTTGCATTTCAGACATTATCTGGCAAATCCTTGGGATTTACTTTCACAATTGATAAGAAAAGTCAATGTTTTACAGATAGGATTAAAATGGAAAATATCTAGGAGCTTTGCTGTAACCTACTTATGACAAACAGTATTTCCCATGGGCTCTGCAGCCTTAAAAACCTGTGTTGTGTGTTGTCAAGCACTGTGAAGGTATAATCCTTTCCTGTTACCCGTATTACGTCAATTAAAGAAACACACTCGACTTGCTCATTTGTTCTTCTTGGGAGTGCCTTGTGGGCTTTTCATTTAATCAGCACATGGAAAAAGATGTTTTCCACTTGCTGGTAGTTTTCTTCTCTTTGAGATTAAATCAGACAGGCTGGGAGGCAATGCTGAGGCATTTCCAATATTGTCATTTCAGTAAATTAAATTTTAAAATTCTAAGAATGTCGACGTGTGAGTTGTTTTTTTTCTTTTTCTGTTTCAGCTCCAAACCATGTAGAACTTTTTCAGTGTTATTTACTTTTAAATCTGTGTTTAGGATATTACTAATGCTTTATGACAGGGCAAACGGCTTTTTAGCTTTTTGATTCTCTGTCAATAGGTAAACCTAGCTTCCTTTGATCCACTCGCACAACCAAAGCAACCCAAACCAAATTAGTTATTCACACACAGCTGACTCCATAGTGGAATAATTTACCAGATCACGAAATTTCAGTGCAGAGTGATAAAAAGATTAGGGTGGTGTCAAAGAGTAGATTACAGAGCAGCCTGGAGAAAAGAATTAGACCTACTGCTAATCGCATTCGCCTGGGGCTCAGGCCCTCTTGCTGTCCTTCCCTGGCAGTGCTGGATGGTGAAACAATCCTGCTGCACAGAACCATCAGTGGTTTGAATGCATAACAGGGGCCCTGTTTTACTGTTCTTGGTGAATTTAATGCCAAAATGTGGGGAGGAGAGGAAAGAGATGGTGTGCTGGGTCAAGAAATTCCTGAACAGAGCAAGGCATCCCTACGTTGTTAGCAGACCACTGGAATTTGCAGAAGGACAGTCAATATTTTTTGACCCTTCCTGTTACAAAAAGGTCGAGTGAGCAGACATGGTAAAGTGATAGGATAGTGTTTTCATGTCCCAGTGCTAGAATGTCAGAGGCAGACAATGCACAGAGACCCACACAAGTCTAAGCTACTGGAAAACACCCCAATTAAATGGAAATAACCATCCCCATAAAGTGGCAGTAGTCATTGCTAAATTACTCCCAAAGGAGATATCCTAATTGAGAGCAGATGAAGTTTAGCACATCTTGGGCAGCAGATTATTGCTTAGATATGAAGGAAAGGGAAGAAAAGGAAGATTAGAAATAAGAGATTAAGGCATTTCAGTCTAAAGCTGAAGGTGTTCATTTATGCTGAATAAAACCAGAGCAGGGCTGGGGAACCACTGAGTTGGTGTGTCTTTCTCTCCTCATCCATATGGTCTGGGTCTTGCAGAGCCTGGGCTGAAAAGCCTCTGTTTTTCCCGATGTTTGCTTGCAAGTCCGGAAAGAGCAGGACCTGGGTCCACCTGCTCCAGCTTGACATTTAACCCAGCCCAGGCTGGGCTTCATCCCTATAGCCATGCTCTGGATCTGCTTGTTCTGTGAAGTCCAGAGCTGCTCAAAAACACCTTTTCTTCAGGTAGAACTCTAAATCCCCTGACCATAGCGAAGGATCCAGCTTTGTAAATGAAATATGACTATTTTTTTCCTTTTCCCTAACCCAGCAATTCCTCTTTCTTTGGAAGAGCTTTGACTTTTAAATGAAGATGCATGCCAAGAAAAATCCGGAGCTTGTTATCAAGACAATCTATGGCACAGACTGGTATTATCCCCCTGAGGTGAGGAATTAAATCTATCAGTGTCTACATGCTGAGGCCTTTTTTATCCTTGCCAACTCAGGGCTTTCCAAATCTTTAAGCCTGATCAGAGATAGAGCACTACAAGAGCTTTCTTAAATCTCAGCAAGCAGAAAAGAGGGTGAGAGGGAGAGAGCTCACCTAAAATAAAGACCACTTCTTAAAGATAAAACATAACTCCAGGTACAAGGAAAGCCTTTAGCGAAAAGAAGAGATCTTTGTCAAGAATGTATCTCACTTAGTCCCGTTGTTTCACTGCATGCTTTTCAGAAAGCCAGCCACTTATCTTCCCTTTTTTCACACGTTTTTGGAGTTGTTTTGTTCCTTCCCTTCCTGATGACAGTTTCCATCTCATTAGAAAATGAATCACTGATGAACTCCTAGTCCCGTCTCCCTGCAAGGAGACCTCAAACACAGAGTAGCCAGGAAAATAAAGATATACAGTCTTGCGATCTGAAAAAAGTACAGTTTTATTTCTGCTGTGCTGTGTTATGGATGGCAGTTGTTTAGTGTTTCTGGCATGCGGGCAACGAACTCCGTGTCAGAGTCCCTATAGTTAGGTACCTTCAACACATGCCAAGGTCGCAAAGGGAGAAATTTTCAAAGGGAAATACAAAGGGCAGAAGAGATCCTAAATTTCCACACAATTTCCGCTGTGAGCTCTGTGAGGTGAAGAGTCTTGGTTCACCGCACATTGCTGGATTGCTGTACGCGTGTCCCTGAAAGCCTCAGAGGGATCTCTCATTTTCACAGTTGGTGAACTGCACACACATTTGTTTGTGGAGTTATATCCCTAGACAAGGAGACAATCACATTCCTGTAGCTCGAGTACCTCTGTAATGAGGCATAATGCTGTAGTGGGTTTTGCACAGAGAAGTAAGCTCCAGAAAAGTCACGTCAACTTGAGCCTGACCTTTGGTTCAACAATGATGCAGATCAGGATATTTCCTGTCTACTGTGGCCACACACTGAGCACAGATGAGTTGGCACATACAGGACAGTCTATTCCTAAACATCCTGAACCTGATGATCCCTGAAAAGCCAAGTCCTGATCCTCACAGCAGTTCATTTGGGCTATTTCAGTTATTCCACAGTGAGTGAGGAAGAGAGGCGACATTACTTTTCTATTCCCTGCCTGAACTCAGCCTCCACTCACACTGTATTTGTCTGAAACACAAACAAAGCTGTTGCCAGAAATACCCATCTTGGAGCTTGAAAAATGTTTTTTTCTCAGGAATATCAGTCTGGTTAAATACAGTTCTGCCTACGACCACAGTCTCTTTCCTATCTTCTGGCAATACTCCTCTATGACTATCATGATGCTGCACAAGCCTTCACAGCTTCCAGCTGTGTTTTTGTTAAATTCCAGTTGGATAGCCACAAATTAAAACAAACACAGTATTTGCAAAACCTTGTCCCTCAGCTTTAGAGGGTTGAGATATATAATGCACATATTTATTTTATTCAGCTCCTAAGTGACTAATCTAATGTCTCCGCCATTTAAAAAACATAGATCATTCTGCAGAAATGTACAGGATTGATTCACTTGTCAGATGTGCAGGAGTGGCACACACCACTTTCACTCACATCCTCAAAACTCTTTGGGAATTGTTGTTCTGGGAGTTTGATCAAGCTCCTGCACAGCTACAATTCCCACAGGGGCTTCTTATTTCGAAGATCCAGATTTGCGAACCAGCAGTCTGATTTTCAGAGGAGCAAAAGATCTAGAAGACTTCTGACTCTCCCTCCCGTTTTCCTCCAAAAACAATGCATTTGTATGACTTCTCTTCATTCTTGCAGACATGGAATATGATGCCTTGGTTCAATTGTTCCTACAAATTACTTAAAATCTTAAGAGTTAATACATAAAGAGAGCGAGGACTCTGGGAACCTGATAATGGCATCATCAGGTGCTTGTAGTCAAAGCCACAAGCCCAGAGATGGCCACTCCAGAAGTCAGGAGGAATTCTGGCAGAATGAGCCAAGGGCAGACAGGGAGTTAGCCTAACGGGGAACTTGTTGGAAGTCTGTAAGCAAATTGCTTCATTTCAGCCAGTGCCTCCCTTCAGATTTGTCTCATCACCCCTAGGACAAGGCCTTCTTCACATGATGTAGGTAGAATGCCAAAGGCCACAGTGAAGGCTTGATTTCCTGTAGCTTATCAGAGCCGAAAAACACCCCCACAAATTAACTATTAAAACTAAAATCTTTTCCACCTTCTAGGCCTCCTGGAAATTGCCTCAACTTTGCCAGTTGTATTTCTTTCTTTCTCATTCTACAGTGAATTGCTTTGTGTCCCAAATCTACTCGTAACTTAGTAAATATCTTACACATATTTTAATTTTGCATTATTTCTCAGCACTTCTTGTCTGTTTTCACCTTCCTGCCAGTCCATATTTTCTGTTCTTATTAAAGAGATTAGAGGTCAAGGATGGTCCTTTTTGTGTTCCAGGTTGTGATGGGGATTTCTCACTTCCTCATTTTCTTCAACTCTTTTGCCTTTGTATAATGCACAGTGCAGAGCGTTTTCAGAAACGAGGATGAATATTTTCCATCACTGACAGTTTTGTTTCCTCTATATCTATTTCCGCCTTTTGCGGGAGTAAAAGAGGACATCGCTAATATGCTGTGCATCAGCCCATTAAGTGGGGAACTTCTTTATGCACTAATTATTGTTGCCCAAGTTGTACCCAAGCCCAGCAAATCTTTTTTTTTAATATGCTCTGCAAGTCAGAGAAGGAAGACCAGCCATGGCTAGACAGTTCATGAATTGGTAGGAAAATCCCAAGTTGTGTACAGATCATTTATAACCAAGCCAGCCCGCTCTTTTCAAGGGGTTTTGCCCACTAAACCTCTCATAAATCCTTGGCTTCCTTTAAAAAGAGAACAATAATTTCAAGGAGTAAGTGTGATTGGTCTGGATCATTATGTTGTGCCTCTAGGGCAAGGACTTGAAAGTTTTAATTTTCTTTCATCAATCTAAGTCATCACCCAAGGCCAGAGTGTGATGTTTGACTTCCACTACAGGAAACCTTAGTAAGAGCTCACTGAGCACCATCCACATTGGTCTTGAGCAGTGCTAGTGCAGTTGTTCGGGAATTTGTGTCATAAGATGACCACCTGTGAGCACACCATTTTGACCCTGGTGCCAACCCCACTGTGGCACCAAAGCCTAAAGTCACCAGCAGCAAAGCCTGTTCTCTGCTTGTCATGGGTTTACAAATAAATAGAAGGGAGCAGGAAGATGTCACTTTTGTGATCAGGACCCCTCAAACAAGTCTCTCTTTACAGGCATTATACAGCACAGCCAGAATGATTTCAGCATGTATTTGGTGTCATTAAATGTACTGCACATGATGTGCGGAGTTGAGTTGTGCAGGGAATCGTCTGGGGTTTCAAAACATCTGGCAAACCAAGCTGTCCATTCAAACTAGCTCACTGTCATTCAGGAGCTGGAATAATTGTTCAAAATCTTTCAAATCTAAGCAGACAAAGAAAATGAAGCCCCATAAACTCAGATGTACAGTTAGAAGGGCAGGAGGGTTCCTACTCCAAAGCCTCCACTAAAGTTGCGCTGATGCTACCTCCATGTGACATGTCTGTGATGTGTAGCTGTCTCCCCATCAGTGCATGGCTGTATCCTCCACTACATTGGAATCCCACTTTTTGTTTTTTCTATCCAGCACTGGGCACGGTGGGCTCGACATCCCGAATGTTCTAGAGGAATTCTTGCAGGAAGTTCAATACAGTCACATATGTGGGATGCTCCAAGCCTGGAGTTTTAGAGCAATACTGTCAGAAAGAGATTCAGCACACTCACTCATTGGGATTATGTCAGCTTTGCTCTTACTCGTGCTGTATTTCACATCTTCAACCTGGAAAAGAAGGTGCAACATTTGTATATCAAAGGACAGAGCAAGTCACAGCACAAAACATCAGAAACCTATTCAGTAACAATTTGACTTTCTGCCAACAGCTTGTTGCTTAACCACTATGCAAGCTATGCCAAGGACAACTTCTGAAGGGAAAAGGAAAATTGGCACCAAATTCATCGATTCTTAATCCTTCTGGTGCCACTGCCAACAGAGACAGTCCTGATGTTAGTAACAAGATTTAGTGAAGCCTTCCAAACAATTTATTCCCTATGTGCCACAGAAGGCAACTGGAGTGACACACCACAGATGAGTACAAGCAATGAGCAAGTCACTCAGGTCCAAAGCCCCTTCCCCAGGCTCAAAACAAGATCCACGTGTTCTGCATCCTTGCAGGTACTGGACTCATAGACAACTCTGCCTGAGAATTCCAAGAGAGATGTGACAAAAAGAAACTTGACCACTGCAGAATCACAGACACACACCAGCTACTTGCAGGGATGCAGGACTTGGGGAGGGACCAAACTGCAGTGATCTAATCTTCCTCAGGTCCTGATTATTTAAAGTTGTCCGCACTCTATTCAGGATAGAGGGTTCCGTTATAGTTCAAAAGGAGTATCACAGACTACTTAAATAAAATGTCTTTCAATAAAAAGAAATTCAGTCTGCAGAAGAGATTTTAAAAGGCACGGATGTATTTCTTAGACCTGGTGTTTCTACCTTGTAAACTGATGATCTGTCCTCTTTAAAATAAAATACAGAACTGTAACGTTTTAAAAGGAGTATATTTTATTTAGCTGCTTACCTAGAATTCCTTGTGAGTTAAACCGAAGCCCTCAGCAATACTTTTCTTCCTTTTGTTCTTTCCTTTCTAATTATGCTGTGGCACTAATTATCTTATGGGTAGAAATAGATTGTTGCTGCTTCAAAAACTTAACTGCTGCTCCTCCTACTCTCTCGTACCTTATGAATACTTTTATTCAGTCAAAAAAAGTCCAAAAAACCAAACCCAACCGAAATGCAAAAAAGAAACAAAAGTCTTCTCAGGTCTTCTCCTTTTCTGGAAGTTGTCTGCCTCCCTGGTTCTCAGCTGCTTGCTATCCCTGCTGATTCCCACTATTGATTCATGCTTATCTCTGAACTACAGTACTTCTCTAGGCTATGAATTGTACCTGTGCTCTAAAAACCATGCCTGTTTCCTGATTCTTTATTCCCATTTTCATGATTGTAAGGATCTTTTTTGTAGGATCTCTGTTGGGATCTTTATGCAGAGGAGTGGTCTACCTCTAGTGTTTTCCGATCTCGTGTAATTTAACACCACCTGTCCATAGTGTAACGATGAATTTTTTCATCTGAGAAAATAATTCTAAAATCGGATCATCATAGAGTGCATTTCAGTGAAAATACCATTCGGATGGTTTACATTATTAGTTCAATAAATTATATTTCTACGGGTAAGCAATTTATTGTTAGCTTACGTTTAATGGCACAAACCTATGCTCACTCCACAAAATCAACTACATTAAGTCCCTCAGAAGAGGGACAAAAGGGTATCTAAACAAATTTTTCTACTCATCAGCTCAACATGGAGTCAATTTAAAGCATTGATTAACAGAACCCTTGCTATTGTATCTATACCCATTAATAGCTTAATAAGATATAAAATATTCTGATCAGGATTTTTAATTCAGTACTTTTTAATTTATTTTTTTATCAAGAAAATACAACAACGTTATGCATATAACGCAATCTGCACAAGGCCTCAACTTTGCACAGGCCCATCAAAAGTAACTTTCCTTTATTTTGCCTGTGTCACCGATCTGCGTGACCTTTAAACTGTTATTAAGCAGGAAAGTTAAATAGCCACCAAAAAGCTGTGACAGAAGAATTCATTTGAAAATGCCCTGTTTGTGCTGCACATTGCATCAAGTCGCACACCTCTAATGGGAAACTGCTGACATCCCGTAATGCCAGTGGTGAGCATTTCCATCCTAGGCCCGCTACATCATCTTCCCACCACCCCCGAGAGCTCTCTCCCCTCCAAGGCAGTCAGATGCCCCTACTCTCTACCTGCATGTCAGCCACAAGGTTTCCTCTCTGCCCTGCTCAGCAACTTAATCAGAGACTATTCTCTCAAAGAGGCACGATGGGATAGCCCTTTGTTTTATCCAGCTTGTATCAAAACACACATGTGGATCTTTTTGCTTGATTTCTGCTTTCAAGGACAAACTGCTCCATTCACTCAAAGCCATTAACCACTTCCAGGATCCCTCACAGTACATGGCTGGGAGAGTTCCTGCCCCCTTTTGTCATGTGCCGATGCTACTGGAGTCATTACACAGGTCAAGAGAGGCAGAGCCTAGAACACAGGACTACTTCATGGGCAACCAGGCCATTTTTGTTCTATCTCACTTTGATTTTAAACGTCTTGTCTAGAGCAAAAAGCCTAGAGTCACCACCACCGGGAAGACCCACCACCCCATAGGGATCTTCTCCATGAGCCTGACCGTTGGCAGGTTTCGGACGTACATGTTTGTAACATCCAGAAAAAGTCTGTCTTCCCCCTGTCCTACACGGACCCCCTCGTGACATTGCTCAGTAATAAGCATAGGCTTTGGAGGGAGGCGGATGGTAATCATTAAATTGTAAATCCCTTTAAATGCAAAGATCAAAGGGAAAGTTTCAATCCTATGACACGTAATTAAAAATGCAGAAGTGAATGGCTTTGGTTCATGAATGCTTATGTACATTTAAATTGTTGCCAGGGAGATCAGGGCATGAGAAAATTAAAAACCATTACTCTTCAAAAGGATAAATGATTTTCACAGCTTTCTAACATTATTTCCTGTTGTGCAGATTTCTGTGTGTTTTAACATTTTCTCCACCCTGCCTGGGCAGTTTAGTTCTGAAAAATGTTTTCCAGGAAATGTTCAGAACTCAGTGAGATTAAAAGGAGATTAGTGAACTTGTCGGTTGGAGAGTTCCCATTTGTACCTAATGGCAAAGTCTTGGGGCAGTTAAAGAGGAACCCCACCGCACATATTTTAGCCTTTTTCTGTGCCCTAATTTAAAAAACTGTGGCCTTCTAATTCATTATTCTTTTTCTAATTGAGCCAGTGCAATACAATATAGTACAGGCCATAAGCCAAATCTACCTAAAGTTAAAGGAAATATTCCCAGGACTATAGTGATTTCAACCTGTTTGCTTGACATTTCTCACTTGTAAAAGTCAAAGCACTTAACTCAAAGGAAAATGCTGTTTCCTATTTAACAACTAGAATTTGAGGAATAAAAACTGGACATGGTTGTTGACCATCTCGCCGGTGATGACAGGGCAAGTGTAGAGCTGGCAAGCTACAACAAATATTTCTACTTCTGATCCATGACACCTCAGCTCTGCCCAACTTCACCAGGACGATTTAACACTACCAACCGGCACCTGATAGATCCTTTGAAAGTGCTTTAAAATGACGCCAATGTTACCAGAGACAAACAATTAATTTATCAGACAGAAATATATTGCTGAAATTCACCTGTGAATTGATTACTGCATTTCCATTCCTATACTGAAAGTACATGTGAAAACAAATCCAACCTCCTTAGTGCTGAATTTATATTGCTTCTTCACCACTGCCAGCATGGAGGGTGAGGATGTTCAGGTGAAATCCTGAAAGCTGTGCTGTACACAGCTGGACATGGTTTTTCCGCATCCTCTCCCTGTATAACTGGTGGAATACAGGGTGAATTATATCATTTATCTCATCTTCAGGCACTTCAGACCTCTCTATATCATGCAAGTGGTTTTTGTTTGTCTATAGCTGCATAGGACTAGTTCCACTACCCACAAGTTGTACATTTGGGATGAAGGACTAGATCCGTCACCGGAACCACTGCAGCTCTAAATACGCAGTTATCCCATTGTGTTCCCACACTTTGGAATTTGGCATTGTTCAGCTTCCAGTCAAGCCAACCTTCACCAAATTTCCCCTGGGGGTGAAAAGCCGGAGACAAGTAGCAGCAGAATTACAGAGAACTGAACTGTTCAGCAGGCATTTGGTGGTGAAAGAAAAAACCTTTTTTATTTACTTCTGAACATACGAACCAGATATTGTTTCTATTTGAGGCTGGGCTGTTTCCAGAGAGTGTCTCCATAGCGGCAGAGAGCTGAGATTCAGGGTAAGTGGCCATCCCAAAAACGCACTGATGCTTTGTTATCCAGGGCATTGACTGAGATAGCTCCAGGAAGCAGATGCTCTACAATAGGAGACCTAATATATTACCCTTTTTGTAATTTGTCATTTCTACTGTCTGTATAGCAAATAGGATGGCAAGAATTTTTTTCCAGTTGGCAGTTGTTTAAGAACATGTTACTCTTGTTCTTTGTTTGCCATTATTGGATCAATAATGCTGCTACATAATTCTCATTCTTCAGATTTCTGTCCAAAGAAGATTTTCTAGTCTCAGTTTCTTTGTCACGCAGACCGTAACTCTTAATCCATTTACTGCAAGGCTTAGATCAGTAACTTGCATTTGACTAAGGCAAAAGCATCTGGTTCTGACTTGAGGACTATCAGAAATGAAGACGCAGTTTAGTCTATATTTTTTAAGAAAGTGTTCTGTTTTTCTGTGAATTTGGGCCTTTCTCCACTAATGTTGGTGTTCCAATCAGCACCTTCTATGTGAAAGGACAAACTCTCCCATGTTCATGCACCTGTGTCCTCTTGTAAACCTGGTTCTTGAATGCCATCTTCTTCCACACACCCTGCAAAATGACTGTCCTGTTTTAAGGCAGTAAGAGGCCAGTTCCTCTGGAGATTAAAATGAAAGCAGATTCATTTACAAATAACAAAGAGAAATCCAATGCAATCAAAAGCGACTTCAGGGCCCTGGGATGATTGCCAGCAAGATCAGGAGCATAGGTAGTGATTTCCTAGATTCTTCAGTTAACAACAATTAATAGGAAGAGGCACATCCATCTGGTTGATGTGTGTGGCTCTGTGATTGGTGTCAGTGGAAAAATTTTGCATTTATTGACCTTGGGTGGTTCTACTCAATACCTGGTCTAATGACACTTGAGAGGATGCGCCTGTCCCGGGGGGAGAAAGAGCTCTAGCACAGAAGGAACTGGGGCTCATTGACAGAGCGTTGAATAAACTTGGAAGAGGGAAGGGGACGAGGCCATGCTGGCCAGTGATGAGCAACGGAATGGAGTGCCAAAACTTGAGGAAAGGAGAGCTGGAGGGATCCCTCAATATATTTCATGAGCTGTTGGCTACAATGTACCACACCTGAATTATTTTTACACTAATGTACGCAGCACAAGGAACAGACGAGGAGCTTGAGGCTTTGGCCCAGCCCCAGAGATCTGACATCACTGGAACCTGGTGGGATGTGTTCTGTGACTGGAGTGCCCTGTTGGATGGGTCCAGGCTCTACAGGAGGAATCGGCAGGGAAGGAGAGGCAGAGGAGCAGCACTGTGTGTAATGGAAGGGTTGGTATGTCTGGAGCTCACAGTGGCAACGGCACAGTTGAGAGCCTCTGAGTAAGAATCAAGGGACAGAAAAATAATGCGGGTGTCACCATGGGAATCTACTCCGGACCTCCCAGCCAGGACAATGATGCCAACGGATTCTTTGAGGAACTGAGGCACAGTTCCAGGCCAATTGCCCTTGTCCTTATGGGGACTTCAATTTGACAATAATTAACTAGGAGTACCACAAAGCTGGTACAACCCGGGCTAGAAGATTCCTAAAAGGCTGGATGAGAACTTGATAGAGCAGACCCCAAGTGATTGGACAGATGCCTTCCTTGATCTACTGCTTGTCAACAGATAGGATCTCATGAGAGAAGTGGAAGCTTGGGGCCATCTTGGCCACGGCAATCACAGAGTGATGGAGTTTAAAATCTCTGTAGACAGGAGGAAAAGTGTCAGCAAGACCTCAGCTGTGGACAGGAAGAGAGCAGAACTCAGGCTGCTCAGGATAGTAGTAAGGTCCCCTGGAAAAATGTTTTTGCAGGTGCTAGTGTCCATCAGTGCTGTTCAGTTGTTAAACATCTCTTCCTAAGGGTACGGGAGCAGCAATTCCCAAATGTCAGAAGTCAAGCTGGTGAGGCAGAAGGCTGGTTTGGCTGAACAGGAATCTTCTCTTGAAAATAAGGTGAAAAAGGAAGGTGTATGGCCAGTGGAAGCAAGGTCAGATGGCATGGGAGCAACACAGAAATACTGCTCCGCACTGTATTCGTGCGGCCAAACTCAGCTGGAGTTGAAGTTGCCAGGACTATGGAGGACAATAAAAAGTGTTTTTATTGTATTAATGGCAAAAGACAGTGTAGAAATACCATCGGCTTTTTCCAGCATGAGGACAGTCACATCACAAACAGGGACAGGGACAAGGCAGATGTGTTTAATGCTCTGTTGGCCTCTGTCTTCAACACGAATGATGAAACAAGGGCATCTCTGTGCCCTGAGCTGGAGGACCATGATTGCAAGAATGATTGAATTCCAGTGGACTCTGAACTTGTGTGGGATCTGCTGCTCCAGCTGAAACCCTACAAATGTATGAGGCCTGATGGGATTCATCCGAGAATCTTCAAGGAGCTCCTGATGTCATAACAAAGGCTCTCTCGATGATTTTCGAGCAGTCTTGGGAATCTGGAGAGGGCCCAGCTGACTGGAAGCTGGCAAACATATAGTTCCATTTTTGAAGAACTGCAGAATAGATGACCCTGGAAACTACATGCCTGTCAGTCTCACTTCAGTGCCTGCTGAAGTTTTGGAGACGATTATTCTGGGAGGCATTGAAGACACCTGAACGATAATGCAGTTATCAGTCACAACCATCACGGCTTCATGAGACTAAAGTCTTGCTTACGAAACTTGGTCTCCTTTTTGAAAAACTAACACACCTGATTGATCAAAGGAAGCCAGTTGAGGTAATCTTTTTGGTTTTCAGTAAAGCTTTCAATACTTTCTCGCTCAGGACAAAACGTCACACCCATGTGTCATGGGTGAGATGATGAGTCAGGCACAAAGAGTTAAAGCAAATGGGGAGACATCAGGCTGGGGACTTTTGACCCGTGGGGTTCTGCAGGTCTTCATCCTGCATCCCTGCACTCTTCAACATCTTCAAAATGATTTGGACACAGGATTGAACAGATGCAAATTATGTTTTCAGATGATTGTAAACTCGAAGGCAGAGAGGCCCTGAAGACAGACATCGTCAAATCAGAGGGCTGGGCAATCACCAATTGTATGAAGTTCAACAATGAAACGTTCTGGACTTTGCACCTGAGATGGGGCAACTCCGGATGTCGTACAGACTGGGTAAGGAGATGTTGGGAAGCAGCACCACAGAAAGGGACCTGGGGGTCCTGGCTGATGGCCGGTAGGATCTGAGTCAGCAGTGCCCTGGAGCCAGGAGGGACATCCCTGTCCTGGGGGCACCAGGCCCAGCATCGCCAGTCTGGCCAGGGAGGGGATTGTCCTGCTCTGCTCTGGGCTGGGGCAGCCTCACCTCCAGTGCTGGGGCAGTTTGGGCACCACAGTATAAAAAAGAGAGCGTCCAAAAGAGGCCATGAGGACAGTGAAGGAACTTGAGGGGAAGCCGTGTGAGGAGCTGCTGAGGGCACTTTGTCTGTTCAGCTGGAGGAGAGGAGACTGAGACTCACTGCAGTCTGTAACTCCCTTGTGAGGGGAAGAGGAGGGGCAGACACTGATCTCTGCACTGTGTGACCAGCGACAGGACCCAAGGGAATGGCCTGAAGCTGTGTCAGGGCAGGTTTAGGCTGGATGGTCGAAACAGGTTCTTCACCAAAAGCATCGTTGGGCACCCAACATGCTCCCCAGGGGAGAGGTCACACCACCCAATGTGCCAGAGCTCAAGGAGGTTTTGGACAACAGTCTCAGACACGTGGTATGACCCTTGGGGATGGTGCTGTGCTGGGCCAATGGTTGGACTCAATGATCCTTGTGGGTCTTTTCCAACTCAGCATATTCTGTAATTTCTGTCATCGATTTCTATCACTTGCTTAGCCTTAAACCTAGCAGGCTGACAATTACTGGATAGTGAAGGTGATCTGAAATGAGAGATGCCCTCTCGTTCACGTGAATGTCCCCAAGGGAAGGAACACATGATAATCCATACCAGAAAAATTGTCTGGCCCTGTTCAGGGCTCCTCTGTAATCGCTGCACCCATTTACACTAAGTGTTTGTTTTAAAGGAATTCACTTAACTTAAGAGAGGTATCCAGTTAAACCATTCTTTCTTCAAGCTTTTTGTCAAGTATTTGTATTTTTCTGCTTGGCACTTCTTGCCACCAAAATTAACAAGACCCTTGTAAAAAAAGGCAGAAGGGCGTACTTACTGCCCCCTAGATGTGCCTGAGGCAACCTGAGAAGCTCTTAGGCACAGATTCTATTTAGGTCTCCTTCCTCAGACACAAGATCACAGAATATTCTGACTTGGAAAGAGCCCAAGAGGATCATGAAGTTCAACTCTTGGTGAATGGCTCACACAGGACTTGAACCCTCAACTTCAGCATTATCATCACCTTGCTCTGACCAGCTGAGCTGGTCTCAGGGTAAGGACGTGCACAACGGCGAAGGTCAACAACAAAGATGACTTTGTCTCTCAGTACAAAAGTGAACCATGCAGCTGAGGCTGGGTAAAGTGTGGAGAGAGAGGAGCCACAGCAATACAATTCTCTCCGGGATGATATTCGTTCAATTCTAATTTCTGTTGATATCAGCTCTGAGAATTGATGTAAAAAAAAGCAAGTGTACTGTTTGCTTACTGGCTTGCAAAACCAGGCGGCACAGATTTTGGTCACACGGACACAAGGAAAGTTTCCTGTCCTCTTCACCCACATCATGGATATCTGCTCAGTCACGATGCCAAATACTGAACTACTCTCTTTCATCCCCACGGTCAGAATCTGACTCTTACCAGGGCTAAGAGCAGGATCAAGCAAGAGCAGCTCTTCTGATTTCCAGCATGCTTGAAATCAGGGGCAACAAGAAATCTCACAGCTGAACAAAATCTTTCACTCTTTGTTTTTATTTATGCTCTGATTTCAGCATCAAAACAGTGAACTTGTGTTCAAATATTTAGGCTGATTCAGGGAGTGGTGTTGTGACTTTTTTGCTCAATACACATTCATTCTGGTCCCAGCAATGATTAACTTTTTCACAGGCTAATCACAAGGAGTCCATCTCCTTTGGAGAAGGACTTAGGAGAAGGAAAAAACAAAACTAGTGAATTCAGATACTGTTTATAATTAATAACTTTTTAAACTCCTGGACTGTTTGCAGCGGCAGTAAATGTGTTAAATTTGCTTTGTAGGACAAAGATTACCAGAGTTCCTGGTTAATCAGCACTCTGAGGAAGAAATGATTTTCAAACGGATAAGTAGCCAGATGGCAAGTGTTCTCATTTTCAAAGACACCTGAATATTTGAAGCAATTCTCTTCCTTAACATTCCTAACCTCACCAAGGCTGGGACAATTATGAAGGGGAAGATGAAGAGGAAATCCTCATCCAGAGATAAAAAATCTGACAACTGCCTTTTCTGCCCTTTGGAAATTATATTGCGAGTTGAGAATATCTCTTCTCACCTACTAGAGTGGTTGGTAACTGAGTGCTGACTATGTCACAAAAGACTCCCCATCCACTCTTCTGTGCGCTTTTCAAAAGAAATCAGTGTTCTCCATGTTCTGCAGGTCTCCATTACTGAACAGCTACTTAGCAATATTTTTTCTCTGCTCAGCTTTTCCTTGAGTTAGAGTGGTTGCTTTATACCAGGCTAGAGTATATATTACAGACAAATTTTTCAGAAAGTCTGAGTTCACAGAAGTACAGCCGTACTGAAGATGGAGAGATTGCACTAATCGTCTGAGTGCATCACTGGCTGCCCAATGACCTAAGCTCCACCATTCCAGGGGTAGTGACGGGGATTATCACAATGCTACCTCTGTCAAACACACAAAAGCTAGTTTTGAGCAGCGCTGGAGAAGAGTGAAGCATGATTACTAATAGCTTGCATGATTATTCCCAAACACATGCAATCTCATAATATTGCCTTCATTTGGCATAACACTGCCTGAAAACACGGAGAGGAAAACACTGTTTTGCTCTAGTGTTTTATTGATAAATAGAAGGGGAGATACAAACACAGTATCTGCATTGCCCCGCAGACAAACAAAACCCCAAGTCCCACAGGTAATTACCATCTCCTAATTGGATTTGAAAACAGGATATTTGAGTCTCAATGCATGGAGTTTGCACCAAAATGAACAATTCTCTGAGGGATTCCGTGGTTTCAAAACACAACAGGAGGAGATTGAAACTGAGGCTGAATTGAGACCTTAACTGTGAGTTTGCTGGTAGTCCACACAGACCTCCACTAACAAGCTGCTACTCTCACTAGCGGGACTCAGAATTCACAGTCACCCCATTGTCATTTTTATCTGCCCCTCTAGGCTCATTACGTCAGTTTAAGAAATGGCAGTTAATATGAAAATTAAAATTGATAAAAGAATTTTACACTTGGAAGACAGTTAGTGCTCCTGCATAACTCTGGCATGCGTAAATACTGTTGTAGCAGGGCCCCTGGTACAAGCTGGCCAGGACAGTCCTGGTGCAGCCCCAGACTCATCTGCCCCCGCCCCTCTGTCTGGAAGATGATGCGGCCCCTTCTCCCGTGGGGTTCACGCATCACACTCCTGGCTGGCAGCCACATTGGAGAACTTTAGAATCGCTGTGACAAACTGACCCCCTAATTTGCTATTGATGCATGCAAAGATTTTATGTAATGGCTTAGAGTGCAGAGATCAAATATAAGGATGAGCTGGCTCAACACCAACAGTGACCTCGTCAAAAAGTCAGGCCTGCTGCCAGCAGGCAGTCGAAGTCTTATACCTGACTGAAGAGGAAAGGAAAACTTCTAGACCTGCCCATGACCTGGAGGCTTCATTTCTAAATATCTGCTTTGCGAACACAAATGTTTTATGATTTAGAGTTTTTGTAATATTTGAAGGCACAAGCTGTATCCCAGAGTTTAAAAATTGTTATAAACAAGGTTCTAATATCTTCCAGCCTTCATTCACTAGCACTTTAAGTGTTATTTCCACCAACATTACTGTGAGAACAGCCTCTCAGTGTCAGCAATGTCCAGGCTTTCCACCCATGACATGAGGCTTAAACTCATCTAGTTTTAAATGAGCTGGCAGAATTAGAGTTATCCTCTAGATTTTACATTACCCAGGCACCAGAAATATTTTACAAATATCCTTTCAGCAAGGGGCTATGTCACAGTTTACTGATAAAATAATCAATATAAACTTGAGAAACACGTTTGCTGACATTGTTGATACAAACGTCAAAACAGTGAAAAAACAGTGTTAGGCACATTCAAACCTCATACCCTTTGTGCAGCTTATCTGGAGTTGCTTGACAGAAATGATGTTTTGGTTTTATGCCGGTGTGTCCAATTTTATATTGATACCTGCTGTGTATGAGCGGAGCTATAACTGCATTGTACCCAAGAGGTATCCTTACTATGCACTGGCTATGGTTGTAACTACCTCCATCATATTCTTACAAATGGCTTCAAGCAATTAAATAACATCTGTATTGATCTAAAAAACATTTCATTGATTAAGGACTTCGGAAGAAACTGCATGAAATGCTGGCACATTATTTAACAATGTCTTTCCAGTATCTCTGTTGGAAATACAGGAACGTGAAGCTGTTCAATTTTTGATCAAATAGCTCCCACTGAGATTGCTGCAATGGTGCAAAGTCAAAAAGCTAAGCTGTGGTGTTCCCCAGCCCCCTGTTTAGCCTCTTCTATAGGGGAAAGGGAAAGATCTACAGATAAAATATAGTTCTTGGCTATTGTCAATGAAAGACTAAGACAGGCTCAAATTGCATCTCCTTACTTTCTGCAGAACGGTGGCACACAAGTCTAGAGCAGGAGACTACAGTGCTTGAGTAACACTTTGAGAAGGACAGCTTGTACACATCTCCCCTTGCCTGCACTTTAACAGCTCTCAGTGTGTTTAATGTCAAATTAAAAAGCCATTGTGTAATGTAGGAAGGCCATCCATTTCATGGCTTTTTTCTTAATATTGCAGGTAGAGGAGAGGGTTTTGGAAGAGAGCCCTAGGAATGACTGGCACATGAGAAGCAACTAGAAGTTTAAAGAAACCCCTCGGGCAAGCAGAGACAAGTGTTTTCAGGTATAGCACTGAGAAGGAGAAACTTGGCTGTAGGCACGGGGGATCAACACAAGGCTGCCTCCTGGCAGGAGCCGACAATTTTTGGTACATTTTAGTTCACGTCTTACACTCCTGATTTTCTCCTGAAGAGAAAGTCATGAAACAGTCTTACAGGAAATAGGAAATGTAAAAAAACCACAACAGCGTCTTGGGAAACCCAAATTCAAAGGCTTTCAGGCTCAATCTCCACACACGTCTGGACTGCCCAAGACTGTGGAACTTGTTCTTGTACAAATCCAGTATCAATTGTTTTATCATTGATGCTGTGTTGTGACGGGAGAGATGCCACGCTAAGGCGACAAAAATCTACATCAGGAAACTGGATGAAAGCAATGCTTGGGAGACAGAAAGGAAAGAATGTTGTATGACCCAGGATTCTGACATTGTTCATTGAGGTTTTGGCAAACTAATCCATTGCATATACATTTTGGGTACTTATAGTTATATTTACTGTAAGCAGAGGAAAATCTAGTGATTTTGATATCACGGTAAAACTAATGTAGAGTTTTTATGGGTATCACTTGGGAGAGGAACTCAGTCATCATATAGGAACATGAAGAATGAAAATCTTGGTAAAACTGGAAAAGGCAGCTCCATAAAGATGCTTCCTCTCTTTGGCTTTTTTTCTTTGGTTTTTCCTATCTGCCTTCTCTAGTTTTAAATTATCCTATGTTGAAGAAATTAAGATGAATGGTGCTTAACTGAGTGAATCCAAGCTAGACAGTCAGCTGAAGAATGTTTTTTGTCATCTGCTGTTTTCTATGCAGGAAATCACCACCACATTCCAAATGGTACCTTTAAAATATCTCTCGCCAGGCTGAGATGGCAGAAACCAGTGCTGGAGCACACAGAGAAAGGGAAGGGAACTGAACTGCAGCACCTCTACATCCAAGGACTCTTCGGTCTTTGGTAAGCCTACATATCTTGTTCCATAACAGCATTGTGGATTTAATTCATAGTGGGAGACTCTGCCCTGGCTTTCTTAGCAGCCCTAATTTGATGATTAAAAATATTACAGATATAGTATTACCAGGGCTGAAAAAGAGTTTTTTTTCCCAGGCTGTACACGGTCTTTTTAAGTCTTTATCCCAAAGCAAAGAAAACCAGTTTGTTTGTGTTTTTATCTTTATATGTACATATCTCTTTAACTTTTCTTGCACACACGCTTCCCAGTTTTTTTCTGTATAAGCAACCATATTAAGTGCTTTAAAAAAAGTTATCTTTTTTCACTGACTATTTGAGACTTTTGTAATTTAATTTTTTTGATATACTTTCATATTGCTATTTTCAAGAAGTAAAAACTCTTCATTAATATTACCTCCCAGACAGTGCTACAGGATTCAGAGAGAAGAACATGTAGGTCAAAATCTTTTGGTGGCATGCAGCCCCGAGGGGGTGGCTGGGTCTGGCGGTGAGAATGAAGGAGACCTTGAGACACTCCCCTCGGTTCAGCACAGCTGAGGTGCATTTGCAGCCTGGTAGGCACACAGGCCCCAGGTGGGGATGTTCAGACAAGTTAATGGTGATGGGTAATGCAAATTGTGTGTTCAGAGCATTTACTGACCAAAATGATCCCCTCTTGCTCATGGAAGGAGACTTTTTCAGTTGGTTACGCTTCATTAACTTCTACAATTTAGTCGTTCTTGTTTTAATTTCTTTCATCTAATTCAGACAGGGATTTTTTCTTTGTCAGCATTTGGCCAAAGTGTAGGTTCTGGCTTGGTTAGTGAAATATACAGCTAATTTACATTAATTGCTATTACTGGAGACCTAGAAACATTCAGGCAGTCCAATCACTCAATGGTTCTTTTTCACTTGTAAGGTCAAAACCCCTGAACTGAACTTAGACTATTGGTGCCATGAGTCAAATGTGAAAATTGAGGACTTCTATTAAACAAACAGAAATTAGCAGCATAAAACCTCACAGTTCTTGTTATCTTTATTATCTCCTGCTGCTCCCTCGTGATTGAAAGGCAACTTTAAAAGTGTCATAGAAAACATGAAGCATGCTGTCTTCCTAGTTCTCTTGACTCAGAAGGATTCAGGTTAACACAGAAAAAAAAACACATGGGAAAACCCTGTGAATCCTCAGGCAAACTTGTTTTCTCCCACTGCTAATCCCTGCATGGTCACAGTTACAGAGCAGAACAAAGCTGAAATAAGCAAAACTGACCAAGGAAATACATGGGTCGTTGCAAAAGATGAAAACCCTAACACTTCCGTCCAAGTTCTGTGGCACAAGCCTGACACTGCTTTGGTTCATTGTCCTATAACAGAGGCAGACAGGCTCTGAAAGAACATCTATCTGTCCATTGGAAGCTTTTCCTAACAACATCTCAGATCTTGGCACCACACAAAATTCCAGCATGAGGGATCATGCTTCAGGGTCGAGCCTTCTACCACATGCGGATACAGCCACAATGAAGAAAAATATCAGAGAACAAAAAGCCTTTGGAGTCCAAATTTTTAGGGAAAGAGTTTATTTAGAAAGCCACAAATGCTTCCAGCTAAATTCTTGTTGGTTTATATATGAACAGGGGAAGTGAAATATTTGTGGGAAAGGTGGAATCTAAGGAAGAACAATTGTTTTTATTATTTTAACTGTAACCACCTCAAACCAGTTTCCAGCTAATTTCAGTGCAGCTAAGCATCTGGGATTTCACTACCACCATTTTTAGAAGACAAAAATGCTTCTTCTATCCCACTGAAGCTTCTCCTTTGCCTCTTGATTTCCCAGAGCATTGTAAATATGGGACAATGTAACATAAAACTCCAAAGAGGACATTATTAAACGGATGGGGTCATTCTCATTTATTTCATGAAAACATCCTGTACCTCTTTCTTTCCTTTGAGGTCACTTTTTGATTGCCTTATTTTGAAGCCAAGCAATTTGTCTCACACTCTCCGCTGCTCATGGGCTAACTAGTATTTTGAAAGTAATTGAAACACCCTGTGCAGTATGCTGTTAATTCCCTCCAGATTGCTGGGAATTTTAGCTTCAGTGTTTGTTTATTTTAACTGACTCTAAAATATTAAACTCTCATGATTTAAGAATGGTGTTCTCCAATATAGTGCTCCTACTAAAACCATGCTGCCACTCAATCCCTTTCCATGTCCCATTCCTGCCCTGTGCCTGGAGAGGAGAATTGGTGGCACAAAAGGCAAAGGTCACAGGTTGAGATAAGAACAATTTACAGGGAACAGCTATGAGATAAGAAAAGGAATAGTAACAGCAACAATAACACAAGTGTACAAAAGGATAAGTGATTAACATGCAAAATGCTCAGTGCAGAGCCCAAGCCATACCACCCCAACTGCTCTCTCCAGCTGGGAAGGAGCATCACCCTGCTGCTTCCGCAGCTCTCAGTGCACCCTGCACCATGTTTACTCTGACCCCGAATGATCCGCTTCTCACCAGATGAAAGAGTCCCTTTCCCCTGCCTCCAGCAGTGACGTGAGGTGGTCCAAATCAACCTCTAAGTCTTGGCCATGCCCTCTCTGGTTACTGAAAAAAATATTTGGCCAAAACCAGGACACAAACACATTAGAGGTTGTACCGGATTTGGGGTAATACTCCTTTAATGGTAAATTCATTATAAAAGTAAGCAACCTACTTCATCAGCATTGGCTCATGGTCCTGGAGATTTCCACATGCCAAGAAGACCGTGCAGCTGCACCCCAAGGTGTCAGATCCTAGGCAGCAGGACCATGGGCTGGGGAGTTTGGCCTCGGTGCCTGGAGTGACCCAAGCAGGGTCACATAGGGCATCCACAGAGCTCACCTCATTGTCACTGGCACTGGCTGGGGACAGCCCTGCTGCTGTCGTCTGCTGGATGCATTGCCTCGGACACCAGGCACGTCTTGGTCTCTCTCCTTGGCTGCTTCAGGCCCAAGAGGCATAAAGCAGGTGCAGGTTTTGTACAAGAACCTTCCCTGGCATAAGAAAACGCCCTGGCTGGAGTCCACAGACGAGTCCTGGAGAACCACATCTCCCAGCACATTAACCCTAAACTGCACCCACTCTCCTGCTCCATGACTTGGCAGAGATCCCAGGAGTCCCTCTCCCCACCCAGGCCTTTCCCCGCCCTATGTCATCTCTCAGGTAGCTGTTGTGCCCCCAAGAGCTCTGAGAGTTCCTCCAGGCTCCAACAAAGCTCTGCTGAACAGCACAGCTCAGCCAGCCTATGCTTCGGACAAGGGCATTAGCTGTGACAGTGTGACATGGTAAAAGAAAATCTGCAAGAAATCAAACATGGACATGTTCTACCATCTTTCTATGACTACCTTGAATTGAATGTTACTATATGCAAATTGTGTCAACAGAATGAGAAATAATAAAAATATAGCAGGGACCAGCGTCAAGAATTTGGGACAGAACTGAGTGTGAAAAAAATTAGCAGCAATTTACCTGAAAGAATTAATAATAGAATACATTCAGAGTCTGCAGAGTAATTTCATTTTTCTTCTTCTACATGTCTCTCTGAAAAGAGGAATAATTTTGTGTGAAAAAAATCATCACTGCTATACAGTCCTGCACTTCACTTATACCCTATTATTTGTGCAAACAAAAAGTTAGTTAAATTATCAGTAAAGATTTGACATCACTTTCCACAATGAGTATTATTACAATTAAACAACTAAAATGGAACTACACTTGCCAGAGAGGTGCCTGTATTATACACAAGTCAGTATTAACAAGCACTTCTCTCTGTGTGTTTGCTTATTCATTTTTGCTCTGATTAAGCCAGCTAATGAAAGCAGTTGTGCCTGAGTTCCTTCAGCAAAGGATCCTCTTTTAAGGACCATAAGTTGATATCCAGATTAGGAGTAAGAACTAGGCAAGTATTGGCATTGACCAAGTGCTGTCACAGCCCCTGACCATTTTCAGCTGAAGGTATTTCCTGAATCCAATACTGTTTATCTGTCTAGTAACAGTCAGTTGATGTCTTCTCCAAACGCTGTGCTGGCTGTGCATCCCACAGGCTCTTTTTGCAAATGCAGTCTTTGGCAAGGAGTTTCACAGGACTACTGTCAGGGTTCGTCTTAAACAGTTGATATAGTTTTTAATAAATTTAATAATTTTATTTTGTTTCTATTTCTTTTTTGCTTTATTATTTGCTCTCTTGGTAGCTATAGAATACTGAGCTGCTATCTTCATTGGAATTCAAGTGTGCTTTGAATTGTGGCACAGTTTTTTTACAGCGCTACCCCATCAGAAGTGAACAGTCTGCTTTCCTCGCATAGTTACGAGTTACATCATCATAGCTTTAAAGAGATCAAGTGCTTCTGTAATTGTGTAACCCTACCTATACTGGCGGCTCTTCTGATTGAATCACATGTTTGTAACCTGTTCCAAACTGAAATACTCAGCAAGGCACGAGGTAGTACAGCGACGAGGCAAAACCTTATTATCGTTTCACTGTCTAAAAACACCAGCTTGAATCAACCAGCACTGTTTCATCCTAGCCCAAGCACCTCGTGCTGCTGATTTAAGAACCTGACTTCTCCCCTGTTAATCTCAGTGCTTTTGTTTACCCCAAGAGGGCTTGTATCTGGTACTCAGCCTCTCGCTTCCAAGGGTCCTTGAGGAGTTATTAAACCACCAGATAGCGAAAGATGGGAAACTGTTTCTCCCTCAGGTTTCCGTGGTTACAATATCTCCAAAGTGTAATTCAATTCACTCATGTCAGTTTGCTCCAGGTACCTTCCCAAGCTGTCGCTAAGGTATCATCCACCTCTGGATTAGCCAGTATATGGCAATGACAGCAAGTGTAACCCTAATTCTTTGCCCTGGTGTTCCCAGGCAGCACTCCAGTCGTGGCCCAGATGTTCACTGAGCAGGTCCTGCAGTGGAGTGACCTGTCTTCCTCTGGGGTTGGCCAGGGATGGCTCTTGCCTTTGAGTTCAGAGCATATCACATGGGCTTTGGCAGATCTCCAGGCAGGTGTTGAAAGCTCAAACCTGGCCTGGTGGGAGGTAGTGAGGTTTTGTCTATGGCTGAATCATGTTTCAGCTAAGTTTTATTTACTGATCGCTTTATAAACCTGACTTTTTCAAGAGAAGCACAAGGCCACGGAAAAGCCTCAGGCCCAGGCCAGTGACACTGAGAGCTTTATTCAACATGCGCAAAGGCCTTCAGCCATCAGTGTACTGCTGCAAATCCAGTACTGAATCTCCAGACAGCCTGACAGAGTAAAGCCAAGGAAAACTCACTTAAAAAGCAACATAAAGAAACTTGAGAAACACACAGCAGCTTGTAAAATGCTCACTTTTAAACATGCCTCACAGATAGCAGAGTAGTAAGTGAAGACACAATAACTATATACAAAAAAGTCCTTAGAGCAGCTGAAAAACTAGTTCTAATGTATTTTTCAGCTGCCAATTCAGATAATCTGGTGTACCAGAAATCACCAAGTGTTGGGGAAGCAACCAAGGACACAGTTGGAGCCCACAGGACAGGAGCCTGAGGGGCAGAGGTGCAGAAGGCCAGGCACTAAAGTCAGAGCTTACAGGAACCAGTCAGTGCAAATAATTTGTAGGCTCCAGCGCACCACAGTTCGATGTCCGAAACATGTCTGGGGCTCTATCAGATGGAAAGCGAGAGCCTTGACTGATAAGTGTTCCAGATACAGAGATAAGCTCAAGAACTTAAAAACTCTGTTACATATTCAGGGCTACCTTCTGCCGCCCATCCTTCCCAGAACACGGTGTCTCTACCTAGGGAATAGAAGGGCACGATCCCAAGCCATCGCCTTATGAAGAACAATCACCCACAATCAGGCCAGACGTTCCTAAACTGAGATGTAATTTAATGTTGCCCAGATTCAAGATTAAGGGCTGATTACTGAGCTGTCGTCAGCTGAAAACAAGCCTTGTGCAAGCATCTCAAAGTCTAGAGGCTGGGACAACCTTAATTCATTTTAAGGATCATGGCTTAAGGAATTCATTCATGCTTGAAGGATGGTACAACCTAAGAAGAAATACAGGGAAGTGAAAACCACCAAGATTAATAAACACAGAAGATTTACTTCTTCCAAGCACTTTACTACACTCAATTTAAATGTTTTCCGTTCAGTCTAGCTGTGTTTATCTATAAACACATAAAATGACATTATATGTCCCTTCTGGTGGATGAAATAGCAAATAGTTAAGAGCATGCAAAAATAATCAGTGCAGCAGGCAGGAAAAAACCTCATTTCTACTAGAATTTACACATGGAACCCAGAAAGAGAGACTAATTGCTCCCTGGGACCCTGTGATTAGCTAAATCTGACTTGCAAACAGCTGCAAGATCATGGTATCAAGGAGTGGGTACCTCTGTTTTCTGTCTCTCTGGCTGCTTGAGACATATTTTTCCCATGATATGAGCTGATTGGGCCTCTCATTTACCAATTAGAGGATGAGACTGAACGGGGAGGAACAGAGGATGATTAAAAGTCTTCTCCTTCCTATTTCTAAGCAACTGTGGACTATTCTCTTCCAAATTAAATCTGGCTTCTGGCTGGCAAGCTAACTGGCAAATGCAATCTCGTTCCCCGCGTGCCAGAGCACATCAGCTATACATGTGCCGTTTATGGTCCATCTGCAGGAAACGTGACGTGACAGTTGATTTCGGGAGGGCTGGCAAAGGGATGCAGCACCACAACCAGCATGTCAATGAACTTTCCTATCCTTCCCACCTAAGTGCTGTAAAGTTTGGGAATCCTATAAAACTGTGCTTTTAAACGTGGGCAATTTACACCGTTTCCACATATCAGCTTTTCTCTGCAGGCCTATTTGTAGAGGATCACTTCCTAAAGCGAAAAAAGTGCAATTAAAGCTTTTCATTGTTTAAAATCATTTTAATGCAATTTAGGAGTTGTGGCAGGTGATGCAAGTATTTGGTTTCTGTTTGTACAGTCTGTCCCTTGGGCTAAGGCAAGGTTCCAATGAACTGAAAACACCCTCGGAAAAATAGTTCAAACATATCAACGTCCCCTCCTAGCCAGATGAGACCTAAAATTCACCTCCCTAGGAAGCCTCTATCTTCCACTGGATAATTCTTGGGCACAGCTTCCTCACAGGAAGGCTTTAGGCCAGTTTCATAACCTTCCTAATTTTAACATCTCTATCTTGGGAGGGAAGAAAAAGTTCTCCTCAAAATAACTCCTTTTTTTCCTGAATAATTGTCATTTTATTTTATTAAGACTCATTTTACATAGCTCATATTAAGTTTAATGATGTCACTGATTTTTTCAGCATGAGAGAATACTTCAGATGGGGAATAGGAAAGAGGGAGCAATGCTGACCAGAATTACAGCTCACTCCTTTAGCTCTGACACAGTGGACAGGTAAAGTGAGCTCTACAGCTACTGAGTAATCTGTAACCAAAGCCCATTTGGCCCTCTCTAATTTAACCAAATTAATTTGTCCCAACAATTGTCAGAGGTGGCAAATTTATTCCAGGAGAGATTCAGGAGGAAAACAGTTTATCCAGTACAGATTATAGTGAGCTGCCAGAGTTACATGGGGGAGCTAAAAAGGCACCTGGCTGGATAATGTTTGGAGTAAGGAGCTGTCAGTCTTCTGCTCTTGAGTACTCTCATTTGAGAAAAGCACAAGATCTTGAGTGCCTCTTGTCCTCTGTGATTGTATCTGCACTCTAGCGCTGCCATCCTCTTGGAGTTTGACTAAGCCCCATGATCACTCAGAACCTGTTCGCTGTTTTCTCAGCATGCACAGTGTTGATCCATTACTTTTTTTTAGCCCTTGTTTGCCTTGCTGTGGCTGAAAGCAGTTGCACACAGATACTGCCTGACATTGTCAGGGGGAAGTCGTCAAACACTGGTACGTGTAATGTTGGCTGCAGCTTAAGTCAAAAGCTGCAGCAAGTGGCCTCTCTGCATAGCCCTGAATTAAAATGTTGCACTTATTCATAAGCTTCCTTGACATTAATATGAATAAAATGGCAAAAACCTATATTTTACATTTTGTCATTTCACCCTGCATGACTAGTACTCTAACTTTGTATGCCCCCACTACAACCATACATATTACACGTACAAATTGCCCCTCTGAATAAAGAGCACTGCACAGGGATGACAAGTATTGATTTTCAATCTCCTTCCAAAGTGACTATATCATCTCAAGTAAGTCAGGCAATTTGCCTCACTTTACGCTTTAGGCTATAGGCCTCAGATCACATTGACAGGCCTGATCCTTCAGGAGATGTTTAATTAGAAAAGAAATGAAAGGAATTACTGTAAATCAGCACTTAGCAGTGTTACAGAATGTGTAAAGCTCCTTCTTCCCCCGGTATGAGCTGACTTTATTCTAGCCTCATTAGGAAGTTTGAGGTGTTTTTTTCACGTAATTAAAACTGTGGTCTTTTTTCTAGGAAATACCTTGCTGCTGTTTTCTCTTTCTCCTCCACTGCCACACAGTGAGGTCACACCAGCTTCAACAGGGCTCACTTTCCTCGCCTTCCCCACTGGCAATGCCCGAATTTCCCTGGCACTTTGCTTTCAGAGCTGTTGGATGGAGCTGTGACACCTGTGCTGTGCAGGAGCATCTCACCCTGTCCCTTGCACTCAGAGGCCATTGTGCTCCTTCTCTACCCACCCATGGCACATGCACAGGCCCCTCCAGCCTCAGGACCCAGGAGAAATCATTAGTTACATCAATTCTTCCAAAAATGTCTCGGGTCTTTGATACTTTACATCACCATGTTTTGGAGTTGTTGTGAGGTGTGGGCTTCTTACTTTCTTTCCTTTAAAAGCCAAAGCAAACCAGAACACAAATCCCAGGGTTTTCCAGCCTCTCCCACCATCTACGCACTCCCTCTCACAGGGATCTCTCCCTGGGGCTGACCGAGCCAGGCCCAGCTTTGTTCCTCGACCTCTTCCCAGCCACATATCAGGCTTTCAAAACAACAACCTGGCAGTGTCGGGTCTGAAATTCAAGCAAAACACAGTGCAGGATCTAGAAACCTGCAGGTGTCTGCAGGCACGGTACAGGAAATCCTGAGTATGTGGTGTGTTCACTGCAAGTGTTTCTCATAGCAAGTCATGTGGACGGCATATCAACCTTACCATCTTGAAAGGAAACCTCTGAGCCTTTTAAATACTTTTTAAAAAAGCAGTATCTCTAAGCTAAAGAGAAGGATGTAACTTTTGTGACACTGAGAGCGGTTTTAAAAAATGACCTTCTGTTGGAATGTGGTAGGGAGGAAAAACTCGCCTGCAATTTTATTAAAACTTGTTACAAATGGTGAGTGCAATCATCCATCACCTTGTATAGATTACTTTTTCTTCTCTTTAGTGTGAGAAATGAAACCACTTGTTTACTGCAGCACCAATACATGGAGACCTACTTTCGAAGCTCCCAGCTGTGCCCTGTCTACCACTCACTGTGAAAGGGGCAAAAATATCTCGAAAAAAAAGCCAACAGAGAGGTTTGGATGCCAATGGACTCACAGTGGGCAGCATGTGACAGTTCTTCTTTCTGCAGTGCAGAAACAACTGAAGGGAGGGAGTGTTGTGTGAATGGTTTTCAGCCTTGCGCTGGATGGGGCAGTGGAGGAGTCCCAGCTCCCGTGTGAGCAGTGTCAGAGATTGTGCTCTCTTTGAGACACGGACAGCAAAACAAGTCACGGCAGAATAATAACTATTTTGCTGTAAAAAGTCAGGAAAATGTCATTTTATTTTTGGAAATGCATAGAAACATCTGGAATGCTCCATATTTCTTCGAACATTGTATTGTCAGTGTAAGCTCTGTCAAGTCTATGAACTTTAACGAACTTTTTGCTGTTAATTTGGGTCACACAGGTCACGCAGATGACTGAGACTTCTTCCTCTGGTATTGTGAGGAGTCCTGGCTGCAGAATACCCTACTTACTATTGGCAGACATGGCTTGCCAGCTGACTGTATACAAAGGCTTTCAGTAAATAGTCTCATTCTAAAGTATGTGATAGCTCAGCCCTGAATAGTTGGAGTCAGTGAGGAAAATACTGGATGGGTTTTTTTTCCCCTGAATGGTTCAGGGGTTTGGACAAGACGAATCACTGTGCTATGTAATAGTGAAGATACAACACCTCTGAACTGCTTTAAAATATATCGTGATTAAAATATTCTTTTCTAGGCAGAACTCATTACAACAAGGACCAAATAGAGAATGAACCTTCTGTGCTTTACTACTACCACTATTAATATTTTCAGAAATTTCCAGCTGCTTCAACCATTTGTTCTGGCACTAAAACCAAAAGCTTTGATTTTCAGTGTTCTGAAAACACCAAGTTGTTCTGTGAACAGCACAGCTAATGGAGTCATGCTTCCCATGAAGTTGAGCTTTTTGTTCCTTTTTTCTCTTCTTCTACACAGGGTAGTTGCAGCCTCCTTACATGTCGTTTGCGAGAGCCATACTGAGGAAGACAGGCCAGCCAGTGACCACCAAGCAGAGTATGAACAACTGAAATCCACTTGCCTTTTCCCTGGAAGAGGTGCTTATCTGGGTCCGTAGCTCAGCTAGATACTAACGGCCATAAATTTGTAGGAATGTGATTATCTTTTAATTGTATATTTCCGTGTAAAAATTGGTTAAAATAAGCTACGAGGTTCCCAAGTTCTTGGAGGGTTATTCTGGCTTGGTGGTAGATTGACCACATCAATCTATCTGTTTTCTTAAGGAGATCGGATCACTGCATTTCAAAGGCTGGACTTTTTAGTCATTATCGAGTGAACTTTAATTGTACTTTCAGAACATTCAAGAATGAATAATGCTTTCTCACTACCAAACAGTGACTTCGCACATGGGGTTCAAACAAGGGTAAGGCACTGAAGAGAGCCCATAGTGTAGCACAGCTGAATGTCCAGTCATGCAAAGGAGTGTTACGGCCTGGGAGAAGAGGACAATACACTTAATTCGTGTCTCCTTCCACAGCTGTGGAGGGCAGCTGAGGTAGCCAGTAGTCACCATCTGCTTCTGCAGGGATCCTGCATTCTCTAGACTGCACTCCTTCCCACAGGTGGTTGTGGCTTTGTGCTGGATAGGGAGCTCTTGCATTCAGCACCATCCTCAGCCCCAACTTGCTGAGTGTTGTCATGGCTGCAGAAGCTGTGAGAGCATCAAGCTTGCTACTGATGGAGGGGATATTTCTTACTGCACCTTCTGCTGATGTTTCAGTTCTTCTGGAAAACCAAGAGCAGCCTAAAATTTCCTTATCCTGAGCCTAATGTCCTATAACCAAAACAAATGAGTTTTCTATGGTTTTTTTCACAGTATTTCAGCAGCTTGCTGTCTCTGACAGACATGCCACACTAGTCAAGTAACATAACCTTAGTTTTCCTGGCCAGGCATTCACAAGGACCACTGCAAATACTATTTTAAAGTTGAAGGGAGCATACCATTTTAATGAACATATCAATGCTCTTTTCCTGCAGGCAACACCTGTGTGGTCCAGCCAAATGCCCTTTCCTGACTTGTCCTCCCTGTCCTGCGGGGCTGCTACTTTTGGATGGTTCTCCTGCCTCTGCACTGCCAAGTACCGACAGAGAGATCCCTTCTGCTCCTTGTTCTCAGGGCTTTGGCTTTCTAACGTTACATGGATGTGCAAGAAATAAAAGGATAACAAAATATTAACACCTTCTTAATATTGTTTTTTAATAGATCTCTGCTGTATTATAAAATTGTAAAATAATTTTTCACTTAGAAGTATTTTGTTAGAAAATAGAACCACAGAATCATAGAATATCCTGAAATAGAAAGGACTCACAAGGATCATTGAAGCCCAGCTTCTAGCCCTGCATAGGACTGCCTCAAGAATCACACCATGTGCCTGAGAGCAGTCACTTATTTTCAAGTGTTCTGTAGTTTTTAATATATTTTTTAAAAAACCTAATAATCAAAATATGCCAGATACAGGCCTGAATTTATTTATATATTCTGTAAAAGAGATTAGTATGATGCCTAATATAAATCCTTTTTTTCCTTTTAAAGCTCTTATGATGTAGGTACAAGCTGTACTATACAAATGGAGAAAATTAGGACAAGGGGAAAGCAAATTACTGAAGACCATGCAAAATTAGCAATAGCACTCATTATCACTAAGTATTCTTTTGCTGATATCTCAGGAAGGAAGGGGAAATAAAAAGTGCATATTCATTTCAAAAGCTTCAGATCAGTGAAGAAGGGAAAGGCTTTCCAATTGCCTGGCAGGAGTGGCTATAGGAGGGCAACGCTACGGCTCCTCTCTCCTGTCACCGTTCTTAGATTCCATTAACCCTGCTGCTGTTTTGGTTACTTCTTGCCTAAATGCAGGCCCTAGCCCTCACTGCTGTGGTGGATCACAATACATGCAGTGTTGTGGGGCACTTCTGCCAGGGCCTCTGACTACACAGGATGGCTGTTGGGGCTTAGCCCTTGGGGCAAGTGCAGCCTGCTTTATCTCCCTGCACGGCACCCATCAGCCAGCACAACATCTTCACGCTCTCTGTTCTAGTCTGGGAAGACTGAAAACTGGCCCAACCTTTTATTTTTCCGATCTCCGTCCCTTCTATACCAAAGTCCCAGTCCCATTTCAAGGGGATATACAACTTCCTGTGCTACTGCCTCATTTTCTCAGAGTACTTCTGAAGGAAACCTTCTCCCTAAACAAATTTCAGCATGCTCAATTTAATTTTTCAGAGATTCTGCGTGAGAGGAAGAGATAAGTGACACAGGCTATTTTATTGAACCATACTAAAATACCACACTTTACTTAGAAGTACCAGAAAGTTAACTGAATTGCAAGGATTAATTAGGTCTTCAAAACTCTGCTCCTGCTGAATAATGCTGGTCATATTAAGGGAAAGAGGCAAGGATTTGGGTGATGGAACAATAGCTGGTTACTAGGTGCTCACCACCTGGTCCGTGTGCTCTCTTCCCCCAGAAAATCCCTATCTCTGCTTTGAGTTGTTTTTCTCCTTATTTTTTCAGTTTTCCTTTACACTTCCCTTGTTTGACCAGTTTCAACTGAGACTATTTTCAAAGTACACCAGCCCTCTCCCACCACTCCAAGATGTTTCTAAAGAGGAGGAGAAACTTTTTTCTTGAGAGGACACTTCAGTTACAGGTTGTACTGGAAATCCCTTTTCTCTTTAGTAGCTTATTGCTCTGCTGTTTTGTCCCACGTTCCTGCTCACCTTAGCCCTTATATTTATGATTCTCCCTCCTGTCTGGAGAAAAGGCTTGCTATTATTCCAGCTGCACTTGAGCCTATGTGGTCTGAAGCAATCATCTTATTTAAGCTGCAGTTTAAAAATAAAATCCTCTCCATAGTAATTATAGTGTTGCATTAGAAAATACTGTCTGTGTACATATCCATCCATAGCCTGTACTCTCTGCATTGAGAGAGCTGCACCATCTGCTCTCCTGCTCCCTGTTCTTACTCCTGCTGAAATTAGATAAACATGTTGAGAGAGCAGCAGGCTGTTTGCAGTCATGACATATCTGAGCTGTGTTTAAAGTCAAAAGCATTTATTTACTGCTTGGTGAAGAGAGAGGACTCATGATCCAGGGCAATATATTAGATCCATAGCAGTTTAATGATTCAAAGGGATGGCAGCCACGTATGTCGACCTGTGACTTCTCTAAAATGGAGAAGGCTCCAAAAAGAGAAAAGGGGGTATGGTTAACCTTGGTGGTTACCATGAGATGGCCTTCAGTCCTGGGGGTTAGGTTTGGAGGCACAGAAATGGTGCAAGTAAGCACTGCTTCTCTTGGACATCACAAAGCAGCCTGAAGAGAAATTCTTTGGCCTTGACCCAATGCACAGTGCTGAAGCAGCATGAGATGCTGGCAGGAATACTTGAAGGAGGACATCCCTCTCTGGGATAAGCTGCCACAACTCCTGCTATTCAAAAACTTGATATGACATCTTCCTCCATATTTGGAAAGGAAGGAGACCAATGAAAGGGAAGGAGCATTGACAGGATGGTCCTGTAGTGGCGTAGAAGTTGATCAGTCTGCCTCATGCCTCACTGCAGAAACCCACAGAATTCATTGTCCACATTTGAACAGGAAACCAGTCTTTATCAACTGACCTAGTTCAACATCAGCTCAGGGTGCTTACAACACTCACTGCCTCCCACAACTAAACTAATACTCTGGAATCTTATCTGAGCCTGGGCACTCTCTGGACCTCTGCACTGCGAAGATGCCATGTTCAGTTAACTCTTCAGGGCTGTGAATCCAGGAATTCAGTTAACTTGAAACCTTAAATATGTCGTGTTTGTTGAGTGAGTTTTGCAGGGGCTGTAATGGCCCTGGGATTCAGTCTCCTGGCTTAGAGCTAGAGCTCATACCGAGGTAATTGGGTAGATAAACTGATCCAGGGTAAGACTCCTACATCTCAAGCTTGCAAAAAATTCCAATGCCACCTTTTACAAGCTCTGGTTCTTTAGTAACGTGTGCGCATTTTCCCTTTTTCATTTAATCAACCTTTCTAATTTTACTTGTTTTCTCTCTGATCCTTGGAATTCAATTTCACTTATTTCCTGAGCATTAAACACACGTGAATTTTCCTCTAGTCTGCTTAATGGACCTAGCAAAAAGTGTTTCGACTCATTGGCAAGGCAGTTGGACCAATCACTGAACACTATCTAGTCTTGCATGTTTGAATGCTGGAAATAGCTAATTTTTTTACAGTGAGTGAACGAGCAAATTTATGATAATACAAATGGCTCTTGAGAAGTGATAAATGGGCTTCAAAATGCAGCATACTAATCATTACAAGGGGATGTATTTTGGTGTTGAACTACCATGCACATTTTATTGAGATGAGAGAAAACATACCAGAGAGCGAGGCTTCAGTAGCCAACTGGACCCTAATTTGGGCTTTGGCAATGATGCATTCATGAACTTCAAGCTCCACATCTCCAGGATGGTGCTAAGAAGGGACGATGCAGCTGATGTGGATCGATGAAAAGTTTTTAAAAAAAACGAAAGATGCAGGAATCTCTAATCCTGAGGCATAGCACCACAGCTACAGCCTTGCAGCTCCAGGTGGTGACTGTTCAGGGGTCTGAATTCAAGTTAATTCTGAATTGGCAGTAAATTTCTAAATTGTCTCTCAGGTTTTTGTGACTGAGGTGCAAGCTGTTCTTGCAGCAAATGCTTTGTAGTACTTACACTTTCTGACAGAGATGAAGAAAATGGCTCTAGTAACTGAGTCACAACCTAAAGTGCCAAATACGTTGGTACTTTAAGCTGAACCTATGACTCAGTCAAGCTGAGCAGAGTCTTTCCCCTCTGCTTCAGGAACATATGCAAAGCTGTTCCCAGATGTTTTCTGCTCCCTGCAGGTCTAACTGTGACTCTGTTTTTAGGATTTTTCTACTCTCTTGAACTTCATCCAGTGAGTCTTTTTGCCACTCATACTTTCTCTGCAATCCCCAAGTCCTTATGTGATTAGTAACGCAGGCAGGGAGGAGGCCATAAGAAGCCCCTCACCGCAGTGTCAGTGTGGCACAGCTTTAGTCTCCCTGAGCAAAACAAACTGTGTCAATTATCCCGTAGTTCTTCACGGCCTACTCAGGCCAGGCAGTGTCAGCATCTACCAGGAGGTCCTGCACTGGAACACCTGGTGGATAAAGACTCCTGCCCCAGCTTCATTTGTAGTCACCGTGCAGAAAAGGAATAAAGGAAAAATTTTCCCTTTGGCCTATCAGTATATTGTTGATTCCTATTCTGGGGTGACCAGCTGAGGAGATGGGCTCTCCCAGGGCTGTACTCATCAAATGCAGTGGGAACTGTGAGGTGGAGGGACCTGTGGGTGAGTTGGCACACCCATGACATGTCCCGCAGAGTTACAGCATTGGTTGTCCACATTACTCCTCAGAGAGGAGAAATCATCTTCCTCTCCAGAGGAAAAAGTGTAATGCCCTGTGTCCAATTTTGTTTTCATTGCTGTTTTTATTATGAAAACAAAATGTTCACTGATTCTAAGATGAAAATGGAGAGAGCTAATTTTTGCAGTTCTTGCTAATAAAATTCTTAATGTGTTCCTCTCCCATTATCATAAAGATTGTTATAGTTTACTTTATCTCTGGAATCTTATTATTTTCTCCTTAATTCATGGGCATTCCTTATCTTCAAAACTATTTTCATCTATTGAGATATTCTTCCTTTATCTTATGTTTACCCTCATAGTTAGTATAAACATATTTTCATTATTCTTCTGTTTTCAAAACAATAAGTGGCTATTGATCACAAAAGCCTTAGAGCCTTTAGAGGATGAGGCAACAAAAATACTGGAAGCACTGGGTAAGAGGAAATCTGGGGTTTACAAGTAACCAACAATCTAATAGATAGCAAAGTAATACAAAGCCATGTAAATACTAGTAATTCCAATAATATTGAGAAGTGTCAGCTTAGTTTACTACATTGTGAATGCTGCAGAAAATACACTGGGCCCTGTCCAAACAGGTAAAATGCACATCAAGTGCACACATCAAAAGTTGTACCGTTGAGGGACAGGTTGTAATAACCTGGCTGTACTGGAACCAGTCTGTCTGCCTGCTTCATGTCTGAGCATACTTTAAAATGGGTTACAGTGAGGGTTAAAGAGCTGCTCTCCAATTATAAGGTCTTTTTCCCTCTGGAAATATTTCGTACCTTGTAAGGACCCAAGGAAAACTAAACCAATGTGGTTGCAAAGATTTATTGGAAAACACCTCCAAGCTGTTTGCACTAACCTCTGTGATTTACAAGCACAGGAGTTGTTCTGAGAGCAGGACAGGTGAGTGTGGCCTCCAGCTCAGCTCCTGGTGAAGGCCCTGCTGCACAGACAGGGGGCACAAAGCCCCCGAGAGTCTGAAAAACAACAAGGGAAGTGCAGGGCCTCTTTACAGGGATTATTTTCATCCCCAGAAAAACAAGAAAGAAAGAACAGAAATCCAGGGTGATTCTAACTCCTATTGCACTTACAGAATGCAAGCCTGCTGCTTGTGGCCCAATATTTGCACATGTGTAGTGGTCCCACTGAGCAGCTGCAGAGCCAGGGGGTTCCTGCAGACTGTTCAGGTGTCCCAAGGTGTGCTGCCCCTCACTCACTTTCCTTCCTGGGCTTGTGCCTCTGTGTCTGTTTGAGCTTGTCTGATGGTAGCGGCTGGAAACCAAAGGAGACCACACAGTTCATCTTAAGGCCCTGAAGCCTGTTTGACTGTATCTAAGTAGCAATTAAACAAAAGAAGAGAATCAGAATTGTCAAGGAATTCTGTGCATTTGACTTCAGAAATCCTAGAACTTTTATCTGTCTTGCTTTGGGATGGCAGCAGGAGTCTAATGATGAGCATGTCATGAAGAAAGATTGAGACAGCTCTAAGCTGAGCAGCCCCAAACTGGAATTCACCTGTGTTTCCTTCTGACACATGGCCAAATGAGTGCCCTTTTCCTGGAATAACCTGAAAGCTGGCAGCTAGGTGGGAGCCAGAGCATGATGGATTGCCCAGGCAGCTACAGTGACTCCAGTGTCAGCAGGTAACAAGGCAGTTGGAATCCTTCGTTTTTCCAAATGTCCCCCTCATCTCCTTTGAGCCACCAGGACACGTGAAGCACATGAAGTGGAGTATGAATCAGGCCTGCTCTGCTGCCAGCACAGGCTGCCAGCAGGAGCTCTGGTTCAGACCTGCTCTCCTGCCGTTAATCTCCTTTGCACAGAGCCAGACACTCACAGCGGCTTTTCCTCACTCTCTCCTTGCTGAAAGCAAACTGTTCCAGTTGCTGATGAGGTGAGATGGAGAGGACAGGGCAAGCTGTGCATCAGAGGATCAAGTCACCACCAGGTGGGAAAACACACAGCCCTCATCCTGCTGGAGCAAGGCTGGCCTCCCTGCACATTGCCATGGCAACCTCAGGCTCTGGGGTGACAATGCCTTCACTGAGACCTGGACTGATGCTGGCTGCGAGGAAAGGGTTTGAGGCTCTCATCATCCTTCCTTTTCCCAACACTGCTGAACTTAGACCACTGCTGAACTTGCTCACTGCTGTGGAGCACAGGCTGTAAGATTCCTGTAAGCTGTTCTGTTTTTTTTATTGTAGCACTTTCTGCTGTAATGTCCACACATGGCTACTACAAAAACAAACAAACAAACAAAAACAAAAAAAACCCACCCCAAAAACAACGGAAGGATAAAAGCTAATTATAGTGGCTGGCAAAAAACGGTGGAGGCTCGCTCCATGCTGGCAGTAGTTCACTTGATATGTGATTAATGCTGGCTAGTGTGGGCACAGCCAAAGCTTGTAGAGCCCTCGATAAATAATAATGAAGTTTAAAAAGATATAAGCTCCTTGAGTTAATAATTTTAACAGGCTGTGAGAAATGTTGCTGTTCTCATGGTAACAGAAATGCTGTAATTTCATCTCTAATTTGAGCATGCCTGATTACACAGTATGCATGTATGGGATGTGCAGATACGTGTACAGATAGCTTTCTGACAGGAAGTTTTTTCTCTCTGCTTTAATTGAAGCCTTTTTAATGAAGTGATATTATTGTATAGTTTAGGAAAACAATTCAAAATGGACTAATTAGCACTAAATACACAATTTAAAAGCGTAGTCAGAATCATTTGGAACTCAACTGGTGTTGCTGCTTGCCACCCCTTGTTTCTGTATCAGTAGACATCTGATACTGATGTATGTGGACATCTCTCAGAGCTCTCCAGGAGATTCTGAATGCATTTGTGTCTCACTGGTGGTTGTAGTTGTAGAATTATATTCATTAGACAAGAAAGAAATGCATTCACTGGTCCTCATCTCTGTTCTACAATGTGTGCTCACGTTTTGAATAAACACCTCAAGAACAAAGACTTTCAGAGGTCAAAACAGCCCAAGGATTTGGACAGTCATTTTTTACTTTCGTGGCTTTGACCAAGATATCAAGACACACAAAGATATCAGGAGTCTCATGCTTTCCATAGTAATTCTGAAAAAATAGCAGGTGCAAGAGAGAATGAGACTCTCAAAAAACCAGCAAGAATTCAACTTGTGATTCTTTAGCACTTTTAAAAGTGTTATCCATGGTCCTTTTCAGTTTATTACAATGGCTTAGTTATGGAAGCCAAATGACAGCACACAAAATGGAAGCAGTTTGGGTATCCATACAAAACGTCTCCATGGATTACTAATCTTAAACCATCTCCACTGCTCATTTTTCTTATTAAGGTTCTATATTCAGGTTTATTATTCTCTATCAGTTCGAGAACATTTAACTGTCTGATTACAGGGCAGTTCCAAAGCAGTTTCAGAGTACTTACAAATATGAATTACAGCTTTGCTTATAGGAAAACATGTGACCTTGGCCCAAACGGATGTGTGGAGGGATTGAACTGGGACCCCAGTTAGACAGTTAGACAGTAGGAGTGGATGCATGGGTGGCCTGAAGAGCATCCTGCACTGGAAGGAGCTGGAGCCAAGCATGGTGGACAAGGAAATCGCCATTTTCAGCTTCTTGTTTTTATCTTTCAGCGTAGGCAGATTGACATGTGATGGAACAGACACATTTCACTGTTAGCTTTTCAAAGGCTGTTACTTCAGAATCATTAACCTGGCTGAGATCTTTGCATTCTTCTCTCTGCTTTGTTGAATGTTTTCATAGCAGCAATTGGTGGTGGTTCACATATCCTTAAAGCTGCAAAGCTAGCATTTTAATTTATCCTAATTCAGAACTAAATTGTCTTGCACTTTTGGCTAATTAAATGTTCAAAGAAGTGATAAATTAAGCAGGTTGATCATTACAACACAAGTAATTAGTCAGTCCAACCGAATCCAAGCCTTGAAATCTGCATTCTCTGAGATGACAGGGATTTTAGGGATATCCATGCAAGAATGCAAAGTGTGTGTCAAGGTTTAAGATGAAAAAATTTCCTTGAATATTTCATGTTCACATGAAGTTTGAGATTTTCAAGCTGTTTATTCTGTGCATAAAGGAATTAGTTTTCTGGTGCCACTAAGAGAAGATGAAGTTTCAAGAAAGCACCTTGAGATGCTGAGATTTGCAGTTAGTTTCCTGCAGGATCTGACAGCTTCCTGTGTTACACACACAGGAACACACCTGTTCGTGAAAACAGGTATGAGTGGGACAAACAAAAGCACAAAACCTCTAACCAACCCCTTTGACATTAAATTCCTAAACAGACCGTTATAAATGTGATATTCTGTGGCAGGGAACTTCCATTCACAAAGGTTTTCATACATTGTTTTACTAAAAGTTCTCCCTGGGGCCACATTGTCTCAGATCTAAAGACCAAAATGTTTGTTCTGAAAATCAGTCTCTCTGTGCACCTGCTCAAATTCTCAAGACAACTTTCTGCAAGGAAAATATTAAATCTGTACCATTCATTGTCACAGCAGCTTGATATTCCTCCTGTTAATATATCCAGGTGCTCCTTCATCCCTCCCATGTGCCCAGCCTTGTAGAAGGTGTCTCTGGAAGGGCCACGTTGGCGCACACTTCAGCAGCGCCATGTGGTTGGGGACTGTCTCGAATGTGAATCTGGGGATAGAGTGCATGGAACAGGCCATGCCATCTTGCAGCTGAAAATAGGAATGAAAACTCGTCAGAAGAGGTACTGACATTGTCTAATTAAAGCATATGGGGGACCTTTTTCTGTCTGTGCAATCATATCACTCACTGTTCGGTGTGTTAGTAGAGTTCTCTTCCTTTGCATTTAGGATAGCTAGATTTGAGATCTCCAGTCTTGTGCAGTGGAAACAACAAACTAATTTTGCTAATCGTGTCTCTCAGGGGTAAATTTCCAAAGCGGGCTTCCCACAGGCTGTTCTTCTCACCTATCCACAGGGCCTCTTGTGTGGAACCAACACTTAGTTCATTCTCTCAGCGCTGCTCCAATAGCAAAGCTACTCTGTCTTCTGCCCACCTCTTCTAGAAGTGACAATAAGTTTTAAAGGTCTTCTGCACGTCTGCCATGAAGAAAACATCTTCTCATGACTTTTCAGTTTATCTACTATTTCCTTGGGTCATGGGTTATAACTTGTTTCCTGAATGCCTACTTCTTTGCTGAATCAGCTGGTATTTCGTATTGCAAAAGATGCTCTACAGATTGAAGCTTCCACAGTGTTCCAATTTCTTTTTTTTTCCCCTTTTCTGAGCTCTAATTGGTCTAGCTGGATTATGTTAATTATTTCTGATCAAAATTGCTTAATAAGCATGTCAGGTCAATTAGTGAGGGCCTCTGGAGTTTAAGATACTTCTTTTCTTTTCTTTTTTAGTTACCACGTAACAATCCATTGTTACACATTTTATGTTTCTAGAGCTATCCCTGAATTAACAGACTGGGAGGTAAGAAAATGCTTCATAAACATCCACCAATATCTTGCACTGGGAATCACTGGTGCCTAAAATGCTGCTTTAATGCTTCAGCATTGAAATCAATCTTGAAAGCAGAGTTCATGGCCTCACAGCTGGCCCACAAGGGGACAAGCATCAGGAGAGCCATGTATTGCCCTGAGCCTGAGTGATGCAGGTTAGAACAGGGAAAGCTGCAGCCATGAGTGTTGTCCCTTCCTGTCCATAAAAATCAGGGATAACAGTAATTTCCCATCTGTGAGATCCATTTGAGTAACTCTCTGTAAAATACTGAGAGGTTGCTAAATGCTGCTGTATTTATTTCTTGCAGATAACTTCTTGCAATACTCATTCACTAACACAGAATTCTTTAGATTACACCGGCATAGAGGATGTCAGAGAAAAGCTATCCACAGATTTAAGTCTTTTTTTTTTTTTTTAATATTCTAAATACTTGATTTATTTCTGTGAGTATAGGTTTTCATCAAACCATCTTTCTCCTTAATTGAGCTAATAACTTTACTGCTGTCCTCCTCTTTGTTCAGTCTGGCAAGCAATTTCCCAGCCTCATCTCCCATCTCATATATCCACATTTGATCTGATTATTAGCATTTAATCTTCTACAAAAGTCAGTGCATGATATTCAAGACCAGCCTTCTTTAAGAAGTAATACCTTTTGGTGTGCTGGGTGTCACTCATCGCCTTTGTGAGGTAACAATTTTATCGTATGTTATTGCAAGTTATTTGCTCTCCATTTTCCTTTCCCTCCTCCCCTTTCCTAACTGGAATATGACTCTTCACAAGATGGTATAATTGAGGATGATTCTGGACTACTCCGGTGGATGATCAGCTGTCTTGGGTAGCCATATGAACACACTGGTGTCAGGTGTGTCCCTGCTGGGGCTGGCTCTGAAGCACGGGCACACCCTCGGGAGCAGAAGCAGGATAGGGAACAGACACATTGCTGAGGACAGCAAACCTCAAAGGTAGAGTTTCTGGGCCAGCACAGGCAAACCGCTGGTGCACACATACATGTACAAATCACCTTGTGCTCATAAACCTAACTGGGATTACACATCACTGAGACAGATTACTCAGAGCCTAAAAATATTTAAATCTGGGGAAAAAAATTATCAAGAAATGGCAAGTGATCTTATATAAACAAGAAGTTGTCTCCAGGGTTAGAGTACAGTGCACACTGTTACCACCGGACTATTACTGAAAGAACTGAGCAATCCATGTCACCACAACTCCTTCTTCACTTATGCAGACCTTTACTTCATTTATTTCCAGCTAAATTCCTAGGGATCTGTTCTAAGCTCTTCCCAGATGCAATTCGACATTACTTTTGTTTGCAGCTGTAAACAAACCTGAGAACTGGTGATGACCAGTCATGTTGCACTGGCTGCTGGTCTCTCACCCTGTCTCAGGGGGAAATTTTGCTTCTGTCCCAGCGGCTCACCTGCACCTCACCCCTCCCCAGTTTGGGAGTGAAGGAACCAGGTTATCAGGAACAGCGCTTTTTTAAACAGTAACAGCCTGGATTGGGCACTGTGGAAGTCAGTGAACCTAATAAACAATGGACTAAGAGAGTCTGTTGTCTGAACAGCCCCTAAGACCCCAGTTGGCTCGTTGGCCTCCCCGCCCACTTTTTACCTTACCTAGTAAGGTCTCCTATTTCCCTGTTCCCCCACTAACCCTTGCCTCCTCGCCACTCACCCTAACCCCACCTCTGTACCTCCCCTGTGCCCTCGGTTCGTTTGTCCCTGATGCTTTCCCCTCCCCCGTTTATAAACCTAGACACTGCATTGTTCAGAGTCTTTCATCCCTGATAGTTTCATGGTGAGGGAGCAATGAACCTCTCATGGATTATCATATGAGGACCCTTCCTGACTCTTTGCCGTTGATCCATTGTTAAGCTAGCCCTATAGCTAACAACAGAGCACTCCTTGTTTTGATAAATCAAGGCTTAAAACTTGCTAGAAAACAGCTCTCAAAAAGCATGCTTTGCTACTGTGCCTTTCCCATGCATGTCAAGTGCCCTTATCTGTGAAGCCACTGAATGTCCTTTTTTTGTTTCTATCTACAAACCTATCCCTATGTACATCAACACAGTGTGTGTCAAACACTAAATTATTAATCATTAGTCCTGGTGCTTCATGTGTGTCACATAATTAAACTATCAAATTAAAAGGGAAGAGGAGTAGACAAAACATGACATTCTGAGCTCAAAGTCTTCTCTACATAGCATGAAAGCAGAAGACAATTGAACCATTTAGGTCTTCTGAGTTCAAAGATTTTCTACATTTTATTAAGAAAAGATGTTTCCTTTGGGTCTCATTTATGGCAACATTTTAAATACAAGTTTTTATGTTCTATGCAATTATATTTAAGGGACATCAATGATTAAACTCTAAAAAAATAGAGTACTGCTCCTTATCGTCACACTGCACGAACGTGAGAGTGTGGGGTGTTTTTGTTAGACTTTGACAAATCATGTTTTTAGTCCTGTTTCTGAGGGATGAGATGTTAGGAGGGGTGTTTAATTTCAGAACTGATTAGGACTGTGAATTGGTCATTTTGAGACTTGATTGCTAACAGCTGAGACATTATGGGACATTCTGCAATGGAAGATTTGAAATGGCTGAGGGAAAACTGCTCCTAGTGATTAATAACACCTTTGCTCTGTATTTCCTCCAGGCAACAACGCTCTGAAAATACTGTATGGGAGGTGTGGGCTGTGCAGCCGGATGCAGCTGAGAGCTGGGGGCTGAGTGCTCCTCAGGCACCTACAGAATAGGGAAGAAAATCTTTGCCAAAGACGTAGGAGATGCACCTTTCCTTTCTAACAAGGAAGCCTATGGCTTTCCATCTTGGATACCTGTCCCAGTTCGAGACAAATTTAGAGAAACATCCAAAAAGAACGTCCTCTGAGACAAGGCAGGTTATAGCTGCCCCTCCCTCACCAGGTTTGGGAAAGGAATATTCCTCAGAAGAAAGTGAAGGGGGAAAAAACTATTTATTTAACAAACACATGAGAAAAGAATAATAATGCTATATAATAAAACCTCTTGCTGTGGAGAGAAACCTGAGAAGATTCAAAGTCCTTTCTGTGGATGTGGTCTCTCTCCTCCTCTTCAGAGCTGGGTTTCTGGCATAGCCTCCTCTGGGCTGGAGATGTAAGGTCCCCCGGGTATGTTTTGGTGCTGCCAAACACTTCCAGAAGAGAAGAGGGAAAAACTGAAGTTCCAGAAAAAAAAAAGAAGACTCTCCGTCTCTCTCTGAAGAAAACAGAGCCAAAAGCGGGCTGAAAAGCAAGAAGGGTGCTTCCTCTGCTCTTGCTGCTGCAGAAGCATGCAGAAAGTAGGTAGAGTGACCTTAGAGTACAAACTGCTGTGAAAAGTTCACCTGGCTTTTTTTTTTTTTTCTTTTTTTTCTCTCACACCCAGTTTTAAAGGCACAGAAAGGCACAAGATTAATGTCTGGGCATAGAACGGTGATAGGGGATACAACATCATAAAGTCACCCCAAGACAATACCCCTGTCGTGCTTATTGTTCTACTCACAAATTCCACTCACCCACTCACAAGTGGCCTCCCTCCTGCGAGTGACAAGCTCCACAGCAGAACTTGGGAGATGACCAATGTGAGTATTCTTTGCAATGTGAGGACCAATGTGAGTATTCTTTTCTAATTGGTTTTTTGGTTGGTTGTTTTTTTTTTTTGGTTGTTTGGTTTTGGTTTTTTTTACTGCAAGGAACTAAAGTAGATACTTTTCAAACAAAGCTTCAGTTATTCTGAGGGAAATGCAAGAGAATGTATTGAGCAAGCTGGGTGCATTTGACCCTTAGACCTGGTGATGCAAGTATAGTGACTGGTCTTTAACATGGTGTCATATCAGTGTCATGGTGTACACTTCAGTGAGATTCCAACACCCCAGGGATGCTGATGAAAGAGAGGAAGTTTATCTTGTAGCAAATCCTGGTGCTCCCCACCACAGGTGACAGCCCAGGTGGCTGGTCAGCTTGTCATCAATCGATCTACCTGTGTATGCACAAATGTGTCCTGAAATGTTTCTGGAGTTTCTTTCTAACAGTCCTTCACTCCAGTCTGACTGCATGCAGCTGTGGCAAAAGCAGCAGCCTTACTTCAATAATAAGTCAATATGAAACTGATAAGAAACCTGCCAGTCTGAAATGCTTGCTAAGGAAATGTCCTGCTGGTGTCCCCTTGTGATCCTACATTGCTGGTGTGCGCTGGAACCAGTCTCTTTCCAAGCACAAACACACTCTTCTGCCAGAGGTGAGCCCAAACCCGCTTCTGTGAGGGATGAGAGAGCTTCAATGACATACACATGTTGTTACTGTCTCACGTTTGTTAGTGTTGATTGCAAGATATTGGTGAAGCACAAGTGATGGCAACCAGTGAGGAAATGGCCAAAGGACCCTACAAGGGCTAAGTCTGTCCTCAGTTAAAACAATGTAGAGCAAATCCCAGTCCTTTCTACCAGCTTGGAAGAATTTTCTCTAGTCAAAAACTTAAATAGAAGCAGGATCCAGATATACCTGAAGATGTGGTTCAGTAAAGGCCTAGACAATCCAAAGAAAATGCAGGTCTTCTTAATTACAGAGTTCGGTGTAACCCTCTGCCTCAGAGCAGGAAGAGAAGGATTCAAAACCACAAAAGTTAAGCTCCTCAAATGCAAGAATCTGACAGGCACAAGATGGCTCACTGTGTCTGGGGTGTTGAGGAATGGCTGGCCGATGGCGGCTACCGGTCGATGGAAGCCTTGTACGAGCAGAGTCCGTGCTGAAACATGCTAACTTGCAAGTATTAATAACAAAAGCAAAGTAGCCTTGGAGCTCTGGGAAAGTATCAAAAAAAGTCCCTGGGAGGGAGTTGTAGTGGAAGAGATAAGGAAGGACCTTGGGCTGCTAGCTGCAAGGGAGGTTGAGGCATGCCAATGTAATCTTTAGGCTTGTTATACATAATGAATATGAGCATGTATATAAAGCGGTCGCTGCGAGAATAAAGTTGGAAGCATTTTATCACTCATACTGAGTCAGTCTTGCTTACCCCTCACCCCGACATTTGGCGCCCAAAACAGGGACCCCTGCCGAGAGGAGGGGACTGGGGCGAGCACGGAAAAACGCCAGGAGCAGCGACCGGAGGGCAAAAGACCGGCACGCCATCGCATTGGTGGGAGTCCGTGTCCGTGCCTGGGCTTGTCGAGACGAGAGCCCGTCGTCCGCGAGGCTACACTCTGAAAAGCTGCAAGGGATGAGCCAAAACGGTGATCCCGGAGGGACAAGATCCCGAGGACGCTCCAGACGGAAGGTCCTATTTGAAGACGGCCGCAATGGAGAGAGAGGTAGCCTGTGAACTTTTACAACGCTTTTTAGAAAAGCGGGGCCTGGACAGAGACACCCTAAAGCAACTGTCGGGGTTGGTCGCTGTCGGGAAAGCTAAGGGATTTTTTAAAGATCCAAACACCTTATTTGAGGAGGGAGAGTGGAGGCAATATGGAGATGCCCTATGGGACATGGTGATAGATGACGATAAAGCTGCAAAAAAGTTAATGAAGCCCTGGAGGGAGGTCACAAACTGTTTAAAGCGGTACAAGGTAGAAGAGCAAGTGGCCGCAGTTGCGTCTGAGCGGCTTGGGGGTAACCTTGAGGGCGTGGAGCGCAGAGACGCTGCTCCAGCCGCAGCAGGCTGGATGAGAATCGGCCAAGACTACCAGGCTGCACCCGCTTTCGGATATCCAGCACCCGTATGCAGATGTCAGCCTGCAGCTGCCAAGCCTGGCTGGATTGGCCTCCCCCTCCAGAGCCGTATGTGTCTTTCCGTGGGAGAGGGCTCCCGGCTGCAACAGAGAAAGAAA